>JAZKJV010005812.1:0-537455 GCA_037367405.1 Ottelia alismoides | reverse complement strand
TGTCACATGTCTATCGATCACTACCCCATCACCAGGTCACAAGCCTGGCGAAAAGGTAATTAATTTCTGCGGTGAGGAAACCCCCGAAGGGATTCGTCTGTCTCGCCAATCCCAGTGCAAGTATGGTCCAAGGGAAAGGCAGTGGTAGTACGACTACTACGCCACTAGAGGCAGGAAAGAGAAGAGGTAAGCCTGCCGGACCTGACTTCCTCTCTCGTTGCTCAACTCCCGGAAGAGAAGAGCTAAAAAAATCAGACGAGCTCGTAACTAACTGTGGAGAACCCCCAACCTAGGCTCTCTAAGAAAAACTAACAGGTCAGCGGAATGGTCTAGACAACTCGTGGATCCCAAAGAAGCGTAAAAACCGAGCCGGCTCGAAGAAAACACGTGAAAAAGACTGGGATCCTAGACCCATACTCTCGGTGTCCACTACCCAAGCCTGAGCGACCTCATCTCCTGCTCAGGTGAGGGTCACCGCGCCCTCACACAGTCGGAGTATAAACCTTCACGAATGACCACATGTGACATCACCATTTCTTTTATTTTCATGTTTCACACAAAGTGTCTACGATTTCTGTGACTTATGGCACATCTACAAATTATCGGTCCTAGACCCGAACTTGTTCTATAAGAACCTCAATTGATCCAAGGTCAGGGATACAGACCTGTTATTAGTCTCTCTCTCATCACTTATTGATGAACATCTTATCCTAGGATCATTGACTACCAGATTTGTCACATCTTTCTTTCCTATATTTCCCAAGATTCACAACACATACAAGATCTGGCTACTTAGAGATTTCAAGGTCTTAAGGTATCAGAAGTCAATTCACAGTTTGGAGAAGATTGACTCCTTAACCGACTTAGGGTCAGATGACAAATCCCATATACAGTCTTATTTTCATGTGTGATCCCACATATATTTCAGCCCATAGCTCACAAACCCAACACTTAGTTTCTTTATTATTAATCCCCCAATTTCAGCACACATTCAGTCAAAGGAGCTAGGAATGTATGATAGCAATTAGCAAAGTTCATCATTAAGTTTTCCCCAATTTCATAACCAATATCATGTGGTTCAAGATCACCTTTCTAAGTATCAATAATACTAAGGCATAACTCTAAAATGGTTACTGAAAGGGCTCTACGCTTTCAAAGTTTATCACACAAAACAATAGCGGTATGCATGTGCACTATTATAAGCACGACATCATACATAGCACTTCGAGGTATCTAAATCCTTTCAATTTCTCACCCAACTTCATGGGATTTATTGCACATAATTGAGCATCCATTAATCTTTCAAGTATATCATTTAGAGGGTCATTAAGAGGGCACTACATACTCAAATCATGCATCTATTCAGCAGATAAATTCACACGCATAACTTGAAACATAGCAACAATTACTTAACAGTTCAAGGTGCCAACTTCCTCTCAAATCATCATGCATAAACATGGCTTCCAAGATCACATGATTCACTAATAATCCATGCTTAAAGGACATCAAAACAATGGCTATTATGTACTCAAAATCACAAACATTCAGCAAGAAATATGCATGCGTGTACATCAATTCATCACAGTGAATCATCAGTCCAAATCCATCAATTTTTCAACTCAAAATCCCTCTCCTCTATGGGATTAAGTTATTATAAGATCATCTATATTAAGTATGAGGAGAAACTCGGGGATTTGAGGTTTTAAAAACCACAAAAAGATGCATGCTAATGGATCCAACATGCATACACTGAAATTCGGCTAACAGTCCTTGGACAACAGCCATCTTTCCCCCAAAATCACCACCAAAACTTAAACCAAAGGCATGGATCTCATGGGTATTGTATCCCCCATATATCCAACATCAAATCCACCAAAGTGTATCTAAGAATATTTCCAAAATCATGCATCTCCTTAGCCATAATGCAACCATATCAAATCTGGACATTCAGTGGTAATCATAATAACAACATTCATAAACTCCTCAAAACTCATCCTATTTCGAAACTAAACCCATGGATTGATGGTTAACATGAAGGAGTTTATATCAAAAAGTAATTACACTTAAGGAGACATGAAGAAACTCCTCAAATTCATCATAAAACTCTAATTTAAAGTGCATGGACAGATCTGGACACATTCAGTTACTTATATATGACAGCAGTTAAAACACTCCCAAATCATCTTCAAATCCACACCTAAGCCATGGATTAAAGATCAATAGAATGTATACAAGATCAACACTCAAGGATACTCGAAAGTGGCCCTTATATCATACAAAAATCATGCATCAAGGCATGCAAATCACAAGAACACAGATCTGAATTCAACTGCAGTTCCATATGAACAGCATCCATAATACCCCAAAATCATCATAAAAATCCAAAATTTGCATATGGATCTAAAGCCAAAGTGATAGAGGACCTAACAACAATCAAATGCCAACAAAATAGCTCAAGAAGTTCCCTCAAACCATGCCAAAAACTCGGATTTATCAAGCATACACAGATCTGGAAATTCCCAAAACCATTCATCAAAAGCCACTCCAAAAACCAAATCAAAGTCCAACAAGAGTCACAATCAAAACCTTGATATAGCAGCTCAACACAAGGCTCATAGGGTGGAGAAAATTTCATCTTAATGGCAGCAGAGGGGTATAATTTGTACCTTAAACAGTGCTCAAGAACTGCTCAAGAACAGCAGCAGCTCCAGCCCTCCAACTCCAATTTCGATCCAAGATTGGTCTTAAATCCTACATGCAACACTTGATCTTTGTTCCTCTCCTTCCCAGCTTTAATTTACGCCCAAGAAACTCGAATTTGGTGGAGAGATGAGATAGAAAACTAAGGAAGAAGGTGGAGGTCCAAGAGGGTTTCAGCCATGGAGAAGAGAGGGCTCCGAGTCTCAAGAGGATTAAGAAGGAATTAAGCTTAAGTGTGGCTTAGATTGGGGTTAGTGGGAGTATATAGGCCTTGATCATTTGCAACAAAAACCCACTCAACTTTCTAATATTGCAAACAAGGCCCACCCATGAATAGTGATCCTTTACTTATCACACTTAGCCACTTAATCACATCTTGACCACAAACCACCACTTAGTCACTTAATGACTTTCCAAATCCCATCAACTTCTATTCATAATCATTCATCATCTAGGATTTAGTTAGCCTTTAGAAATTAGAGCTGTTACAATCATAAAAACCTCAAAGAGAGTCTCGTCCTCGAGACTCTGCTTCTAAGTCGGGTTTGTCGGTCTGCCATAAAAACCTCAAAAGGTTTTTAACCCATAAAAACCTCAAAGAAGGTTTTTACCCAGAAAGTGAAATGGTTTGCCAAACAGAGAACTGATAAACTAAACTGTGAAAGTACCTGAGAAGAGTTGCGGGTATCTCTCGCGCATCGTTGCTTCGGTCTCCCATGTTGCCTCCTCAAGACCCTGTCGGTGCCATAGGATCTTGACCAAGGGAATCTCCTTGTTCCGAAGCCTCCTGATCGCAAAATCAAGTATCTGCACTGGCTCCTTCTCGTATGTCAACTCTGGCTCTATGTCAAGGCTCTCGTAGCTGATGATGTGTCGAGGATCGTGCACTTACTTTCTCAAGTTCGACACATGGAATACGTCGTGAATGGCCGCCAAACGTGGGGGAAGTGCCAGTCTGTATGCAACTTTCCCAACACGTTAAAGTACCTCGAATGTCCCAACAAAGCATGCGCCAGCTTGCCACGAACTCCAAACCGTTGTATCCCCTGCATGGGCGATACACGTAGGAACACAAAGTCTCCAGCCTAAAATTCCAAGTGTCGGCGTCGTCTATCTGCGTAGCTCTTCTAGTGACTCTGTGCCATCAAGAGCTTCCTCCTCACCAAGTCAACAACCCTCGCAGTCTCCTCCAAGAGATCCACGGTATACAATGCATGATCGCCTACCTCGCGCCAACTAATTGGCGTAAGGCATCTCCACCCTTAAAGAGCCTAGAATGGTGCCATGCCGATGCTCGAATGATGGTTGTTGTTGTAAGTGAACTCAACAAGAGGTAAATGATCTTTCCAGGATCCCTTCCACTCTAGAGAACATGCGCGTAAAAGATCCTCCAAGGTTTGTATCGTATGCTCACTCTGTCAGTCCGTCTGAGGGTGATACACTGAACTCATCTTCAGCTCGGTCTGTAATGCTGACATGAACTGCTGCCAGTAATGGGAAGTGAACCTCGAGTCTCTGTCAGACACTACCTCTCGGGGTATGCCATGTAACCTCACAATGTGTTGTATGTACAATCTGGACAACTAAGAAGGTGTATAAGTCATGCTAACATGTATAAAATGGGATGACTTCGTCAACCTATCAACAATGACCCAAATGGAATCGTGGCCTCCCGGTGTCCTTGGCAATCCCGTAACAAAGTCCATCAAAATGTTCTCCCACTTCCACTCAGGAATGGGGAGAGGCTGCAATAAACCAGGTGGTCGTCTGTGCTCCGCCTTCACCATCTGGCAAGTCAAACACCTGGTGACATGCCCAGCTACGTCCCTCTTCATCCCGTCCCACCAGAAATGCCTGCAAAGATCGTGGTACATCTTCGTACTGCCGGGATGAATGGAAAGATGCGAACAATGAGCCTCGTCAAGTATGTCTCTTCGTAGCTGCTCATCGTTGGGAACCACTACCCGATATGCCTTCCACAGAATCGACTCTGAGACAACAAAGTCGTCAAACTCGTCCTTCACTGCCCGCATGTATCTGTCGCGAATCCACGGGTCTGTCTACTGACCTGCCACTATACGGTCCAAAAGACTGTTGTACCTCGGAGGTAAGGAAATGGGAGAAGACGCATTGTCCTGTGGATGCCAATCCGTCAGTGCTGCAAGTAAGTCCCAAGTGTATAGCCAATTCATCGTACCCTTCATGTGCGCTCTCCTGCTGAGGGCGTCTGCAACCATGTTTCCCTTACCGGGATGGTAAGAGATCGTGCAATCGTAGTCCTTCAGCAGCTCTAACCATCTGTGTTGTCTCATGTTCAGCTCCTTCTGATCAAATATGTACTTCAAACTCTTGCGGTCTGTGAAGAGCTCAAAGTTAACTCCGTACAAGTAGTGGCGCCAGGTCTACAGAGCAAAGACCACTACCGCCAACTCAAGATCATATGTGGGGTAATTCCGCTCATGCGGTCTCAACTGTCTCGAAGCATAGGCAATCACATGCCCCTTTTGCATCAGCACTGCACCCAAACCATCACCTGACGCGTCTGTGTAAATCACGTAGTCCTGTGTACCTGACGATAGAGCAAGAATCGGAGCTGTAGTAAGTCTCTCCTTCAGTGTCCTGAAGGCCAGCTCGCACGAACTATCCCAAACAAAAGGTACTCCCTTCTGCGTCAAACGCGTCAAGGGTAGTACGATCCGCAAAAAGTTACTGACAAAGCGTCTATAATAGCTTGTCAACCCAAGAAAACTACGGATCTGTGTCACTATCTTGGGCTGCTCCCAAGACATCACTGCATCTATCTTCGCAGGGTCCACAGCGACTCCTGCTCCTGAGATGACGTGTCCCAAGAATGAGACATGAGGTAGCCAAAACTCACACTTACTCAACTTGGCATACAGTCTATGCTCTCTCAAGGTACCAAGTACTGCTCTCAAGTCGTTCTCATGGTCCCATTCATTATTCGAGTAAACCAGCACGTCATCTATGAACACCACAACAAACTTGTCCAAGTAAGGACAGAATACTCTATTCATCAAGTCCATGAATGTCGCGGGGGCATTCGTCAGTTCGAATGGCATCACTACAAACTTGTAATGGCCATACCGTGTCCAAAAGGCTGTCTTCGGGATGTCTGTCTCCCGAATCCTAACCGATGGTAACCCGAGCGGAGGTTGATCTTCGAGAACACCGAAGATCCCTGTAGCTGATCAAATAGATCATCAATGCATGGCAGAGGATAACGGTTCTTCACCGTCCTCTTGTTCAACTGTCTGTAGTCAATGCACAACTGCATGGTTCCATCCTTCTTCCGAATAAAGAGTACAGGAGTGCCCTAAGGTGAAGTGCTCAGACTCACAAAGCCTAAGTCAAGCAACTCCTGTAGTTGCACCTTCAGCTCTCTCAGCTCTGCGGGTGCCATGCAATACAGAGCCATGGAGATCGGCTGCGTATCGGGAAGCAACGAGATCTCGAACTCGATCTCCCTAACTGGAGATAGTCCCGGTAACTCCTCAGGAAACATATCAGGATACTCTGACACAACTCTAATGTGCTGAGCCATCAACTATCTATCTGTAACCTCCTGAACAAAGGCCAGAAAAGTGTCACATCCCTGATCAACCAGTCGATGTGCTCTCATCACTGAAATGTACTCCATCATGGAGTCCTGCAATGTCCCCTCAAATGTGAACTCTGTCAAACCGGGGATTCTGAAGACAACAATCTTCATGTAACGGTCGACTAGGGCATGATATGTAGACAACCAATCCATGCCCAAAATCATGTCGAACTCATCAAGCTGAAATAGAAAGTAGTCTGTAGTCATCTCGTGCCCGCCTATGGACACTAGTAGCCCTCTAACTATCTCTGAAATCACGAACATCTGTCCGCCTGGCCCTCGGATGTGAAATGGAGGATCTACGTCCTCCGCGACTCTACCCAATGTGGCTAAAAGCCTCACAACAAGAAACGAATGGGTAGCACCAGAATCAAACAACACGTGAAAAGGATGGCTCGAAACTGAAACCATACCTATCACGACCGTGGCTGCGGATCGTGCCTGCTCAACTGTAACTGCGTAAATCTGTCCCTGTCGTATAGATCCAACACTGGATCCTGTTGCGCTCTGAGTTGTTCTCTGTTGACCTCTGTACCGGGAGCTCCTCTCGGTAACTCTTGAATGCGGTGGAGATGGAGGTGGTGGAGTCTGTAGCTGTGAGCACTGGGACCTGACATGTCCCACATGCTGGCACCGGTAGCACCTGATTGCCCTGTTCGACATAGAAGATGGACCGACACTCTCTGTGGGTCTCATGCTCTGTGCCCCAAACCTCTGCGGCCCAGATGGTCGCACTGCCTCAAAACCTCTACTGGCCAGTGCTCCTCCCAAAGTGGTCGTGGGGGTCGAGCGAACACTGCCAGAAGAAGTCGTCCCTGTCGGACGAAAGCGTCGTGCTGACCGCTGTGGTCGGAACTGCCGCCGAATAGGTCCAGACGACCTCTGTGGTACCAGTGGCGGTCTAAAAGTACTCCCAAAATGTCTCTCGTGGACGTCCTCAATCCGCTCTGCTGCGTCAGTAACCTCAGCGATGGTAGTCAGTCTCAGCCCTGCCAACTTCTCCTGAACATCCTCCCTCATGCCACGAACAAACTTCTCCAGATTCTCCTCTAGAAAAGCAGCTGCAGAAGATGTATGGCGTAACAACTCTGTGTAGCGCACAAAGTACTCTCGCGCTGTCATCATGTCCTGTCTCAGCTCTACAAACAACATGCGTTGTGTCTCTCTCTACTTCCCTGAGAAGAAGTGGGCTCTGAAGTGTGTCTCAAAGTCTGTCCAAGTCGGCACACGCCCCATCTCAAACACAGTAGCCTCCCACCAGCACTCTGCAAACCCAGTAAGTTAGAACTCTGTAAAGGGTAACCACGACTCTGGTGGTGCCTGAGTCATCCTGAACACCTTCGTCACCATCCTGAGCCACTGCTCAGCCTCGTCAGACGTACCCGTGCCCTGGAACCTGGGTACTCCAGCTCTCTGGTAGGATGTGAAAACATCATGGTGTCTCGGTGCAGTAGGAAGAACAAACCATGTGACCTCTGCTCCTGCTACAGGCCCTTGGCCTACCTCAGCTCTGTCGGCTCCTGACTCCCTTAGAATTTCTGCCTCAGAATGCTGGTGAATCGCCTCAGAGAATAGATGCTCGGCTCTAGCGGACTCATCCCTGGATGGGTGGTATAAGGAATCAGACAACTCCTCCATCCTCAGCTCCATCCCAATCTGTCGCTCTGCCAACTCAGTCTGCTGGGCTAGTATCTGATCCTGTCTCTGTCGCAAATCAGCGAGTGCAGCTAGCACCTGCACCATCTCTCCTGGCTAATCATGAGCTGCTCGTGGTGCCATGCTAAACCTCCCTGTATCGGATCATAGCATAGTTAAGCGCACTTTAGGAATTAATCAGTTGTACTATTTCTCCTCTTGGGATACTTATATGAATGAAATGTTCTGGTGACTTGTGGTTACATAAATCTTATGAATGTCAAAAAATTTCCCATTCGGATTCACAAGACGTCAAAAGACTCTCGTTATTCGAAACTCAAGCTATTAAGTTATGCGAATGCGTGTATCGGGGTAACTCTGCTCTGATACCAAACCTGTCGCGACCTCCTCCTGAGGACCTTAGGTTACTCGTCAATCACGTCATTTGCCTACTTAATTAGCTTAGAGTTAATCCATTGTTACGAAAACCTGGGGAATTTTTTTGCTTTTTAAAACATGACATTCACATGATTTATTTTGGCTAACCAAGCAACCACGAGAAAACTAAAAACGGAAGTAACAATGCACCAGAACTGAACAACAAGAAATCCATTCTTTTTCATTTCATTTATATAACATGTGTGGTTTTCCAAAACACCTAATATACATATATGTCCCAAAAAATATAAGGCTATAGAGGAGAGCACAACAAACAACTGTACACATGAACTCCAAAAGATATACCTGTTTTGAAACTGTAATCTGCAAAAAGAAACGACTGTAGACCAACCACATCGGCTACTCGGTCGTTGGGCCCTTACCTGCCATAAGTAGAATAGGAACAAGCAAGTATCTGTCACAAAGTTGTCAAGTACGAATTCTACACAGTTCTACTAAGTAAAGTAGTAAGAAAAGACTAGAACAACTAGAAAGACAGTAAGGCAACTGTAGTGGACAAAAGAGAACTAGCAAGCAAAATGGGTTACATGATTCTTTTTAAGTTATTTACTTGCTTTCGGAAACTAACAAGAAGAACACACTCGCTCACTACCACACCGTGTCTCCCTCGATCAATGTAACTAACCAATCAACAACTCAAGCCTAGAAGTAAGTCTGTGATCTTGGTTTGGTTAGGACCTCGATATCCGGGTAGGACTTCAAAGTCCAGGTTGAACCTCACACTATGACTCTGAGGTATGGTGTACGCCTCAAGGTTGGGGTGCCTCCGTAGGCATGCGATGGTGTCTTGCATCCTAACTAAGTTCCCAACACTCCTTCTAGCTTGTTCTCTCAACTCCCATTTATCCTTGGTCGACACATGTGATTGCTCTCTCACGAAGGTGTACAAGAGGAAACGTACTCACAACTCTCTCAACACCCAACCCTCGTTAGTCTCTACTAACGGTACTATTGTCACTAGTCTCCTAGCAGAAAAGTCATCCGTCTTTTACCCCATCACGAGGTCACAAGCCTGGTGGAAAGGTAAAAAGATCCTCAGTGTCTACTAACCACTACCCCGTCACCAGGTCACAAACCTGGCGGAAAGGTAATTTAATCCTCAATGTCTACTAACCATTACCCCATCACCAGGACACCAGCCTGGCGGAAAGTGATTAAAGGGGTCATCAATATTTTATGTGGAATCTTTACTGGATAATTGGTGAACTGTCGCATGTCTATCGATCATTACCCCATCACCAGGTCACAAGCATGGCGGAAAGGTAATTAATTTCTGCGGTGAGGAAACCCCCGAAGGGATTCGTCTGTCTCGCTAATCCCAATGGATGTGTGGTCTAAGGGAAAGGTATTGGTAGTACGACTACTACGCCACTAGAGGCAGGAAAGAGAAGAGGTAAGCCTGCCGGACCCGACTTCCTCTCTCGTTGCTCAACTCCCGGAAGAGAAGAGCTAAAAAAATCAGATGAGCTTGTAACTAACTGCGGAGAACCCCCAACCTAGGCTGTCTACGAAAAACCAATGGGTCAATGGAATGGTCTTGACAACTCGTGGATCCTAAAGAAGCGTAAAAATCGAGCCGGCTCGAAGAAAACACGTGAAAAAGACTGGGATCCTAGACCCATACTCTCAGTGTCTGCTACCCAAGCCTGAGCGACCTCATCTCCTGCTCAGGTGAGGGTCACTGCGCCCTCGCACAGTCGGAATATAAACCTCCACGACTGGCCACATGTGACCTCACCATTTCTTTTATTTTCATTTTTCACACTAAGTGTCTACGATTTCTGTGACTTATGGCACATCTACAAATTATCGGTCCTAGACCTGAACTTGTTCTATAAGAACCTCAATTGATCCAAGGCCAGGGATACAAACCTGTTATTAGTCTCTCTCTCATCTCTTACTGATGAACATCTTATCCTAGAATCATTGACTACCAGATTTGTCACATCTTTCTTTCCTATATTTCCCAAAATTCACAACACATACAAGATCTTGATACTTAGAGATTTCAAGGTCTTAAGGTATCAGAAGTCAATACACAGTTTGGAGGAGATTGACTCCTTAGCTGACTTAAGGTCAGTTGACAAGTCCCATATACAGTCTTATTTTCATGTATGATCCCACGTATATTTCAGCTCATAGCTCACAAACCTAGCACTTGATTTCTTTATTATTAATCCCCCAATTTCAGCACACATTCAGTCAAAGGAGCTAGGAATGTATGATAGCAATTAGCAAAGTTCATTATTAAGTTTTCCCCAATTTCATAACCAATATCATGTGGTTCAAGATCACCTTTCTAAGTATCAACAATACTAAGGCATAACTCTAAAATGGTTACTAAAAGGGCTCTACGTTTTCAAAGTTTATCACACAAAACAGTAGCGATATGCATGTGCACTGTTATAAGCACAACATCATACATAGCACTTCAAGGTATCTAAATCCTTTCAATTTCTCACCCAACTTCATGGGATTTATTGTCACATAATTGAGCATCCATTAATCTTTCAAGTATATCATTTAGAGGGTCATTAAGAGGGCACTACATACTCAAATCATGCATCTATTCAGCAGATAAATTCACACGCATAACTTGAAACATAACAATAATTACTTAACAGTTCAAGGTGCCAACTTCCTCTCAAATCATCATGCATAAACATGGCTTCCACGATCACATGATTCACTAATAATCCATGCTTAAAGGACATCAAAACAGTGGCTATTATGTACTCAAAATCACAAACATTCAACAAGAAATATGCACGCGTGTACAACAATTCATCACAGTGAATCATCAGTCCAAATCCATCAATTTTTCAACTCAAAATCCCTCTCCTATATGGGATTAAGTTATTATAAGATCATCTATATTAAGTATGAGGAGAAACTCAGGGATTTGAGGTTTTAAAAAGCATGAAAAGATGCATGCTAATGGATCTAACATGCATACACTGAAATTCGGCTAACAGTCCTTGGACAACAACCATCTTTCCCCCAAAATCACCACTAAAACTTAAACCAAAGGCATGGATCTCATGGGTATTGTATCCCCCATATATCCAACATCAAATCCACCAAAGGGTGTCTAAGAATATTTCCAAAATCATGCATCTCCTTAGCCATAATGTAACCATATCAAATCTGGACATTCCGTGGTAATCATAATAACAACATTCATAAACTCCTCAAAACTCATCCTATTTCGAAACTAAACCCATGGATTGATGGTTAACATGAAGAGTTTCTATCAACAAGTAATTACACTCAAGGAGACATGAAGAAACTCCTCAAATCCATCATAAAACTCTAATTTAAAGTGCATGGACAGATCTGGACACATTCAGTTACTTGTATATGACAGCAGTTAAAACACTCCCAAATCATCTTCAAATCCACATCTAAACCATGGATTGAAGATCAATAGAATGTAGACAAGATCAACACTCAAGGATACTCGAAAGTGGCCCTTATATCGTACAAAAATCATGCATCAAGGCATGCAAATCACAAGAACACAGATCTGAAATCAACTGCGGTTCCATATGAACAACATCCATAATACCCCAAAATCATCATAAAAATCCGAAATTTGCACATGGATCTAAATCCAAAGTGATAGAGGATCTAACATTAATCAAATGCCAACAAAAGAGCTCAAGAAGTTCCCTCAAACCATGCCAAAAACTCGGATTTATCAAGCATACACAGATCTGAAAATTCCCACAATCATTCATCAAAAGCCACTCCAAAAACCAAATCAAAGTCCAACAAGAGTCACAATCAAAACCTTGATATAGCAGCTCAACACAAGGCTCATAGGGTGGAGAAAATTTCATCTTAATGGCAGCAAAGAGGGGTATAATTTGTACCTTAAACAGTGCTCAAGAACTGCTCAAGAACAACAGCAGCTCCAACCCTCTGCCCTCCAACTCCAATTTCGATCCAAGATTGGTCTTGGATACTACATGCAACACTTGATCTTTGTTACTCTCCTTCCCAGCTTTAATTTGAGCCCAAGAAACTCAAATTTGGTGGAGAGATGAGGTAGAAAACTAAGGAAGAAGGTGGAGGTCCAAGGGGGTTTCAGCCATGGAGAAGAGAGAGCTCCAAGTCTCAAGAGGAAGAAGAAGGAATTAAGCTTAAGTGTGGCTTAGATTGGGGTTAGTGGGAGTATATAGGCCTTGATCATTTTGCAAGAAAAACCCACTCAACTTTCTAATATTGCAAACAAGGCCCACCCATGAATAGTGATCCTTCATTACTCACACTTAACCACTTAATCACATCTTAGCCACAAACCACCACTTAGTCACTTAATGACTTTCCAAATCCCATCAACTTCCATCCATAATCATTCATCATCTAGGATTTAGTCGGCCTTTAAAAATTAGAGCTGTTACAAGAGATGATAATGGAGGTGGTTGGTTGTTGGGTGCTGGGTGAAGAAGGTGGGTCGGTGGAGTTCGGGCGATGAGAGGAAGGTAGGGGGAGGAGAACTAGAGGTGATGGCTGATGAAGGGATACAGATGAATAGAAGAGACAAAGATCAGCAGATAAGGGCGTCGCGAGGTGACGTCGCGGACGGTGGGAGGAGCATATTTGTCATTGGATCAGTGATAATCCAACCGCCTGGGCTAGGTCACGTGCTAATCATGTGGGAAGGCAAGGGAATTAGTCATGATTAAAGATGGTCATTGGATCAAAGTAATCCAAAGGCCCATATTAGGTGGAGATAGTGGAAGAAAGAGGTTGAGCGGGGAGAGGGTGCGTTGACTAACTGACCTGATGTGGCATTGAAGTGGACAAATGAGGTGGTGCCACATGGCATGCTAACCATTGACCAGTCTTGAAAAATAAAAGGAAAATAAATAAAAATAGTAAATGGACTCTGATGCAAAAATGTATAACATGGAAAATGTTCATCCAAATGCAACCTGCAATGCTCATTAAAGGACCCATCTATAAACAGAATCAACTAAGCAAGATGCAAAATGTTTTGGTGATATTTTACATATATAAAATACCATTTTTTTATTTTTGTGGTAGATGAATAATGTATGCACAAATCAAATATGATATGAAATAATGCAACAGACTCAAATGTGATTTTTTTGGTATTTTTATGAGTGGGAAGTAATTGGAAAATAGGAAATACGTACAGATGAACTAGTCAATGGGATCAAGTGAAATAAAGAAATGAAAAGGAAAGAAATAAAAAAGAGAGTTAAATATGTACATGAAATGACATATCAAAATCAGTGAATATGTACAATGTACGGTTAGGTCCCAAAACCCAGTTTTCACAAATGGACTCCAATTCTTTTGAATTTGATATTGATTTGTAGATAATTGAATGTACATTAATTCAAAAGTGAGTAGAGTGAAACTGGACAATGTATGATAGATATATCAGCTTTATGCCTTTTTGTCCTAAAATTAGGGTTTGTGTTTATTTGAAATGTGTACAAGTTAGTATTTTTAGGATTTTTCTGGATTAAGGTTAGTGATATGTATACAATGGAGCCAGTTTCATGCCAATTGAATTTAGCATGAATTAATTAAAATGCATGAAAGTAGTTGAAAATGCACAGATGATTATGAATGCAAGAATGAATGCTAATTTATGTAAATTATATATAAGTACATGAAAGTTAATTTTACGATGTTAACAACCGAATGAACCTAATTTTTCGGGACGAAGCTATATTTTCAACTAATTAGAGGGATGAATCTCAAATTCATTAGGGTAGAAGATGTGAGAGGCTGGTAGAGCATGCATTGCTAGAGAGAACGTCGACCCACGGTTCAAAAACGTCAAGTAGATAGACGATAAATAAATATCCTTTTTAAGGTAATTTTTCCATTCAAAATGAAAACTTTGCGAAAAGTGTACAAAAATGACCAATAAAACTTACTTATCTACCATTTCTCTTCTGAGCCCGGCTGATCGTCTCCATATGAAAAATTGAAATACTAGGCACTTGAATGTTACGATTTATTTTCTAAGAACCCGATTTGATAAGTGAAGGCCTCTTATGATAATTTACTTTAGCTGCTTAACAGTTTGGACTTCGAAAGAATAAGTTCCCTCGCCGTGACCGGAAAAGCCACTCACAACCCCACCCGCGGCGCCTCCTTCCGACGCCGCCGGCTTGGGGAGAAGGAACCGCCGAGCGCCGCTCCTCTATCTCTCTCCCTCAGCGGTGTGTGTCTCGCTAGCAGAGAGTGGTGAATTTTCTCAAGAGATCTCCGATGGATCCTAAGGACGAAGAGGAGCACCGCCACAACCCTTTCCTCAACTGCAGCGGCAGCAACGACACTAACCCTAACCCCATCCCGAGGCCTCAATTCAGGTCCGACCTTTCTTCCCACGCGATTCGAGCGCATTGCCATCTCTTGTTCATTCGGTTTTCCTTTCGGAGCAGGAAGGAGGTGTCGAAGGCCCGATGGGACGACGAGTTGAGGATGGGAGAGGTGGTGGAGATGAAGGGGAGCCTATGGACCAGCACCGGGATCGTTAGGAACGGTGGCAAGCTCTATTGCTGGATCGAGGAGATACTGTATGGCGCCTAATTTATCTTTTTTGGGCCTTTTTCGGGATCTTTTTGTAAAAAAAAATGGTTATATAAGTGAGCAACAAGTATTTGAAGAAATATATCAGTAATATTGGTGTTGGATTTGCTACTTCTTGCCTTTAGTTTGGTATGATTCGTGGCTCGTTCGCCATAAATCGTTAATTTGGTTAGTTCTATTGCATAGGAGGACAAACTCAACTTATGTTAACAAGCAACCCAAACACTCAGACTGCCTTATATACATATACTTTAAACTTTTTATGCTTCTTATATTTTAACTCTGAAAAACACAACTCAATATTCTGGCCTCAAATTCACCATGAGAGGTAATGAACAGAAGGTGCTTGATATCGCTGCCGAGTGGTTTAAGCTGAAATTTTACAGTAAGAAAACGACAAGTTGCGGAGCAAGGTTACCATGCTTACTGGGTTTATGTTATTCCACATTGGCTTGCCATTTTAGCATGGAGTTATTATTTGTGCTCATTTCCCTGTGATCAGTATAATATTACGATACCATTGTGCTGCATTTCTTACATAAGTTTCAATCCGAAAGATAAAATAGAAGCTCTTTCTGACCGTGCATAGCGATCTTATTGACTGTGCTTACAAACTTGATTGAAATTTGGATAACTTTCAATTGACTAATGAAACTGACCATCTGAATCTTGGGACTTTCCAAGAATAGAATTTTAACCCCCTGGAATTAACAGACATTTTAATTCGTATCTACTTTCTCCTGCATGGAAATGTGATGAACATATTCACGGGGCACATCTACCATGGTCTGGGGAGTTATTGGGTACATGGGTAATTAGGTACCTGTCACTTCCAAGTTAAATTGCAGAATATGCATTGGGAGGTCTTTTTTTTGGGTTTATATATATATATTTCTACATGAGATAGTATTTTTTATCTGGCTACTGCCATTGTTAGACTTTTGTAACATTAAGGAATTTCTGATGAATGCCAACAAATTTCTGATAGGTATATTCTTTTTTTGTTTGACTGCTGCAGATTTTTAGTTGAAAGGGGGGCATTACTACTCTTGAATGACACAGATACAGTTCTTACATTAAAGGATATACATAAGAAGATTGATGAAGGCAGGAATGGATGCTCTTGGGATCTTTATATAGCCTACAGGCGTTTGAAGTCGCTAGGCTACATCTTAGGTCGTCATGGTGTATTTTGGGCATCAAAAGGTGAGAGGAGTTGTGCCAATTCCATTATTAATACGAGTAGTTTAGATGCTAGCTCGGATGCATCTACGAAGGGGGATAAGAGTCCACTTATGAGGTGGTTCAGTGATATGCAAATAAATGACGTGAGACCTGCATTTGATGTTTATCTGCCTGATAGTAAGTTCAGAAAGTCGGCTCCTGGCAATCCTGATTTTGTGCTTTGTATGACAAGGTAGAGTTTGCACAAACTTGGCTCATCTTTCTCTTGGATTTTTTCTCAAGAGTATTCCATCTGTGTTTTGTAACAGAGTTCCATTGGAAATGTAAGCAACTCTATACCTTCCTTGAATTTTGAGATCACCACAAGCTTTGCAACTTTTACCTTGAGCAGGAAATAAAATATTTATCGATAGTCTATTTTATTCAAAGCCGATTATCCAGAATATATCCTCAATCCTTAGAGTATTCTACAGAGATCATACAAATCTTTGGATATCCTATAAGATATTATGAGGTCTTTATAATTCCATCATGATTTCATTCCGTGTTTATATAATTCTACAGTAAACCTTGCTATATGTATAAATAGAATAGTAGAGTACCAATGAAATATAGCAATTCATCTTAACCATGTGGCTTCAGACCTCGTTTTGAAACATCAACCCTACCATCATCTTAGCCTCAGATGCCCCCTATTTCCGTAGCCACACACACATCAACCTATCGACATGGGCTTCCACTTATCACCATGCTTGTTGCAGGTGGAGTCCAGCTCGCAACCGAGCTTGTCAATGCCTGTGCCCCAGCTCGCCTTCAGGGTTGCTGGGTTCGTTGGGGCTCCAGCCTATTGTGGGCAACTTAGCAGCTCTGCCCATCCTTGGATCGACGATGCTTGCACCACGTTTGCTGCTCCCAGCCTTGACCATGATGGCCATGACCATTCCTTCATGTTATTGCAGTCCAAGTGGGTCATTTTGATCCTTTAAAAATCTCTACAAATTACCTGGGTTGCTTTCAAGTGATGCGAGGGTATTGTGGACTGGTGCTCAATCTACGCCAGTACATCCACAAACCCCCTATAATGTTTATTTAGAGATATATTATTCACTTATGTACTTTTCTTGTATTTTTATTTTCTATTGGACTCTTTATGTATTTTACCCATATGTTACTCTCCTATATAAGAGAGCATAGGACGGGTGGAATAAACAAGTTTTCTCATTTTTCCAACATGGTATCAGAGCGACGGTCCTAGATCGGAGTTCTCGAACTAAAACCCTAACCCTAGCCCCCACCTTCAAGCCTCCGCACGCCCACCTCGCGCCACCATGCGTCGCCTCCCGCCTCGCGCCACCACGCGTCGCCTCCCGGTGTCGATCCCGTCGTCGTGCCCCTGTGCGTGCCATTGCATGCGCATCTGGGCGCCAGAGCGTGCCCTTGCACGCGCATCTGCGTGCGTCCTTGCACACGCATCTGCGTGCCCGTGCGCGCATCAGCGTGCTTGCGCGACATCTGCGCCCGTGCGTGTGACATATGCGCCCGTGCGTGTTCTTGCACGCGTCCGTGCGTGACATCTACACGCATTCCTGTGCGTGTGACTTCCGTACGCGTGCAACCCTAGATCGACGCGTGTGCGACTCCATCCCCGTCCGAGCGCACACGCGTTTCCAGATTGATGGGTTTGGTTGCTTGCGTGTACACATGCAACTGAACCCGTTAATGTCAGTGTAGACAGTCACATATTTAGTCTACTCCCCTAGTCTTCCAATATCATAATATCAGAAAGCAAGGCAGATATTTCCTCTACAGGCGCCTTCAGAGGTCCAACGCCTATTGTGAAGATGGACGGTTCAAACTATGAACTGTGGGCTATGCAGTTCATGAGCATGATGAAGTCAACCGGCAAGAAACACATTTTTACTGAGGAAGAGCCTGCTGAGAAGACGGGGGTTGATGCCTCTTGGGAGGCAGATGATGCATATGCCAAAGTCTGGCTTTCCGGAACATTAGCAATTGAGATTGCTAACGATGTTCTCCATCAGCCCACTGCCAAAGCAATGTGGGACATCCTGGCTGCCACCTACTCACAGGCAAAGAATGAGACGAAGATTCTGCAGCTTCAGCATGACATCTTTACAAACAAGCAGAATGGACGGCCTCTACACTCGTTGTACACGTCTTTACGTGGAATGTTTGAGAAGCTTTATAGCTTCATGCCTCTCACAGCCACTCCAGAGCAACAGAAGACCTATCGGAATGCCACTATGGTGAGTGCTTTTCTTGCTGCCCTTGATCCAGAGTACGAGGCAGCACGTTCCCAGATCTTGGCGGATTCTACTATTCCTCCTATGGAGGAAGCTTTTCATAGGCTGAGTCGTATCACTATTCCCTCGTCAGCTACGAATCAGACTGCCTCAGCCATGGCAGCCAATCGAGGCTGTGGAGGTCATCATCAGTTCTGTGGCCGTGGACCTCGCGGCAGAGGAGGCCGTGTTCGGCCATCATGTACTTTTTTCCATCGTTCTGGACATATCGAAGACACATGCTATTCTAAGCATGGATTTCCGGCTTCTGCACGAGTCGCTGAACAGATCGAGCCCCCAGCTGAATCATCTATGGATCAACGCTTTGATGATCTTGTAGCCCGTCTGAGGGGCATCATTCCTCCATCTGGACCCGCTGCATCAACACCTACTTTTGAGAGTCACTCCGATGTTGCCGCTTCTGCATCTGCATCCACCAGTACATCAGGTAGCACCTATGCATTCACTAGCAGTAGTGGATCAGATACTTTAGAGTGGATTATGGACTCTGGTGCCACACATCATCTGTGTGGTGATCAAGGTCTACTTACAGGATACAGACATGTTTCTCCAGGCCGTATTATGGTTATTGCTAATGGAACACATTCTCCGATTACTGGTCAGGGGGAGATTAGACTGACACCATTCATGCATCTCAAGAACGTGTTACATGCACCTGATTTTTTGATGAATTTGTTGTCCATTTGCCAAATTACAAAGGATTTACATTGTCGAGCAATTTTTGAGCTATGAGCAAGGCGCCTTTATCTCCTTAGTCAGACTCCTTATGCTGGAACATCATCTCTACCTGCTGGACCCATCTCCCCATTATTATGGAACATGCGATTTGGACATCTACCGCTTCAGAAACTGCATCATGTGTTACCTCAGGTTTCACCTCACACGTCCATTCAATGTGAGGCTTGTCAGTTGGGAAAGCATCGTCGGTCTACTTTTTCCAGTCGTCAGTGTCGAAGTAGTACCTCCAAGTTTGAGCTGTTTCATGTCGATATCTGTGGTCCTAGTCGTGTTCCTGATCATCAGGGACACATGCTTTATATAGTTACTGTGGATGATTTCTCTCGTGTGTCGTGGATATTTCTATTAAAGAATAAATCTGAAGCGGGGAATATTATCATCAATTTCATTAACGAGGTTCGTAATGTTTTTTCTGCATCTGTTAAGATTGTGAGAAGTGATAATGCCCTGGAATTTTGTACTCATACACTATCCGGTTATTTTTCATCTCAAGGGATTATCCACCAAACATCATGTGCCTATACTTCCCAACAGAACGGGATTGCTGAAAGGAAACATCGTCATTTACTTGATGTCACCAGGTCGCTTCTTATACAGAGTCATGCCCCTCATTCTTTCTGGGGTAATGCTGTTCTTACGGTATGCTATCTCATTAATCGAATGCCGTCATCTGTCTTAGGTGAGAAGATTCCTTTCTCTCTTATTTTTCCTGACAAAGAATTGTTCTCCCTTACTCGTGTGTTTGGCTCGGTAGCCTTTGTTCACCAGTTGTCTCCGGGACCGACAAGCTCTCTCCTAGGGCTGTCAAGTGTGTCTTCGTCGGGTACTCCAGAACACAGAAGGGGTACAAGTGTTATGATCCATTGCGCAGGAGGTGTTTAGTCAGTGCTGATGTCACCTTTTTCGAATCTGTTATGTACTTCTCATCTACAGGTGATCAACTGGTTCCCTCTGACACTACTGATGCTATATACATGCCACCACCACCACCACCACCAGCACCGCTGTCATCTCCTACACCTTCTGTCACTGTGCCTGTTTCACCATTGCCATTCTACTATACCCGTAGGCCTGCTTCTGCTCATGGTCAACGCTCATCATCTAGCTCGCCTGAGGTATGTTCTGAAAATATTACTATTGATGGATCTGATGATTTTCCTGAGCAGGATGTATTACAAAGGGTAGCTGAGGAGACAGATGATTTAGATGTACCTCTTGCTCTACGAAAGCAGAAGCGGAGGCGGAGCTGCGCGTCATATCCTATAGCATCTTCTGTGTTCTTTGACCGTTTCACTGGAGAATTCAGG
Source organism: Ottelia alismoides (assembly GCA_037367405.1). Taxonomy (NCBI): domain Eukaryota; kingdom Viridiplantae; phylum Streptophyta; class Magnoliopsida; order Alismatales; family Hydrocharitaceae; genus Ottelia; species Ottelia alismoides. The sequence continues at coordinate 516,909 of JAZKJV010005812.1, read as the reverse complement.
AACTTTGTCATTGCATTGTCAGCAGTGGATATTCCACGGAATTATCAAGATGCGCTGAAGGATAGTCGATGGCGTTTGGCCATGGAGGAAGAAATGGCAGCTCTTCAGTTCAGAGGCACCTGGAGCTTTGTTCCTGTACCTGCTGATGTGTCTACAATTAGCTGCAAGTGGGTCTTTACAGTTAAGCAGAATGCAGATGGCAGCATTGACAGATACAAGGCTCACCTTGTTGCTCGTGGCTTTACACAGACATATGGGGTGGATTATCTTGATACATTCTCGCTGGTCGCCATTCCATCCTACGGATCCTCCTTTCTGTTGCAGTTACTCGTGATTGGCCGCTATACCAATTAGATGTGAAGAATGCATTCCTATACGGTGAGTTACAGGAGGAAGTCTACATGCAACAACCACCTGGTTTTGCTGTTGAGGAGGAGTGTTGTAATACGCATATTGTACACTATGCTTTTGAATGTTATCAAGTGTTATTTCAAGTAAATATTGGATTTATAGTATTCACACTTTACGGACACTAGAGTCAATAGATTCGCCTTAATGCAATAATTTTATTAAAACTTGTTGTGTTTATATCAGAGACCATCTTGTATAAAAATGGACTCCAAAAGGTTCTTTAAATCGTATAGCACATCAAAACATAGTACCACATCTAGTAATCTGGATTTTTGGTAGTACTTATAAGTAGTAGAAGCCACTACTTGCAAAGTGCCCATAATGTTATAGATTTATACTCATTAGGCATAATCACATCATTAAGACTAATTAAGCATGATTAGTGCTAATTACCCGTCACTAGTGATAATTAAGTGTCATTAGCATTGATCACATCATTAAGACTAATTAAGCATGATTAGTGTAATTACCCGTCATTAGTGATAATTAAGCATCATTAGCATAGATTTATACTCATTAGCTATAATCACATCATTAAGACTAATTAAGCATGATTAGTGCTAATTATCAGTCATTAGTGATAATTAAGCATCATTAGCATAGATTGATACTCATTAGCCATAATCACATCATTAAGACTAATTAAGCATGATTAGTGCTAATTACCCGCCATTAGTGTTAATTAAGCGTCATTAGCAAAAGTAGGACACATGGAGTGGAAATCATGGGACACGTGTCGTTTTATAGTCAGGACAAGTGTCAAAACCTCAGTAGTGCCATGTGTCATTAACCTGAGACTAACACATGTCACGGTGTAGTCTTTTGCTTGGGCAACAAGTAAACTCATGGATAAGCCAAGCCTATTACTTAGGCAACAAGTTTTCTTATGATCATGCCATGTGCCATGCCATGTGTCTTCATACATGGTTAAAAAAAAACATGTGTCATGAACCTCCCTTACATGTTGACACATGTCACACATGTAAAGGGGGGTGGAGGCCTATAAATACCATGACCCCTCCAAAGTCCTCCTCACTTCATTCACGCCCATCACTCCACCTTAGAGCCGCAAGGCCGCCGAGCTTGCGGGAGGAGCACGAGAGGAGCACGGCGAAGCCCTGTCGGTGATCGAGAGCATTTTTAAAAGTCGTAACGAATTTATGTTCGCATCAGGCCGTAGTAATCAAATCTAGGACGGCTATAGAGGGATATTTCACTAAAGAAGCATTTTCGACCCAAGTTAGACAACAATCAGGTGAGGGATTCTCAAGCGCTATTTTAAAGCATTAGTCTTTCGCTTTTATGCATGCTTTATGATAATAAGTATGCAATCACGTTTTCTTGAGCTTTTACGCATGAATTGCAAGTACCGTATATCAGATATGAAATCAAGGCTTTAGAATGTATTTTCAAATATCATTTCAAGTGCTTTATGTTGATAGCATGTTTTCAAGCATAAAACTCGTTGTGTAATAGAAAGCATAAGTTTCACTACGTAGATTTGAGTTTTTATGTACAGAATTTTATTTTGTACGGATACTATGCATTATGGATCAGTTTTCCAAGTTCTGAATGGTTTTAGTGATCAGAATATGCATGCTATGTCAAGATTGTCTTATGTTATTGAATTAGTTGTTATGAGTATGAAATAGCAAGTTTACGGTTTATTAGTGGCAAGAAAAGAATCAGAAGCAGAAGATAAGCACCACAGTAGCTCTTTTATACAAATCAAGAAGTAGCCATTAGATATGGTGATGTCATTAGATATGACCCTGAAACCGCCATTAGATTTGGCAAACCATTAGATATGGTATCAAGAGGACTTTGGGTCCGCATTCTGTATACATATAGGCTTTGGGCCGTATGCAGGGTGTTTTTGGTCTTTGGGACCGTCTGCGCGTATGACTTAGCTTTGTTTCAGCGTTCATGAGTCAATAAATTAGCCACAGTGGTGATTAGTACAAACAGCTTGATAGTAATGATTATGTTTCAGTTTATCTGCTTTTGAAGTGATTTCAGCATTTAATTGCAAAACTAACATGCTGTTATATGTAATTTCTGTCATAAAGTTTCTTTCAAGCTATTTCACAGTATTCAGCATAAGTTTTTTTGTCATGAACTCATATTTCAGATATTTAGCTATATGTAAAAAGCTTGAGATCCTTTCACTGGGTCTAAGCTCATAAATGTGTTTAGACTCATCCCGTTATATTATAATTATTTACAGATCAGCAGAATCACGACTAGCAGGAGAAAGGACTGCTTTTACACTAGGAGGAGGTGGCTTTTGCTTTTAGATTATTTCTGTACTGTCTGTGTTATTTTGTAAGAAGTTGTAATAGATAGAACTTGTGTAATACACTTTTTGGTGTTGTGAACTTGAAATACAAAGATGTTATGTTTTTGAGATTGCCACCTTTTTACTTGAGGAAAAAAAAATATAGGAAGAAGAAAGATCTCTGTCGCGGCACGTCCTGGTTAGCGGGACGGGTCGTGACAACTTGTGGTATCAGAGCAAAGGTTTTAGGACCTTGAGCAAGAATTATATTAGGAGTTGACCTATAAGTAGTGGAAGATAATTTAGTTATTGATATTATAGTCTTGAGGATGTTTAGAATCATTATTAGAGGATTTTGTTGATGAAGGATCTAACTGAAGTTTTATTTTTATAGGAAACCATGGCAGCAGAGCAGCCACCTGTGACCACACAAGGCCCTAGTCACGAGAATGATAACAACAACAACATGTATGACACATTGACTTTGATTGCTCAAACACTAGGAGGCATGGCTGCCCACTCTGTTAAAAGACATGAATTTGAGCACCAGTTACCTTTTGAACACGTAAAGAAGCTGGGAGGAGAACCATTTGTAGGAGACACTGATCCAAAGAAGGCTAGGGAATGGTTCAAGACTATGGAGAAAATATTTGCTCTTATGGACTGTACAGATGAACAAAAGTTGAAGTATACCATATTTCTTCTGAAGGATAGCGCTGATGATTGGTGGACCTCAGTGAAAATGAAATATCCAAACCCATCTCATATTACATGGGAGATATTTGAGAAAGAGTTCAATGAGAAATACTACCCAAGGGTTTATCAGGAGGAGAAACGTAGGGAATTTCTATTCCTTACTCAGGGGAGCAATATGTTTGATGAATATGAGAAGAAATTTACCGAACTTTCAAAGTTTACTGCTTCTCTGGTAGCAACAGAAGAAGAAAGGTGTAGACGTTTAGAAGATGGGTTGCACATTGACTTAAAAGAAATGGTTTCGGCCACGGGATATACAGATTATGCAAAATTGGTGGAGGCTGCTCGTAGGGCTGAACGAGTAGTAATAGAAAGAAGAAAGTGCAATGATCAAGGAAAGAAAAGGTTTGCAGATAGACCCCTATGGAGAGGAACGATGAACAAAGAACCACGAATAGCTGCAAATTCAAGGCAAGATAATAGGACAGCTCCTAAAGCACAATGGAATCAAGGGAATAGATATACAGTTGGGACTTCTGAAAATAGAACTCTTTCTTTTCCACAATGTACAAACTGTGGAAAGTTTCATCCGGGAACTTGCCGCAAGGGGACCACTGGGTGTTATCAATGTGGCGAGATAGGCCACATACGTCAGAATTGCCCTATACTGGTCCAAGGCCGTCGGGTTATGGGAAGACCGTCACCAAATGAAAACCGTGATGTTGTTACACGTCGTCCTCCACCTGCAAGGGAACAAAATAAAAGTAATACACAGAAGAGATCAAACCAGAGAGAGGGAAAAGCGTTTGCTATGACCTTAGAGGAGGCCATATCTGCGGATGATGTTGTATCAGGTACCACTATTATTTTTGGTAAAAGTGCCAATACTCTTATTGATTCTGGTGCAAGTCATTCTTTTATTTCACAAAGATTCTCCATACATGCTGATAAAGTTACAAGTACTCTCAAGCATGCTTTAGCAATTTCTTTGCCTAAGGGAGAACCAGAAATTATTAGGAATGTCCTTCGAAATTGTTTGGTAAAGATAGGAGAGAATTATATTGAAGTAGACCTGATTCCTATGGAGATAAGGGAATTTGATGCTATCCTAGGAATGAATTGCTTAAGTACATATCATGCTCTTCTAGACTGTCATCTGAAGCATGTCACTTTTAGAAAACCAGGTGATATTGAATTCACTTTCTATGGAGAAAGAAGGGTATATCCTACCCATGTCATTTCCTGTCTCTTAGCCCAAAAGTTGATAAGAAAGGGATATTTCTCTTATATTGCTTACGTGTTTAATACTAAAGCAGAAGCAGCCAGTTTAGAAAATATCTCTGTGGTGAAGGAGTTTCCGTAAGTGTTTCCAAACGAACTACCAGGAATTCCTCCTGATAGGGAAATTGAATTTACTATTGACCTCATTCCGGGTACCAATCCAATTTCCTTAGCTCCTTACAGAATGGCCCCAGCTGAACTTAAAGAACTCAAAACTCAATTACAGGAGTTGACAGATAAGGGATTTATACAATCCAGTATATCTCCTTGGGGTGCTCCTGTTCTATTTGTCAAGAAGAAAGATGGGTCCATGAGACTTTGTATAGATTACAGGAGACTAAACAGAGTGACTGTCCGCAATAACTATCCTCTGCCCAGAATAGATGACTTATTTGACCAATTACAAGGGGCCTCTATATTTTCTAAGATTGATTTGAGATCCGGCTATCATCAGTTAAAGATTAGAGGAGAAGATGTCCCTAAAACTGCATTTCGAACCCGATATGGGCATTATGAATTCTTAGTAATGCCTTTTGGTTTGACAAATGCCCCAGCTGCTTTTATGGATTTGATGAATAGGGTTTTCCGTCCATATCTGGACAAATTCGTGATAGTATTTATTGATGATATTCTAGTATATTCTAAAACAGAGGAAGAACACAGAGAACATTTGAGAATTGTACTTCAAACCCTGAAGGAACACCGGTTATATGCAAAGTTTGATAAATGTGAGTTTTGGTTAAGGAATGTTGCATTTCTAGGCCATGTTATATCTAGAGAAGGTATAACAGTAGATCCATCAAAAATAGAAGCGGTTCTTAGATGGGAACGGCCGATAAATGCATCAGAAATCCGAAGTTTCCTTGGATTAGCTGGGTATTATCGAAGATTTGTTGAAAACTTTTCTAGAATTGCCGCACCATTGACAAGATTAACTAGGAAGAATGTGAAGTATAGTTGGAACGAAGAATGCGAGAAGAGTTTTAAGGAACTCAAGAATCGTCTCACCTCAGCACCTATACTTAGCCTTCCAACAGGGAAAGGTAATTATGTAATCTATAGTGATGCCTCAAGACAAGGGCTGGGATGCGTCTTAATGCAGAATGATAAGGTGATTGCTTATGCTTCTAGACAGCTAAAACAACATGAGTTAAATTACCCAACTCATGACCTTAAGTTAGCCGCTATAGTATTTGCTTTAAAGATCTGGAGACACTATCTATATGGGGAAACTTGTCGAATCTTTACGGATCACAAGAGTTTGAAATATATTTTCTCTCAGAAAGAGTTGAATTTAAGGCAAAGAAGATGATTGGAACTAATCAAAGATTATGATTGTTCCATAGAATATCATCCGGGGAAAGCCAATGTCGTAGCTGATGCTCTTAGTAGAAAGTCTAATGTTCAGCTATCTCACTTAAAAGGAGAATATTATCAGTTGAAAGAGTTACGTGCAAAATTAACCATGAATAGCTCTGGAGCCTTATTAGCATCCTTACAAATGAGACCCATATTATATGATAAAATTAAGGAGGCACAAGTCCATGATTCTGAAATTATTAGAATGATTGAGAAGATTAAGGAAGGAGATGAAGCCGGGTATACAATAGATGGTCAAGGGGTCTTATTCTTCAAAAGAAGATTGTGTGTTCCAAGGAAATCTGATATAAAGACTGAGATTCTGGAAGAAGCACATAACTCCATATACACTATGCACCCAGGAAGTACTAAGATGTATAGAACACTTAAAAGCTACTATTGGTGGTCTGGTATGAAAAGAGAAATTGCAGAGTATGTTTCTAGATGTCCTATATGCCAACAAACAAAACCGGAGCGTTTGAAACCTGCAGGGACTTTACAGCCACTTCCAATACCAGAATGGAAATGGGAACACATCACTATGGATTTCGTTACAGGATTTCCAAGGACCCGTCGAGGTCACGATGCAATATGGGTCATAGTGGACAGATTAACTAAGTCTGTACATTTCATAGCCATTAACATGACATACAGTCTAGACCGTCTGGGAAAGATCTTTGTCAATGAGATAGTTAGCCGTCATGGGGCTCCTGTGTCAATTGTGTCTGATAGAGATCCACGATTTACTTCTAAGTTATGGCCAAGCTTACATAAAGCCATGGGAACAAAATTAGCATTTAGTACTGCCTTTCATCCTCAAACAGATGGCCAATCAGAACGGACTATCCAGACTCTAGAAGACATGCTTAGAGCTTGTGCACTGAGCTTTAAAGAAAGCTGGGATGAACATCTCTCACTTATAGAATTTGCATACAATAACAGCTATCATACTAGTATTGGGATGGCACCTTATGAAGCCTTGTATGGTAGACCATGCAGAACACCTATCTGTTGGAGTGAGGTTGGAGAAAGAAAATTGGTTCAACCTGAATTAATGCAAAGTACAATAGAAAAAGTTGAGGAAATCAAGAGATGCTTGAAGGCAGCGCAAAGCAGACAGAAAAGTTATGCAGATAAGCGAAGAAGAGACTTAGAATTTCAAGTGGGAGACCACGTGTTTCTAAAAGTATCTCCATGGAAAAGCCTAATTAGATTTGGGAAGAAAGGGAAGCTAAGCCCTAGATACATTGGCCCTTACCAGATCACAGAGAGAATTGGAAGTGTGGCCTACCGTCTTCGACTTCCATCTGAACTAGCAAAGATACATGATGTCTTTCATATCTCCACACTTCGGAAGTTTATTCCAGATCCAACCCATATGATACAACCTCAAGATATTCAATTGAAGGAAGATCTGTCATACGAGGAGGTTCCTGTGGAAATTCTAGATTATAAAGTACAAGAACATCGTACAAAGAAGATTCCTTTAGTTAAAGTTTTATGGAGGAGTCACGTAATAGAAGAAGCCACATGGGAACGAGAGGAAGAAATGAGATCTCAATATCCCCACTTATTTTCGAGCTAGCAAAGGTACTTAAATTTCGAGGACGAAATTTATTTCAAGTAGGGGAGAATTGTAATACGCATATTGTACACTATGCTTTTGAATGTTATCAAGTGTTATTTCAAGTAAATATTGGATTTATAGTATTCACACTTTACGGACACCAGAGTCAATAGATTCGCCTTAATGCAATAATTTTATTAAAACTTGTTGTATTTATATCAGAGACCATCTTGTATAAAAATGGACTCCAAAAGGTTCTTTAAATCGTATAGCACATCAAAACATAGTACCACATCTAGTAATCTGGATTTTTGGTAGTACTTATAAGTAGTAGAAGCCACTACTTGCAAAGTGCCCATAATGTTATAGATTTATACTCATTAGGCATAATCACATCATTAAGACTAATTAAGCATGATTAGTGCTAATTACCCGTCACTAGTGATAATTAAGTGTCATTAGCATTGATCACATCATTAAGACTAATTAAGCATGATTAGTGTAATTACCCGTCATTAGTGATAATTAAGCATCATTAGCATAGATTTATACTCATTAGCTATAATCACATCATTAAGACTAATTAAGCATGATTAGTGCTAATTATCAGTCATTAGTGATAATTAAGCATCATTAGCATAGATTGATACTCATTAGCCATAATCACATCATTAAGACTAATTAAGCATGATTAGTGCTAATTACCCGCCATTAGTGTTAATTAAGCGTCATTAGCAAAAGTAGGACACATGGAGTGGAAATCATGGGACACGTGTCGTTTTATAGTCAGGACAAGTGTCAAAACCTCAGTAGTGCCATGTGTCATTAACCTGAGACTAACACATGTCACGGTGTAGTCTTTTGCTTGGGCAACAAGTAAACTCATGGATAAGCCAAGCCTATTACTTAGGCAACAAGTTTTCTTATGATCATGCCATGTGCCATGCCATGTGTCTTCATACATGGTTAAAAAAAAACATGTGTCATGAACCTCCCTTACATGTTGACACATGTCACACATGTAAAGGGGGGTGGAGGCCTATAAATACCATGACCCCTCCAAAGTCCTCCTCACTTCATTCACGCCCATCACTCCACCTTAGAGCCGCAAGGCCGCCGAGCTTGCGGGAGGAGCACGAGAGGAGCACGGCGAAGCCCTGTCGGTGATCGAGAGCATTTTTAAAAGCCGTAACGAATTTATGTTCGCATCAGGCCGTAGTAATCAAATCTAGGACGGCTATAGAGGGATATTTCACTAAAGAAGCATTTTCGACCCAAGTTAGACAACAATCAGGTGAGGGATTCTCAAGCGCTATTTTAAAGCATTAGTCTTTCGCTTTTATGCATGCTTTATGATAATAAGTATGCAATCACGTTTTCTTGAGCTTTTACGCATGAATTGCAAGTACCGTATATCAGATATGAAATCAAGGCTTTAGAATGTATTTTCAAATATCATTTCAAGTGCTTTATGTTGATAGCATGTTTTCAAGCATAAAACTCGTTGTGTAATAGAAAGCATAAGTTTCACTACGTAGATTTGAGTTTTTATGTACAGAATTTTGTTTTGTACGGATACTATGCATTATGGATCAGTTTTCCAAGTTCTGAATGGTTTTAGTGATCAGAATATGCATGCTATGTCAAGATTGTCTTATGTTATTGAATTAGTTGTTATGAGTATGAAATAGCAAGTTTACGGTTTATTAGTGGCAAGAAAAGAATCAGAAGCAGAAGATAAGCACCACAGTAGCTCTTTTATACAAATCAAGAAGTAGCCATTAGATATGGTGATGTCATTAGATATGACCCTGAAACCGCCATTAGATTTGGCAAACCATTAGATATGGTATCAAGAGGACTTTGGGTCCGCATTCTGTATACATATAGGCTTTGGGCCGTATGCAGGGTGTTTTTGGTCTTTGGGACCGTCTGCGCGTATGACTTAGCTTTGTTTTAGCGTTAATGAGTCAATAAATTAGCCACAGTGGTGATTAGTACAAACAGCTTGATAGTAATGATTATGTTTCAGTTTATCTGCTTTTGAAGTGATTTCAGCATTTAATTGCAAAACTAGCATGCTGTTATATGTAATTTCTGTCATAAAGTTTCTTTCAAGCTATTTCACAGTATTCAGCATAAGTTTTTTTGTCATGAACTCATATTTCAGATATTTAGCTATATGTAAAAAGCTTGAGATCCTTTCACTGGGTCTAAGCTCATAAATGGGTTTAGACTCATCCCGTTATATTATAATTATTTACAGATCAGCAGAATCACGACTAGCAGGAGAAAGGACTGCTTTTACACTAGGAGGAGGTGGCTTTTGCTTTTAGATTGTTTCTGTACTGTCTGTGTTATTTTGTAAGAAGTTGTAATAGATAGAACTTGTGTAATACACTTTTTGGTGTTGTGAACTTGAAATACAAAGATGTTATGTTTTTGAGATTGCCACATGTTTACTTGAGGAAAAAAAAATATAGGAAGAAGAAAGATCTCTGTCGCGGCACGTCCTGGTTAGCGGGACGGGTCGTGACAAGTGTCCTAAGGTGTGCAGACTTCATGAGGCTATCTATGGCCTTAAGCAGAGCCCCAGAGCTTGGTTCCAGAAGCTCTCAGACCTGTTTGAGAAACAAAGGTACATACGTTCTAATGCTGATCATTCCCTGTTCGTACAGACACCCAGAGGTATTATTGCTATTATGGTGTATGTAGACGATATTCTGATTACATGTGATCATGAACATGGAATCCAGGGGGGCTAAAGAAATGCTGGGTCGTGAATTCGTCACCAAGGACCTTGGGGTCCTTAGATTTTCTCTGGGACTGGAGTTTGCCAGAAATCCTCATGGGTTGGTAATGACCCAGAGGAAATATATCACTGACCTGTTGAGTGAAACAGGAATGCGTGGTTGCCGACCTGCCACTACACCTATGGATCCTAGTATGAAATTATATGATGTTGACACTGATGAGGTGGATAAGAGAAGATACAGAGAACTGATGGGCAAACTTCTCTATGTTACTATTACCAGGCCCGATATCTCCTTTGTTGTGAGTCGAGTGAGCCAGTTTATGGAGCAACCACGTCAGGTACACATGGATGCTATACATATGATACTCAGGTACCTTAAGTCATCTCCATGTGCGGGTCTGCTGTTTAAGAAAGGCAAGGAGGTTACTATCTCAGCTTGTGCAAATGCAGATTACGCAGGGTGCTCCACGGATAGGAAGTCCACCACTGGGTTTGCTGTGTATGTTGGAGATTCTCTAGTCTCATGGAGAAGCAAGAAGCAAACGGTTGTAGCAAGGTCCAGTGCTGAGTCTGAATATAGGGCTATGGCCCAGGTCAGTACAGAAATGATGTGGGTAAAGGCTGTGCTTACAGACCTATATATAGAAGTCCCGCTTCCTATGGCTCTGGAATGTGACAATCAGGTGGCTCTATTCATTGCAAATAATCCAGCATTTCATGAACGGACCAAGCACATTGAGGTTGATTGTCACTTGATACGTGATATGATTCAGAAGGGGTTTATTGTTACATCCCATGTTAGCTCAGAGGATCAAACTGCAGACATTTTTAACAAGGCATTACTTCGAGGGCCGTTCCAGAAGTGTTCGTCCAAGCTGAGCATGATTGATATCTATGCTCCACCTTGCGGGGGAGTGTAGAGATATATTATTCACTTCTATACTTTTCTTATATTTTTATTTTTTGTTGGACTCTTTATGTATTTTACCCATAGGCTACTCTCCTATATAAGAGAGCCTAGGGCGGATGGAATAAACAAGTTTTCTCATTTTCCCAATAATTTAAGTAAACCTCATTTTCAGACTTGCATTTATTTTCTTTGTGGCTATCCTGCAACTATACTATATATCAAAGATGCCGATGAACTCATGGCAAGGAACATATCTTGAAGGAATCAAAACCCCGAAGAAAAGAGAGGAACCAAGGTATTGTAGAAAAAATGGCAGCGCTTTGTTGAAGTTATGGCTTACAGTGTCTCTTACAACTGTAATAGCTCATGAGGTCACGCATAATCCAAACCAAGGCGATGTGAGATCCTCTTGGGTCATGCATAATCCAAACCAAGTCAATGTGAGATCCTCTTGTCATTGCTTATTCTCAGGCAAGAAATAAGGCAAAAATTCTGCAGTTACATCATGATAATCATCAGACTAGCAGGATGGTCGACCTCCTAATGTTTATTATACTGGATCGAAGGATATATTGGGAAAACTCCATAGACATTATCCTTTATGTCCATGCGAGTCTCAATGAGCATCCAGAGATAATATTCATGATTGGACTTTTTTCTTTCTAGGCTTGATTCAAGCTACAATTTCATAAAGAATCAACTCCTAATCATTGTCAAGATCCCTCTAATTGAAGAGGCCAATAGTCATCTCAACTAGATTGTGGTACCTTCAACTTAGTTAAAGACACCATCACTACTGTCACATGGGTAAATCTCAATATTGATTTCGAGACTAACCTGTGCGGCGTTAGCTTCTCGCAAGCTAACCAGCCTTCCCCTTGCGTGTATGATGTACACCAGCACACCGAATAACCATGCCGCTAGAGTTACTCGAACACAAGCACTCAAGCACAAGGACACAAGAGCTTTGGCACTAAACCCTCTTTGTATTGCAAGAGACTCACTCTGAGTGTGATATCTACAAATGAGCTCTACCCCTCCTTATATAGACAAGCCGGGGGTATGCGAAGGGACACCATTATTACATGTACAATGAATGCAAGGAGTCTTAGTCTTCTACGGAGACCCTTCGTCTTCCTAGATGACTCTTCGTGCGCTTGGCTCTTCATCTTCCGTTCAATCCCTTCGTCTTCTGCAACCGACGCCACGTCGCCCGCTCCGTCAGCATGCCATGTCGTCTGCCTCATCAGCACGCCATGTCATCACGCCACGTCATCAGTGGGCCCCACGCTCCTACGTAGGATGTTGCAGCTCAAGCTCATCAAGTGCCGCCGAACACTTGTGTTGTGCCAAGGGGAACCCGCGGTCATGCGGTAAACCCCATTCTTAACCGTCCGTAAGCTAAGGTGATGTCCTCCAGAACTTCATAGTGTGGCCACCGAACCACACGGTCGTGCGATACCGCTATCGCACGGTATTACCGTATTACGGGAGTTGGGGGTGTTACATGCCTCCCCCACCTGATCCATCAGGCGTCCGCGACTGATTCTGCGTCTTCAAGAAATCCTCGATGAGGTCCTCGGACTGCCGCAGGGTTGTATCACGTTCCCAGCTTGCCTCCTCCTCTGGGAGTCCCTTCTATTTGACAAGGAAGAAGATCCTCCAGTTCTTCTTGCGCTGGCCCTCCACGCGCCTGTCAAGAATGTTCTCAGCAACCCTCGTGTGCTGAACCCGGACGTTAGGAGGGGCACGTTTCGATGCCTTCCTGGTGTTATCTTCTCTGTCCTCATGGTACTCCTTCAGGAAGCTGACATGTAACACGGAATGCAGCTTCAGTCTCTCTGGAAGACGTAGTTGATAGGCGAGCGGTCCCACACGTCGAACTATCTCAAAGGGTCCATCGTAACGAGGAATCAACCCTTTGTGCGCTGTCTTCCTCAGGATTTTCTTCCAAATCTGTGGCGTAAGCTTCAGCAGCACCTTCTCCCCAACCTGGAACTCGACCGGCCTACGGCTCTTGTCAGCCGCCTTCTTCATCCTGCGTTGAGCGTGAGCCAACACATCCTTCGTTTCCTTCTACCGATCTTGCCTCTCTAAAGCAAAGCGATGTGCAGCAGGGCACCGTCCTTGGCTATTCTGCTTAGCCACTTCGTGCGGTGTCACGGGTTGCCTATCCATCACAATCTCGAATGGACTTTGGCCTGTGGTGGAGGTCTGCTGTAGGTTGTAGCAGAACTGAGCAGTATCCAGTAAACTAACCCAATTGTGCTGATTGACCGTCACGTAATGCCTCAGGTACTCTTCCAGCAAAGCATTGATCCGTTCCGTCTGACCATCCGTCTGCGGGTGATTGCTGGTAGAGAATTTGAGATCGGACCCCAGCATCTCAAATAAGGTCGTCCAGAATCGACCTGTGAACCGAGCATCGCGGTCGCTCACGATGTCCAATGGTATCCCCCAGTGCTTCACCACGTTCTGCAGGAACAACTTCGCTGTGGTCTCTACTGTGCACTCCTGGGGTGCTGGTACGAAGATCGCGTATTTGGAGAAGCGATCAACTACCACCATCACCGCATTATTCCCGTCCACCTTCGGGAACCCAGTGATGAAGTCCATGGAGACGCTCTCCCACGAACGTGAAGGGATAGGCAGGGGCTCCAGCAGTCCTGCCGTCTTCTTCCTCTCAGTCTTGTCTTGTTGGCACACCAGATAAGTACGCACATAGACTTCAACGTCTTCCTCCATCTTCGGCCAGAAGTAGCTTGAGGAGAGGAGTGCCAGTGTGCGCTCCACTCCTAGATGACCAGCCCACTGTGCGTCGTGTGCTTCCTTCAGCAACATTTTTCTCAAGCCGCCGCTCGAGGGGACATAGGGCCTCCTGCCTTTCGCATAGAGGACGCCTTCCTCTATCCAGAATCTCCGGACTTCACCATCATTCACGCGTTGCACCAAGCGTGAAGTGACCGGATCCTCCTGTGTGTGCTCCCGAATGCGCTGCAGCATGTCTCCAGACACACGGGTGATCGATGCAATCACCGCAACCTTTGACTCTTCTGGTTCACTCTTCCTCGAGAGAGCGTCTGCTACCTGGTTGGTCCGTCCAGGCCTGTAGCGAAGCTCGAAGTCGAATTCGGCAAGAAAGTCTTGCCATCGCGCCTGCTTGGGAGTCCGCTTCTTCTGAGTGGCAAAGCAGCTTGTTGCCACATTGTCCGTCTGCATCACGAACTTTGATCCGAGAAGATAGTGGCGCCATGTTCTCAGACAATGGACCACTGCTGTCATCTCCTTCTCATTACGGAGTACCTCCTCTCCGCTGGATTCAATTTGCGGCTCTCGTAAGCCACGGGGTGCCCATCTTACACCAGTACACCTCCAAGTGCATAGTCAGACGCGTCTGTGTGGACTTCGAATGGCTTCTCGAAGTCTGGAAGTCGCAGAATAGGTTCTTCCACCACCGCCCTCTTCAGCTTCTGGAATGCCTCCTGGCATTCACGCGTCCATCTCCAAGGTTGATCCTTCCGAAGCAGGTCCGTCAGGGGCGCCGCCTTCTTGGAGCATCCCTTGATGAACTTCCTGTAGTAGTTCACCAATCCGAGGAAGGATCGTAGCTCTGTCGCTTTTATGGGGATTGCCCACTCTTCAATCGCCTGTGTCTTTCTTGGCTCCATGCGTATCGTGCCTCCGCCCACGATATGCCCAAGAAAAGAGACGGTCTCCTGACCAAAGGCGCACTTCTCCGGCTTCAAGTATAGCCGGTTCTGCCTCAGCTTCTCAAGCACCATCCGCAGATGCTTGACATGCTCCTCCAAGGTCCTGCTGTACACTACTATGTCGTCCAAGTACACTACAACAAACGAGTCGATATACTCGCAGAAGACATCATTCATAAGCGTATAGAAAGTTGCCGGGGCGTTAGTCAACCTAAACAGCATTACAAGGAACTCGAAAGACCCATAACGCGTAACACACGCCGTCTTTGGCTCGTCTCCCTCCTTGATGCGGACCTGGTAGTATCCCGACCTGAGATCCATCTTTGAAAAGTACTTGGCCTGGCCCAAGCGATCGAACAGGTCTTCAACGTTGGGGACGGGGTACTTGTTCTTCACCGTCACCTTGTTCAGTGCGCGGTAGTCCACGCACATCCGCATGCTCCCATCCTTCTTTTTCTGGAACAACACCGGTGCTCCATATGGTGCTTTGCTTGGACGTATCAGACCAACGTCCACCAGCTCCTTGAGTTGTCTCCGCAACTCCTCCAGATGTGCATGGGGCATTTTATAGGGTGCAAGTGCAGGGGGCACCGTACCTGGCAGTAGCTCGATAGCATGATCCACATCTCGCTTCGGTGGAAGCACCTTGGGCAGCTCCTTCGGCATCACGTCCTTGAACTCGCCCAACATCTTCTTTACTGCCTAGGGGCATGGCTGTGTCTCCTCGCCATCTTCTTCGACGCGTACCGTAGCAAGATACGCCGTCTCCCCTTTCTTCAGCCCGTTGCAGACTTGCATTGCAGACATGGCTCCAGTCTGTCCTTTCTTATTGATAGCCATGATGAAGCAGGGGCTATCTGCAGCTGCGAAGAAGACGCCTCCCAGATAAGGCGTTACAGACGCCTTCGCCTTCTTCAAGAACTCGATTCCCAAGATAACATGAAAGTCGTCAAGAGGTACCACGAGGAAGCGTACCTTTCCTTTCCATTCCCCCAACTGAACAATGCAGTTTGCCATACCTTCGATCTGCAGTGACTCGGAGTTGGCAAGCTTCACACGGCACTGGCTCTTCTCCAAGGGAACTCCTAAGCTCCCGAACTCTTTGCTGGAGATGAAGTTGTGTGTCGCTCCAGTGTCGATCATGGTCGAAAGGATCTTCTTGTGTACCACGACATCGAGGTACACCAACTCTTGATCCTCGCGCTCCACCTTCACTTTCGCCTCTTTGCCCGACTTCAGCGGACACAAGCGAACGTTGCGTAGCAACTTGAGGTTCGTCATGCGCGCCTCTTCGTCTGAGTTCTCCTCCATGGTTATGGAGTTCAACTTCTCTCGCTTCGGGCACTCCCGCGCCCGATGTGGCCCGTCACAGATAAAGCAGCCCTTCCCCTTGGGTTGCTCGGCCTTCTTGGAGGATTCCGCACCCTCCCTTGAAGTGTCGGTCTTACCGAACTTCTTGAACTTTCCCTTGCTTTTCTCCTTGGGTTTGCACTTGGTCTTCTCGGTTTCCTTCTTCTCGGTGGTGGGTTGGACTTTATAGTCGACCAACGCATCCGCAGCAGCAATGGCCATCTGGAGGTCCTTCACTCCTTGCCTTCTAAGCTCCGCCTGAGCCCAGATTTGGAGACCCACCATGAAATTAAAGAGTTTGTCTTCTTCAGACATACCTTTGATATCCAGTAGCAGCGATGAAAACTGCTTCACGTACTTCCGTACGGTTCCCGTCTGCTTCAGCCTTCGGAGCGCCTCCCTCGCTACCCAAGCAACGTTGGTGGGTATGAACTGCTCCTTCAGTTCCTTCACCAACTCATCCCAAGATGAGATGTCTGGTCGTCCTTCGGATGCACGACTCCTCCACCATAGCTTTGCGTGGTCGGATAAGTACATCGCCGCCAAGGATACCTTCTCCGTCTCAGGAGTCTTGTCAGCTTTGAAGTATACCTCTATGTCCCACAAGAAATTCTCCAAGTCTTTGGCACTCCGCGTACCTGAAAAGGACTTGGGCTCTGGGACCTTTGGCCTTCGAGACTCGCTGGATCCGCCCCCATTCGCGATCGCCCTCTTGACGATGGAAAGTTCCCCATGAAGGTCTTGCACCAAGGACTTGAGCTCCTCTAGCTTCTTCCCGAGTGCCTTCATTACGTCGACCGAGCGCTGGCTATCGCCAACGACATCCGACACCGCGCCTGCATCATCCTCCAGACGAGCCAAGCGTTGGGCATGAGTACCCAGTTGAGACTGGATCTCCATCACGATTCCCTCCAAGGAAACAAGGCGATCTCCGGTGTTGGGCGCCATTTCTCGCTCTGGTACCAGTTGTCACAGGGGTAAATCTCAATATCGATTTCGAGACTAACCTGTGCGGCGTTAGCTTCTCGCAAGCTAACCAGCCTTCCCCTTGCGTGTATGATGTACACCAGCACACCGAATAACCACGCCGCTAGAGTTACTCGAACACAAGCACTCAAGCACAAGGACACAAGAGCTTTGACACTAAACCCTCTTTGTATTGCAAGAGACTCACTCTGAGTATGATATCTACAAATGAGCTCTACCCCTCCTTATATAGACAAGCCGGGGGTATGCGAAGGGACACCATTATTACATGTACAATGAATGCAAGGACTCTTAGTCTTCTACGGAGACCCTTCGTCTTCCTAGATGACTCTTCGTGCGCTTGGCTCTTCATCTTCCGTGCAATCCCTTCATCTTCTGCAACCGACGCCACGTCGCCCGCTCCGTCAGCATGCCATGTCGTCTGCCTCATCAGCACACCATGTCATCACGCCACGTCATCAATGGGCCCCACGCTCCTACGTAGGATGTTGCAGCTCAAGCTCATCAAGTGCCGCCGAACACTTGTGTTGTGCCAAGGGGAACCCACGGTCATGCGGTAAACCCCCCATTCTTAGCCGTCCGTAAGCTAAGGTGAAGTCCTCCAGAACTTCATAGTGTGGCCACCGAACCACACGGTCGTGCGATACCGCTATCGCACAGTATTACCGTATTACGGGAGTTGGGGGTGTTACAACTACCATGGCCGCTTCACGGGATTGAGGAGGTTCTTTTCTTGCGAGGGGACATGGTGGTAAAGGGCATGAAGATGGCCAACGAACTATCCGTTGTTGCTCCAACCATCAAAGTTGTGGCAGATTAGGTTTGACCAGTCCTAAGGGACATCTTCTCCCTCGTCTAGTCCACATGTACGATTCCCTTGCCAACTTAGAAAGATCATTGGCCACATGTCACATACTCAGACTCCTGCTATGATCACTATTGAATGTTGATGCAACTAGCTCTCACGTACCACCCATACTTGTAATGCGCATAATAATTGGCGTGTTGATTATGGTTGTTTGTATGGAATAAAGGACAATTCAAGGTTTTTTAAACTTGTTTCTCTATGTCAATATGCGATTCTGGCATATAGAAGCCCTTTTTTAGTGACGGGTCAGGGGAGGTTTATCTATCCCCAATCATGCACTTATCACACCACATGCTTTGTTATCTCTGGAGTTTCCTCCTGCGTAAATGTCCATTAACAAGATTACCAAGGAGCTTAAATGTGGTGCCATTTTTGACCACTTGTTTGTTGCGTTTCAAAAAAATACTAAAAGGCACGGTGATTGGTTGTGGCTTTGAGCATGGTGATAAATGTTTATCAGGTGGTGCAATCTCCTTTTGTTGGTAACCTATCTGTCTCCCATGGAAGGTCATCATTTGCCTATATATGGTATCGATAGTTTTGTAGTCTTCTACTTTTAAAGTTTCATCATGTTCTTCTTTAATCATCATATGATTCCATTTCAATAGGGAAGTATGTTTTTCATCCTTTCCTCGCATGTCTAATTTAAGTAGATCTTTGCATTTTTAGTTCATTTTTTGTATGGGGTCCTACTCATGTACCTTATCTACACAGACACAAGTATTACTTGGTTGTTATTGACGACTACATATACTTCACTTGAGAATTCTCTTTTTTGAGTGAAAAGAGGGTGGCTTCCCAAGCTGGGATCCACCACAACTAGCTAAATTATATATAATAAGAGTAAAGAATTCACTTGAGAATTCCTTGAAAAAAT
Source organism: Ottelia alismoides (assembly GCA_037367405.1). Taxonomy (NCBI): domain Eukaryota; kingdom Viridiplantae; phylum Streptophyta; class Magnoliopsida; order Alismatales; family Hydrocharitaceae; genus Ottelia; species Ottelia alismoides. The sequence continues at coordinate 497,860 of JAZKJV010005812.1, read as the reverse complement.
AAAGTTGAGATTGGGGATGTAATCAAATCTTTATTTTGAAATAGGAACTGAATTTTCTGCAATTATGAAAAAGATGAGATCTGATAATGCTCTTGAATTTGTAGTACCTCTTTGTCTTTTTTCATGAAGGGTTTAGCATTGTACGCCTGCTTTCTTGTGCATATAAGCCCCTTTAAAATGACATCTTTTGAGGTAACCCATCAGAATGATATTGTGGAAAGAAAAACCTTTCCCACCATTGAAGTTGCTAGAATCACTGTCATTAATAACATTTGTTATAGATATTAGATGGTGTTGTTCTTGCTGCTTCTTATCTGATTAATCATGAATATGCACCCTTATCTCTTCTATTTTGTAAGAAGGATATTTTTCTATTCTCGCTCGTATTTTTGGATGTTTTGATTTTATTCATGTTGACTCTAGCTCGAGACAAATTGTCTCCTCACTCTATCAAGTACGTTTTTCAAGTTATTTCATGACTTAAAAAGATTATTGTTGCATGGTTTGTCGAATATGATATACTATGCCGCTGTTGATGTTACCTTTTTTTGAGTAAGTTACCTACTTCTCTACTATAGGTTACGGGATGAGTACCTCATACGATATTTTGATATTATTTTTCCTACATCTGCTACTGATGCTAGTAACAAAAGATATGAGATGATATATGCTCGACATACTCGTGAGGCTCTATCCCAAGAGTGCGTCATCATTCAACACACTTGAGGCATCTTTTGATCAAGGAACCAGAGTATCATATGCAATATCTTAGTGTACAGAGGTTCCCAGGTCGGTGTTGGCGGAGTGGGAGGCGAAGTGGGTGGCAGTGGAGATGGTGAGGGGTGGGTGCATGTGTCGCATAAGCAGCCGTGGAAGAGGTGCTACCGGTGTGGGGTTAGAGGTCATGAGGCGTCGTCCTGTTCATGGCCCCCTAGATGTTTCTCTTGCGGGAGGGTGGGCCACCGTCGTGCCACCTGCTGGTTTGGTCCCACTCGTCGCTGCGATAATGCTGCTTTGCATGGCCCTGAGGGGCGCTCGATAAGAAAATTCTCGAGTTCGATATTCGCTCAGGTTCGGCTCGCTAAAAGTTCGATTCAGATTCGGTTCGAAAATAAACGAACTGAACCTGAACATAAGTTTAGGCTCGATTAAATAAACGAACCAAACTTAAAAATCATAGGTTCGCTCAGGTTCGATTCGTTAAAAGCTCGATAAACATGCACATATACATATTTACAAATCCGTATCCGTAGAAGTGGACCTTATTTTGAGATAAGTCAATTTTGTCCCAGGATAAGTGAATTTTGTCTAGAGATAACTGGATATTTATGGGATAATTAGGTTTTATCTCGGTATAAACTATCCAAAAATAAATAGTCACATCATGTTTACAACATCCATCATCTATGTGTCTAGTACTTTTTCCTTCTTTATCTTCAAATCAACAAAACAAGTATAAACCTTACTTATCGAATATCTCCATATTATTTTTATTCCTTATTCCCATCGGAACAAATGTAAAAATATATTATAATTATACTTTTTTCAAAGAGATGAATCCATATTAATCTATTTTTTTCAAAAGATGAAGATGAGTTAGATAAAGAAAAAAAATAAATGAATACTTATTCTAATTATAAACACATATATATATATATTTCCATTTCTCTTCTTTTCACTCCCTCTGAATTCTTAAGTTCGATATTCGCTTAGGTTCGATTCGTTTAAAAAGAGGTTCGATTCAGATTCAATTCAAAAATAAATGAACTGAACCTGAACACAAGTTTAGGCTCGATTAAATAAACGAACCGAACCTAAAAAATATAGGTTCGTTCAGGTTCGGTCCGTTCACACCCCTAGCGCTCGGTGCGTCGTGATTCAACGGTACCTGGTGGTGGCCGGAGGTTTTGTAGTTTCGCGGATGTTGTGGAGGGGGTAGCGGAGGTTCCTGAAGCTGCAAACCCCGCTTTTGGGTCAAAGGTGCAATGCGTATCGAAGGTTGCTGTAGAGATAGTTTCTAGAATTAATAATGGTTTATGTATCTTTTTGCTATTTTCCTCTTTTATGTAGACGTCTCTGTAATTTACCCTTAAGGCCTCTCCCTATATAAGAGAGCCTAGGGTTTTTCTATGAATTATATCGAAGACTCCTTTCTTCTAACATGGTCTTAGAGCCGCCTTAGGGCTCTCCTCCCTTCTCCACCCGCCGTCCCTCCCCTCTCCTCCCTTCTAGCCGCTGCCAGCGGCTTCCATCGGCCCCCAGCGCCCAGCCCATCGGCCCCCAGCCGCCCAGCGCCCTTCCTAGAGGCCCCCAGCGCCCAGCCCAGCGGCCCCCAGCCGCCCAGCGCCCTTCCCAGAGGCCCCCCCGCGCCCTCCCAGCGGTGCCCAGCCGCCCTCAGCGGCACCCAACCGTTCTAGCGGCCGCCACCAGCCCTTGCGGCATCCGCTTGCCGCCTCCAGCGGCCCCCGCCAGCCCCAGCGGCACCCCCATCTGCCGCCGTAGGCCTTCCAGTGGCCTCCAGCAGTCCATAGACTTCGTTCTCGAGGCGATTCAAGGGCTGTAAGCTTCCTTGGAGGCGTGCCCTAGACCTCTCTTCCTCCGATTTATGGATTTGAGTGCGTAGAAGTCTACACACGTACTCAAATCCGATGCAGTTGGTGTAGACGATCATCACCGTGTCTATTTACCCCTCGTCTTCTCCGAGCAGCAGTATGTCGGAATCGAAAGTCGATTTGCTCTCCACCGGCGCATTCAAGGGTCCTGCGCCAATAGTGAAGATGGACGGGTCTAACTATGAGCTATGGGCTATGCAGTTCATGAGCCTCATGAAATCAAATGGTAAGAAACACATTCTTACCGAGGATGAGCCTGCGGAGAAGACAGGGATCTATGCCTCATGGGAGGCCGATGACGCTTACGCAAAAGTCTGGTTGTCTGGTACATTGACGGTGGAGATAGCTAACGATGTCCTCCATCAGCCCACTGCTAAGGCAATGTGGGACATTCTTGCTGCTACGTACTCGCAGGTGCGTAATGAGACAAAGATGTTGCAGCTTCAACATGACATCTTTACGATGAAGCAGGCCGACAGACCTCTCCATTCTCTATACACCTCCCTGAGAGGGATGTTCGAGAAGCTATACAGTACCATTCTTTTGACTGCTACTCCGGAGCAGCAGAAGACGTTTTGGAACGCCACCATGGTAGGCGTTCTACTTACGGCTCTCGATCCCGAGTATGATGCTGCACGGTCATAGAATCTAGCAGATGCAGTGATTCCTCCAGTGGAGGATGTCTACAGAAGGCTCAGTCGCATTCCAGTTTCCTCCAGCTCTTCTACTCCACCCCCATCTGCGATGGCAGCTTCGCGTGGGAGAGGTGGACCGCCTTCAGGGCGTGGTCATGGACGTGGCCGTGGACCTCAAGGTAGAGGAGGTCGCTTCAGTCAGATGTGCTCGTATTGTCACAGAACTGGACACTCGGAGGAGACATGCTACTCAAAGCATGGGTTCCCAGCATCGGCACGGGTTGCAGAGCATTCACAGTCTCCATTACCGTCTACTGCAGACCATAGATTTGACGAACTTGTGGCCCGTCTCCGCGATATTATGCCACATTCTTCTGGTGATTCTTCAGGTGGCTCTTCAGATATTGCAGCCACAACCTCTGCCAGTTCATCCGCCGCAGCCAGTTCCTCAGGTAGATCATCAGCACTCATACCTTCTCATGATATATCTGACTGGGTTATCGATTCCGGAGCCACACATCATCTTTGTCGAGATAGAGGCAGATTACAGGCCTACAGGGATATTCCTCACGGTCGCTCAGTACAGATAGCAGATGGATCTCCCTCACCCCTTGTTGGCCAGGGGGAGGTTTTCTTATCCTCCACTATGCAGCTGCAGAATGTTTTACATGCCCCTGAGTTCTCACTGAATTTGCTGTCTATTAGTCAGATTACAAAGGATTTGAATTGTCGTGCGATATTTGACCCGTCTTCTCTCATTTTTCAGGACATACTCACGGGCAAGGTGATTGGCTGTGGCTCTGAGCAGAACGGTTTATATCGGCTGGTTCGGGAATCCTATGCTGGCGTCTCCTCTCACTCCACTGGACCAGTCTCACCTTACATTTGGCATCTTCGTTTTGGTCACCTTCCGCTCCAGAAAATGCGCCATCTTCTGCCCCAGATCTCTCCAAGTTCGTCGTTTCGCTGTGAAACATGTCAGTTGGGAAAGCATCATAGGTCGAGCTTTCCAGGTCGTCAGAGTCGGAGCAGTAGCTCCCCTTTTGAGTTGTTACATATAGATATATGGGGTCCGAGTCGTGTTCCCGATCACCAGGGACACAGATTTTATCTTGTGGTAGTAGATGATTTTTCTCGTGTCTCTTGGGTATTTCTTTTGAAGAATAAATCTGAAGCAGGAGATGTTATCAAAAATTTGATTAATGAAGTGCAGAATGTTTTCTCTTCGTCGGTCAAATATGTTCGAACTGATAATGCCCTGGAATTTTGTACACGCTCTCTTTCTCAATTTCTGTCACTGAAGGGTATTATTCATCAAACCACCTGCGCTTATACATCCCAACAAAATGGTGTGGCGGAAAGAAAGCATCGCCATCTCTTGGATATTACTCGTACCCTGTTGATTCAAAGTTGTGCTCCTATCTCTTACTGGGGGGATGCTGTCCTTACTGCATGCTATCTGGTCAATAGAATGCCGTCCTCTGTCCTTGGAGAGAAGATACCCATCTCTCTTATTTTTCCAGACAAGGAGCTATTCTCACTACAACCACGTGTCTTTGGCGCTGTGGCGTTTGTCCATCGTCTATCTCCTGGACTTGACAAGCTCTCTCCAAGAGCAGTCAAGTGCGTCTTTGTTCGTTATTCTAGAACCCAGAAGGGATACCGGTGTTATGATCCTACAACCAACAGGTACTTTGTTAGTGCGGATGTCACTTTCTTCGAGTCGGTTATGTATTTCTCGCCAGCTGGGGACAGAATGGTACCATCCACCAACACTGATGATATTTATGTTCCACCACCACCTGCGTGTATTTCACCTGAGTCGTCTCCTGTGTCAATTCCTATGCCAGCACCACCGCCACCACCACCTCCACCTCCACCCATTCCACAACGAATCATATCACCGTTTCCTAACCACTATACGCGTCGGTCAGGTCCTGCTCAGACAACAGATCAGCCAATCACTACGCCTCAGGTATGTTCAGATGATGTTACTACTGACGGATCAGGTTCGGTACATATGCAGGATGACTCATTACAGGTGGACCCAGATGATGATCTTGATGTTCCGATTGCTATTCGGAAACAGAGACGACAGTGTGCATCCTATCCATTTGCTTCACAGGTTTCCTTCCACCGACTCACAGGTGATTTTCAGAAGTTTGCCACAGCATTGTCTTCCGTGGTCATACCACGGACATACCAGGAAGCCTTGAAGAGTGAATGCTGGAGATTAGCTATGGAAGAAGAAATGAGGGCCTTGCAGTCCCGTGGTACATGGTCTTTGGTCCCTGCGCCTCCTGATGCATCCGTTGTGAGCTGCAAATGGGTCTACACAGTCAAATATCATGCAGATGGCATGTTGGACAGGTACAAAGCACGTTTGGTCGCCCGTAGATTTACACAAACATATGGCGTGGATTACATGGATACATTCTCTCTAGTGGCAAGACACTCGACTCTCCGTATTCTACTATCTGTTGCAGTGGCTCGTGATTGGAGCATTTCTCAGCTCGACATCAAGAATGCCTTTCTATACGGGGATTTACAGGAGGAAGTCTACATGCAGCAGCCACCCGGGTTTACTGCTGAGGGGGAGAAGCATATGGTCTGTAGACTTCACAAGGCGATATATGGCCTCAAACAGAGTCCACGAGCATGGTTCCAGAAGCTGTCCAATCTATTTGAGCACCAGGGATTTAAGAGGTCCAATGCTGATCATTCGTTGTTTGTCCAGAAGTCCTCGGAGGGTACGGTTGTCATAATGGTCTATGTGGATGACATTCTTGTTACAGGAGACGACGTTCAGGGCATAGCGAGGGCGAAGGCATTCCTAGGTCGTCAGTTTGTTACAAAGGACCTTGGAACCCTAAGATATTTTCTGGGGTTAGAATTTGCAAGGAATGCACATGGTTTGGTGATGACACAACGGAAGTACATTACAGACTTCCTGGTTAAGACTGGTATGGATGGGTGCAAACCATCAAGCATCCCCATGGACCCCAGCATGAAGTTGTATGATGGTGATACTGATGAAGTAGATTAGAGGAGATATAGAGAGATGGTGGGAAAACTCCTCTACATTACCATAACCCGTCCAGACATTGCATTTGCAGTAAGCCGGGTGAGTCAGTTTATGGAGCAGCCAAGACAGATCCACATGGATGCTATACACATGATACTGAGATATCTGAAGTCTTCTCCAGGGTTAGGGTTGCTATTCAGAAAGGGCACAGACTTATCCATCTCAGCGTGTGCAGATGCAGATTATGCAGGATGCCCTAAGGATAGAAAATCAACCTCAGGGTTTGCAGTTTTTGTTGGAGGCTCTCTGGTTTCTTGGAAAAGCAAGAAACAAACTGTGGTGGCAAGGTCCAGTGCGGAATCCGAATACATGGCAATGGCTCAAGCCAGTACGGAAATGATGTGGGTTCGCTCCGTATTAGAAGATCTACATGTAGCTGTACCTCTACCTATGAAGCTTCAGTGTGACAATCAGGCTGCATTGTTCATTGCCAACAATCCAGCTTTTCATGAGAGGACCAAGCATATTGAGGTTGACTGCCATTATACCAGGGACCTGATCCAGAGAGGATTGATATCCACTGCACATGTTAGCTCAGGAGATCAAACTGCCGATGTTTTCACCAAGCCACTGCTCAGAGGACCGTTTCAGAGATGTTCATCGAAGCTGAGCATGATCGACATCTATGCTCCACCTTGAGGGGGAGTGTAGAGATAGTTTCTAGAATTAATAATGGTTTATGTATCTTTTTGCTATTTTCCTCTTTTATGTAGACGTCTCTGTAATTTACCCTTAAGGCCTCTCCCTATATAAGAGAGCCTAGGGTTTTTCTATGAATTATATCGAAGACTCCTTTCTTCTAACAGTTGCGGCTAAAGCGAAGGACTCGGTTGCTGCGAAGGTTGCGGAAGTTTGCGAGGTCGGAGTACAGCAAGACGTATCCCACGCGGTGGTTGGGTATGCGCTGCGTTGTTGCATCTCTATGGAGGAGTTGAAGGGAATCCTGATCGATTTCTTCGGTCCGGGTTTCGCGGGTGATGTGGTGGCTATTGACGCTCGCCGTTGGTGCGATCGAGGCCTCTCTACGGGCCAAAAGGATGGCCTTCTCCGTTGCAGCGGTTTGGGCGATGTCTGCTGGCTCCCTCTCCGCTTTGTGGATGGTGCGTTGTCGGAAGTGGAGGTTTATGTGGCGGAGGTTCGAGGGGTCCCCTTCCTCTCCCGATCGGTGCATTGCCTGAAGAGGGCTTTACGTAGGTGGGGTACGGTTCTTGCAGTGATTGACGATGACCTTTTGTCCGGTTCGGACCCGGAAGTCGCGCGTGTGCTGCTGGAGTGTGGCTGGGCGTTATTGGATGTCCTTGCTGACATGGTCTTCTTCTCGTCTCTGGAGGTGGGCAGACACATCTTCTTGGTGGAGGTGAGGATCGTCGACCCTCCGCCTCCGCCGGAGGTCCCGAGGGTACCGGACATCGTTTCGGCTTCTGCTTTGGCGGTGGGGTTTCTAAGAGACACGTTGCATGGAGCGTCGCGCGAGGTAGATACGGTGCGTCCTTTGTGGGCATCTCTTCGGTTGTCGCGCCCTTACGTACCAGAATCCCTTTTGTCTGCTGAGGTGGCAGGGTTGGCTACTGCGTTTTCTTTGCCGCCTTTCCTCTTGTCCTCGGTTTCGGTCTTGGGTTACCGGGCGAGCTCTCGGATCCGCTGGCGGGTCGGCCAGTGGGGGTGCCGGACTTTTCGGATGTTACTTGGTCGGGCGGCCTGGACTTCTCTGATCGGATCTTCTCCTCCGCGGTGGGTCTCTCCGACCCGACGTCCTTCGTGCCTCGCTCGGTGCGGGAAGGCTGGCTGCCTCCACTTTGGGGATCCTGGTCCTCGTCTGCTTCCTCTCTCAGCATCTCGCGATGCTCCTGCTCTGTTCTCGATCTTTCTGCTGGGGGCTCTTCTCACATCTCATGTTCGTCCTCTGCCGACGCCCACTCGGCCCTGGTCACAGGCCGGTGGGGGGGGGGGGGCTCCCTGGTTGCTTCGTCGTGTGCTGCGGTCCCTTCGCCTCGCTCCGAGGTGGGTGATGCTCGCCCTTTCGAGGGGGCTGCTGACAGAAGGTCCGGTAAGAGGTACCGGCATCGGAACAGATCTAGGTCGGCGCCCTCCGAAGTCCAGCCATGCTCGGCCTTGAAGGCTTCCATTGCGATGGCCTCCGGGGTGTTGCGTATTCAGGGGAACCGGTCGACCTCCTCATGAAGATTCTTTCCTGGAATGTTCGTGGCCTTGGGGATAAGGGCAAAAGAAGGACCATCGGCTCGAGATTCACTGAGTGGTGCTTTGATGTGGTAATGCTACAAGAGACAAAGCTTCAGTCCTGCCCGGACGCAGTTTGGAATTCATTTGGCGCAGGGGGTTTGGATGAATTCAGGGCTCTGGACGCAAATGCTGCGTCTGGGGGGCTCCTGGTTGCGTGGAAATCCTTGACTTTGGCGTTTAACGCGGTATTGCAAGGGAGACATGTCCTATCGGTTTTGCTGGTTAGTGTTGCTTCCTCCACGCCAATTGCGGTCTCCTGTGTTTATGGGCCTTGTTGTCACATTTTGAGAAAGGAACTTTGGGAGGACTTACGCGAGGCGGGGAGAGCTTTTGACGGTATACCGTGGCTCATAGGGGGCGATTTTAATGTTACCCTTTGTACTACAGCTATGCCTCGTTTTAAGGGTGGTCGGGATCCTGGCTCGGGCGACTTTGCGGACGTCGTCGACTCGCTGGCCCTGGAGGTGTTGGACGCGGAATATGTGTCTTACACTTGGCGGAGCTCGAGCTCTCGCTCCCGTCTTGATAGATTTTTGGCTTCGTCTGTCCTACTCGATCGCTTCGCGCTCTCCTCCGTGGTGGCTCGCCCTCGGGCCTTATCCGACCATATGCCGATCCTATGGGAGTCCGGTGACCCCCCCTGGGGGCGGGGCATGTTTAGATATGAGAAGTGTTGGCTTTTGGAGGAAAATTTCAGAGATTTGGTGGTTTCGTATTGGTCCTCCATGGAGGTATCCGGATCGGCTACGGCCAGATTTGTAAAGAAACTCGACTCCCTGCGCGCCCGACTGCGCGCTTTCAAGAAGGACACCAAAGCGGCAAGAGTTGTTGTACGACTGGAGGCCGAGGCGGTGGTCAGTAGATACGATGCGCTGGAGGATGATAGAGAACTGTCGGGGGACGAGTTGATCACTCGTTCGCTCACTCAGAAGGTAATCGCCTCTGAGGACATGAAGCGCGTCACTGAGTGGAAGCAAAGGTCAAGGAGTGACTGGATTCGTGAGGGGGATGCCAACACCGCGTTCTTTCATCGTGTTGCCAGTGGGAGACGTCGTTACAATGCCCTGAGTTCGATCACTATAAATGGTGTGCGAGTGGAAGGTGACCGTGATATGGGAAAAGCGATTGTAGACCATTTTTGGGACTTCTCGTCGAAGACTATTCCTAGGTTGTGGAGATGTACGGGGCTCGGGGGTGGGCCCGTGTTGCCTTCGATGTACGCGGAGCTGACTAAGGGGGTCTCTTTGGAAGAGGTAAAGGATGCAGTGTGGAGCTTAAACGCGGAGGGTGCATCGGGCCCTGACAGGTTCCCAGTGGCGTTCTACAGGGACTTCTGGGATCTTCTTGGCACGGAGGTTCTTGACGTCATTTCCGAGTTCTGTGCGGGTAACGCGGGCTTCGAAAGGATAAACAAAACTCTGATCGTTCTCCTTCCTAAGTCCAAGCCGGCGGAGCGCATCGAGGACTTCCGCCCGATTGCCCTCTCTAACGCGCTGTATCTTATTGTCGCAAAGGTTTCGCGGTGCGTCTCAGTCGGGTTCTGGAGCATATTGTATCCTCGCTTTAGTCTGCGTTTGTGCCAGGGAGGCAAATCTCGGACTGTACTACCCTTGCTTTGGAAATTCTTGCGGATTGGCGGCTGAGAAGCAAAAAAGGTGTCTTATGGAAGGTCGACTTTGCGAAGGCCTATGATTATCTTGATTGGAAATTCCTTTGGTCGGTCCCGAGAAGGAGAGGCTTCCCGGAGATCTGGATTTCTTGGATGAGGCGCTGTGTGACGATGACCTCCTTCTCGATCATGGTGAATGGCCGACCGGAGGGTGGCTTCTTTCAACCTCGTAGGGGGGTTCGCCAGCGCTGCCCTCTTGCTCCCCTTCTCTTTGTGATTGCTACGGACGTCGTGGCGCGCATCGTGCACCAGGTGGTTGATTGTGGTTACTCGGCTTGTTTTTCTAGGGACACCGTGGTGGTCCCGCTGCTGCAATATGCCGATGATACCATCTTTTTCATTGAGGGGGGTGAGAGGGAGGTTTCGGGCATGGTCGATGCTCTGGATCTTTTCAGTGAGTTATCGGGACTCTTCAAGAACACGGCTAAGTCCAGGGTCGTCCCCTTTGGCCTCTCGGAGGATGAGGTGGACGCCTGTGGCCGAGTTTTAGGCTCGGGATGCGGTTCCCTTCCAATTGATTATTTAGGATTGCCCCTAACGGTGGGAAGAGCGAGGCAACGAGACTGGCTTAGGGTGGTTGAGAAGTTGGAGGTGCGGCTTACGGGCTGGAAATCAGCGATTCTATCCGGGGGGGCGTCTGGTGCTCCTCAAGGCAGTTCTCTCCTCTATTCCGGTGTACTTCCTGTCCAGTCGCCGCTTGCCGAAGGGTATTTGTCACCGTATGGATAAGATTATGCGAAGATTCATGTGGGGAAAACATGGAGAAGGCTCGGGCGGGATACACCTTGTTGATTGGGATGAGATTGCGCGGCCAAAGGAGGGGGGTTGGGGGTTCGGAGGTTGGATCAAATGAACGAGGCTCTACTTCTCAAGTGGGCTAGCAAGATTCAGGGTCCTGGTGAGGACCTGTGCTGCAACGCTCTACGGAAAATCTATGGGGTCCGCAAAGTGTGTAACATCCGGATCCGAATGAACTGAAGCTCCTGTCAAGAAAAGGATATTGCAAGCAAGTTTGGATCTCCAAAGTGGAGATATTCATAGGTACATATCTCTCTCCTCTTTGTTCTCATTAAAGTTAATGCTGAAGTTTCTAATTCAGTTTTTTTTATGTTGCTGTCCATCAGGTATTTTATCTATTGTTGTATGTTAGATAAAGCCACAAATCCCTCCAAACTTAGAGGATTAAAGGTACAATCTTTCTCCCTCCTCTTGCTGCCTTCCATGCATGATTTAGCCTATAAAAATTTTATTACAAAAGCCTTCTAGGTACCTGGGGTTGGGACATAAAAATCTCTTAACTGAAATTATATTATAAGAAAGTATTGGTCATATCAAACTCACAAATAAGCCAACTTTTGGTTCACCTGGACTTCATACCGGTTAATAGAGAAAAGGCTTTGATGTAATCAACTCCATATGTATAAGAGAATTCTTTTACTGAAACCCCTCTTTAAGCCAATCAAGCTTACCATCAAGTTTATGCTCTATAGGAAATAACCACCGACAGGAAACAAGAGTGGCATTCAAAATAAAGGGCATGAGGTTAGAGGAGCATTCTTCTTATCATTCATGACCTGACTTCAATTAGAGTTTTGTAATATATCAATATAATCTCTTATAATCAATACAGTTAACAGTACATCAATGGATTGCATTCGGGATCAGATAAGTCATTATTCGTAATAATTAGAGATAGAATGGTGAACACATGATCTCACCCCTTCACATAGGGAAACCAACTGAGGTAAAGAAACATCTTGAGCAATGTTTGATGAAGGGCTAGATTTGGATTGTCTATGAATTATGATTATGCTGCACTATTGAAAGTTCACATTCCCACCACGTGTAGAAATCTTAATCACGTTTATTTATGCCATTGTAACTTTGTGTAAACTAGGTTGGGGGAGTGATACCTTCTGAACAGATTTTTTGGATAGGGTTCGAAATTAGATGCATATGTCCATTGGCTACAATCGCTCGAAATCAAAATCTGCTGAGGATTGTTCAATTAGTGAAACTCTTGCTTCACAAATGAACATTGTAAGCCTTGCAACATATGACCCTGCTGCCACATTTTTTATAAAAGACTATGGATGGCCTTATTATGATCGACTTCTATCTACCTATGAGACACTGCTCGAATAAGAGGGCTTAATCATCATAGGCAATCTTCTTGATGCCACTGGTTAATTTCACATGTACAAACATTGATCGGATTTAATATCTTACTTATATAGGAGCAAATATGATGATCTTCTGAGAATTCATCTTTTAAAATATTATAACTCTTCTCTCAAAGTCAATAAATGATTTCTCAAGATCTTTACGAATAAGAAATCATCAATCAATTGATCATTATGTATAGTCTACTAACCATACAATCTATTATATATATAGGATGTTATGGCAAATAATCAGAAAACACCCCTCTTTTGATGTCTCAACTGGAACTGGTACAATTGAGACATGATTCTTGTTTAGGTACTGTTAGAGTAATCGATACTCTGATGTGTTATTCCATAGAGCCCTCGGGTCTCTTATATAGAGAGAAAACCCTTTGGTAAATTACAGAGACGTACAATATATAAATAGAAAATATGAAACAGTACATCCCAACATATATAAGCCTCTACACTCCCCCTCAAGATGGAGCATAGATATCTATCATGCTCAGCTTGGAAGAACATCTCTGGAAAGGTCCTCTGAGCAATGGCTTGGTGAATATGTCAGCAGTCTGGTCCTCTGAACTGACATGAGAAGTGGAAATGAAGCCCTTCTAAATCATGTCCCTAGTATAATGACAATCCACCTCGATGTGCTTTGTTCTCTCATGAAAAGCTGGATTGTTGGCAATAAACAATGCTGCCTGATTGTCACATTGAAGATTCATAGGCAAGGGGACATCTACATTCAAATCTTCTAAGACTGCTTTAACCCACATCATTTCTGTGCTTGCTTGTGCCATGGCTCTGTACTCGGATTCAGCACTGGATCTCGCCACAACGGTCTGTTTCTTGCTTTTCCAAGAGACTAAAGAGCTTCCTATGAAGATAGCAAATCCAGAAGTAGACTTACGATCCCTTGGACATCCTGCATAATCTGCATCTGCACAAGCTGAAATAGACAGATCTGTATCTTTCTTGAATAGCAACCCTGTGCCTGGAGAAGACTTCAGATATCTCAATATCATATACAAGGCATCCATATGAACTTACCTCGGCTGCTCCATAAATTGACTCACCCGGTTTACTGCAAAGGCAATATCCGGTCGAGTTATAGTAATGTATAAGAGCTTACCCACCATCTCTCTGTACCTTCTTTTGTCCACCTCCTCGGTATCATCATCGTACAACTTCATGCTTGGGTCCATAGGCATACTTGAAGGTCTGCATCCAGTCATTCCTGTTTCCACTAGCAAGTCTGTGACATATTTTCTTTGAGTCATCACCATTCCTTGTGCATTTCTTGCAAACTCTGTCCCCAGAAAATATCGTATCGTGCCCAGATCCTTCGTAATGAACTTGCTTCCTAACAGGGACTTGGTTATCTCAATCCCCTGAGCATCATCTCCTGTAACCAAGATGTCATCAACATATATCATAACAACAACTGTACCTCTAGGGGTCTTCTGGACGAACAGTGAATGATCCGCATTTGATCTCCTGAACCCCTGTCGTTCAATTAGCTGGGAAAGCTTCTGGAACCATGCTCGGGGACTCTGTTTGAGGCCATAGATAGCCTTATGAAGTCTGCACACCATCTGAGTCTCCCCCTCAGCAGCAAACCCTGGTGGCTGCAACATGTAGACTTCCTCCTGTAGGTCACCATACAAGAAAGCATTCTTGACATCAAGCTGGAAAATGGTCCAGTTACGTACCACAGCAACAGATAGGAGGATGCGAAGAGTGGAGTGTCTCGCCACTGGTGAAAAAGTATCCAAATAATCTACCCCATACGTCTGGGTAAATCCCCGTGCTACAAGTCTGACCTTGTATCTGTCTAGACGTCCATCCGCATGATATTTCACCGTAAACACCCACTTGTAACTTACCACGGAGGCACCTGGAGGAATGGGGACAAGAGACCAAGTCCCTCTAGATTGCAAGGCACACATCTCCTCTTCCATGGTTAGACGCCAGCAATCAATCTTCATGGCATCCTTGATATGTCCGTGGAATCTCAACTGACGAGACAGCAGCTGCAAACTTCTGGAAATCCCCACTGAGACGATGAAATGAGACTTGAGAGGCAAGAGGATATGAAGCACACTGTCTTCGCTGCTTCCTGTGAGCAATGGGCCGATCCAAATCATCCATGACTGTGTTGACCGGTTGATCCTCCTCCTGTAGTAAAAGCTCCTGCACAGGTGCATTGTCTAACCCATCATTAGTGTTAACATCAGAACATACCTGAGGCGTGTTGGATGGTTGACATGTAGCTTGAGCAGGGCCTTGCCGCCTTGTATAGAACTTAGTAAAAGGTACAACTGGAGGTGGTGGCGGGGGTGGTGGTGGTGGTGGTGGATGTGTTGGTGGAGTAGAGGATTGACCCAGGCTTGGAGGTGGAGGCACATAGACATTGGAATCTGTGGATGTGGAGGAGACCAATCTGTCACCTGCAGGGGAGAAGTACATGACAGGTTCGAAAAATGTAACATCTGCACTCACATAGTACTTGTCATGAACAGGGTCATAGCAACGGTATCCTTTCTGTGTCCTGGAGTAGCCCACAAAAACACACTTGATAGCCCTAGGAGATAGCTTATCAAGCCCTGGAGATAAGCGGTGGACAAACGCAACAGTGCCAAAGACCCGAGGTTCAAGTGTAAACAAATCTTTGTCGGGAAAAAGAACGGAGATTGGAGACTTTTCCCCAAGAACAGTTGTAGGCATTCGGTTGACCAGATAACATGCTGTAAGTATAGCATCCCCCCAAAAGGATAATGGAGCACAACTCTGAATAAGTAATGTGCGAGCAATATCAAGGAAATGTCGATGCTTCCGTTCTGCAACCTCATTTTGTTGAGATGTGTAAGCACATGTGGTTTGGTGGATAATGCCTTTAGAAGAAAGGAAGCGAGCAAGTGAACGAGTGCAGAACTCCAATGCATTGTCAGTACGCACATACTTAACAGTAGATGAAAAAACATTTTGAACTTCATTGATAAGATTTTGAATAACACTTCCTGCTTCAGATTTATTTTTAAGAAGGAAAGTCCAGGACACTCTAGAAAAATCATCAACCACAACTAAATAGAACCTGTGCCCCTGATGATCTGGGACACGACTTGGACCCCAAATATCTATGTGAAATAACTCAAATGAGGAGCGACTGCTCCGACTCTGACGACTGGGGAAGCTAGACCGATGGTGCTTCCCTAACTGACATGCTTCACAACGAAAAGAAGAACTCGGAGAGATCTGAGGCAGGAGGTGACGCATTTTCTGTAGCGGGAGGTGACCAAACCGAAGATGCCAAGTATACGGAGATACGGAGCCCTGAGAATGCAGTGAGACGCCAACGTAAGAGTTTCGGACGAGACGATAGAGGCCATTGTGCTCAGAGCCACAACCAATCACCCTGCCCGTTAGTATGTCCTGAAAAATAACAGACGATGGGTCAAAAATAGCACGACAGTGCAAATCACGTGTAATCTAACTAATGGATAAGAGGTTCATAGAGAATTCTGGAGCATGTAGAACATTCTGTAAGTGCATAGAGGGTAGCAAAACCGTCTCCCCCTGACCGATGATAGGGGAATGAGTGCCATCAGCAATGAGTACAGAGCGACCAGGCTGAACAGCTCTGTAGGACTGCAGAATATCTTTCTCACGGCAGAGATGATGGGTAGCTCCAGAGTCGACAATCCATCCTGTGAGATCATGACTATGAAATGAGACTGAAGGACTACCTGAGGCACTGGCTGAAGCAGATGTACTAGCTGACGCCGAGGCCGCAACATCAGAAGCTTCAGCACCATCTGACGGTGACTGTGGCATGATATCACGAAGCCGTGCTACTAGCTCCTCGAACCTGTGATCTGGAGTAGATGCTGGTGGACCCTGAACATGATCAGCGACACGTGCAGAAGGAGGGAAGCCATGCTTGGAATAGCATGTATCCTCCGAATGACCAGTACGACGACAGAATGAGCACGTAGAGCGTATGCGACCTCCGCGGCCACGTCCACCACTTCCTCTGCCACGAAATGAGGACGAACCACCACGTCCCCTGGAAACTGCCATTGCCGAGGGAGGTGCAGTCGCTGTATTCGATGGAACAGGGACACGACTGAGCCTCCTGTATACTTCTTCCATCGGTGGGATGGTGGCATCTGCAAGGATCTGAGAGCGTGCTGCCTCGTACTCAGGGTCAAGGGCAGCAAGTAATACGCCAACCATGGTGGCGTTGCGGAACGTCTTCTGCTGTTCCGGCGTGGCTGTGAGCGGAATGGTGCTATAGAGCTTCTCGAACATTCCACGAAGCGACGTGTACAAGGAATGAAGGGGCCTCCCATTCTGCTTCGTGGTAAAGATATCATGCTGCAACTGGAGCATCTTCGTCTCGTTGCGTACCTGAGAGTACGTCGTGGCCAAAATATCCCACATCGCCTTGGCGGTGGGCTGATGTAGGACATCATTCGCTATCTCCGTCGTGAGCGTTCCTGAGAGCCAAACTTTGGCATACGCATCATCAGCCTCCCATGAGGCATATATTCCTGTCTTCTCCGGCGGTTCATCCTCGGTAAGAATATGCTTCTTACCACACGACTTCATAAGACTGAGGAACTGCACATCCCACAGTTCGTAGTTTGTCCCGTCCATTTTGACGATTGGTGCCGAACCTTTGAAGGCACCTATGGCGGGCATATCGACCTCTTGTTCTGACATACTGCCGGAGAAGAACAACTAGTGATAGACCAAGAAAATGTTGTCTACCAAGACCTTTGAGGATTCAAGTGCATATGTAGACATTATGCACTTGAACCCAATATTTATCCGAGATCGACCGAAGGAGAGGCGTTCCAGTGGCGAGTAGAGGCTGTGGAAGCCTCTACCGAAGAGAGACGGCGACTGGGGGGGGGGTACCGGCGGCGGGCCTGGGCGGCGGGGGTGGGGTCCCGGCGGCGGCTGGAGGCCGGGGATGAGAAGAGGGAGCCGGCGGGAGGGCTAGGAGCCCCGCAGGAGGGCTGGAGGGACCGGCTGGAAGCTGGCGGCGGCGGGCTGGGGGTTCGGCGGCGGCAGGCTGGGGAGGGGGGGCGGCGGGTGGAGAAAACCCTAGGGTTAGGGTTTTGGCTCTGATACCATGTTAGAGTAATCGATACTCTGATGTGTTATTCCATAGAGCCCTCGGGTCTCTTATATAGAGAGAAAACCCTTGGGTAAATTACAGAGACGTACAATATATAAATAGAAAATATGAAACAGTACATCCCAACATATATAAGCCTCTACAGGTACCATATAAAACAAAATGATAAAGACTAGCTAGATCCATATCCAAAGCGTAGATGGTGATCTTATGATTTAGAAATAATAAGATGTGACCACAAAAACCGATCATCTTCATAAATTAATCTTTTAGGTATACTCTACTATTTATACATATCATCAAAGATAGGTAGTGACAAAATACCTAGAATTGTAAAGTCGACCATTGAAGAGATTGAGAAATGATGGGGTAGATGAAAAAGTGAAATCAATGCTGAATCATTATATCAATAAGATCGTTGATCAAAAAGACCTAGATCTGTACAATCAACCACATAAAGGATTAAGAAAGGATGAGGGTCAAGTCATTGATGACTGATAATTAAGAGTGTCAGTCATGGTGACCTTTACACCTGACTGTGCGAGGGTGCAGTGACCCTCAGCTTGGCGGGAGATTCGGAAGCCCAGTTAGGGCAGCGGCCGCTTGGTGCGTGGGTCTAGGATCCCAGTCTTTTTCTCGTTTTTCTTGCGAGCGCTCGCAGTTTTTACGCCTCTCTGGGATCCACAGGTTTTCTTTTAAAGACCAGTCCTGCTGACCCTTGTTCTTTAGGGTACCTAGGCTGGAGGACCCTTGGTTTTAGTTTTTTGAGCTCGTTAGCCCGTACCGGTCGGGCCGGTTTTTCTTTTAGAGCGACTTTTCCGGAAAGTCTCTCTCACCCGTCTTAGTGGCGTAGTTTTGGAGTAGACCTATCCCTCTATTGGACCGCCTTCCAATTAAAGGGCGAGACGGAAGAGCCTTTTGTAGGCTACTTCACCGCTTGAGTTTTGTTTATTTTTCACCAGCAGACTTGGCGATGCTACATCCGAATCATCCATGTATACATCTGAATCCTCTATGGCTACATCTGAATCAGTTACAGTTGAATTTGGAAAAGTTACATTTGAGATTGGATTGAGTCATAAATGAGTTTTGCTAGAGTTGAGATGAATTACAGTTGAGTTGGTTGTAGTTGAGCTTAGTTTCCATTAAGCTTGTTATTGTTCCGCCAGTATTTCCTGATGAAGAGAAAATATCAATTTATGAAAATCATCCGTATCAGACTACGAACTACTACTACAGTTGATTGAATTAACTAGTGGACGTGTTGGGAACTTAGTTAGGATGCATTTTACTCCACCGCATGCCTACGGAGGCACTCCAACCCTAAGGCTTCTTTATTGCCTTAGAGTCATAGTGTGAGGTCTTATCTAGACCAAGACCACAGACTATCCACTATGCTTGAGAAATTCAATATGAAAAGAATCAAAACATCAGACTCATCATCTACACTTACTATGGTCTATCCTCATGACTCACAAACATCAAAAGAGACCCGAATCATCTCGACCATGTCAATCATTAAATACTCAAGATATCATGATCAATTCAATCATGATAGCCATTGAATAAATCATTCGAACATGAAATTGATGGGGAAGAATGGAAATCATATACAGTTTTATACTGGAGACACATCTTAGAATCATAATATGAGGTCACACTCAGATCAAGATCCCAGATTGTCCACCAAATCTGATTGATTGGATAAAAACCAAGAACAAAGACTCAACATCCACATCTCAAGATCCATTAAACATGATTTATAATTAATTAAAAGGTGACAGTTTAAATATGGATCTTATAATCTTTGTATAAAAATGATTAATATGGGTAATTAATGTAGGATGAGTAGAATGAGGTTTTACATATCAAACAACTTGAAAGCATGTTTCAATGCAAGTAGCTCTAAAAATTTAATTGTTAAAGCCCCTTTTACTTGCTTTCTTTTGGAGCCACTAAATTTCCTGTTATTTTTAATTAATTAAGATTTACTCAACATTTGTTGATGTTCTTTTCTCCCTATTCCATGGATTGCAGGCATAATACCTGCACCGTTGTATTGGGAGAGTTGAATGTTAGTTTCTGAAGCAAAACATACCAGGTATGTATGTTATAATTTTGTTCAAGGATATTATAAATGCTTTTATTTCTCTTCTGATAAAATTGGGATATATGTATATAATGCAATTTCTGTTGTTACATATAAACTGATATGGAAATTTATGCAATATAATTGTGACATACTGTAGTTCTGTGGCTTACTAGTTAATTTGTGAATGTCATTCGTAAAAAATTTTTTTCCCCTAATTTTCAGTACTGTAATGTGATCCTTAGCGAACATGATACTACGCGTAATATGTAAACGAGTATCCCAGATCGAGAAGGAGCGGACCTAACAGCTTGGTATCAGAGCAGTGGTACCCTGCTACATACATTTGTAGTATTATAGTTTCGATCGCATTAATTCTCGGATATCGACAGTCCTCTGACTTGTCGCGAGTCTGAAGGGAAATATGACATTCAAAATCAATGACCACAGATGTCACCAATTGCAACTTATTTCCATATTGTATCCCAAGAAGAGAAAAAACATAATAGAATTATCCGCGAGCATCAACTATTGTAATTAAGGTTATCGGTTCTTACATAGAACCTTGGCGTCCTGAACCGGCCTTTCTATGTTTTAATTGATTCTGGAGCGATGAATGAACTTCGAGTTTCTAACTTCAGTAAGTAGAGTTGCATATACCATAGATCATCCCTGTCATATCCATAGGCCGGGTAACCAGTTGTTTATTATAAGGCCTATAGTCAGAAGGTTATCAATATTGATTGATAGTCATGAGATGATCATCAACTATCTACTACTACAACTTGAGAAGCGTGACCTGATTATGGGCATAGATTAGCTATCAGCTCATTATGCCTAGATAATTGCTTCATGAAGATGGTTGTCTTTAAGATTCCAGACTTACCCGAGTCTACCTATAAAGGTACATTACATGACTCCAAAATGGAGTATATCTCAGTATTAAGAACTCAAAGACTTGTTGATCAGGGATGCGATTCATATCTAGCAATTGTCCGAGAGACGTCTGGTAGAGAGTCGATGGCTCAGGACATTATGATAATGTCAAATTACCTTAATGTGTTCGCTAATGATTTGTCAGGTTACCACTTGATAAAGAGTTTGAGTTCGAGATTACATGACTACGAGATATACAACCAATCTCGATAACTCCGTACCGCATGACACCAACCGAGTTGAGAAAGGTAAAGGTGCAGCTACATGAGTTACTTGACTTAAGTTTCGGAAGGTCGAGCACTACACCTTGGTGTGCTCCCATTCTTTTATCAGAAAGAAGGATGGATCAATGACATTAAGCATTGATTTCATACAACTAAACAAGAAACGGTAAAGAACTATTATCCTCTGTCACACTTTGATGACTCGTTCAATCAGCTACATGGATCTTTGGTATTTTCAAAGATCGATCTCCGATCTGACTACCATTAGCTGAGGATTCAAGAGTTGGATATTCGGAAGACAACATTCAAAAGCATAAGTAGTATGTTAAGCTGAACAAGTGTGAGTTATGGTTATCCAAAACCTCATTCCTTGGACATGTCATTTCTGGAGCAGGTATGCCGGTTGACTTACGAATATTGAGGAAGTTATGTCTTGGGAATATTCCAAGACAGTCTCTCGAATTCGAAGCTTCCCTGGACTAGCGGGTTATTACAGACGCTTCGTCAGTAGTTTTCCCGAGTCGTTCCTTTCCTGACACGATTGACACATAAGAGAGATCCTTTCATTAAAATGAGTCATGTAAACAAACCTTCAGGACATTGAAGGAAAGATTGACGACTGTGCCTATCTTTGCGCTTCCTTCAGGCACCCAGGATTATGTCGTATATACAGATGCTGCAAGAAAAGGTTTAGGAACGGTTCTGATGCAGTCAAGTCATGTGAGTGTTTATGCATCACATCAATTGAGGTCGCATGAGCGGAATTACCCCTGTCTGTGACTTAGAATTGGCAACAATTGTTTTTGCTTTGAAAGATCTGATGCCACTATCTCTATAAGGTGAATTTCAAGATTTTCGTAGACTGCAAGAATTTGAAGAACGCGTTTGTTCAGAAGGAGATAAACATGAGACGATGTCTTACCATTCTGATAAAGGAACATGGTGGCAGGTGTGCTGAGCAGGAAAGCTCATGCATATCTGACAAACTAGTTATCCATGTGGGATATGCTCACATCTTGGACTAATTGGCATTCTCGTCAGAGTGTGCCCGTATTTACTGTCGTGCCTTCGTGAAGTAAGTGTTTTGGGATTGCATAGAAGGATAAATGATAGATCCTTGAATTTGAGACAAATACATGTGTTCCATCAAGGACAAAGGTAATACTTTTGTAGTGACTAAGTCCACTTGACAAAAGGATGGTTGCATCGTTGTGTTCAACGGTGAGCAATTGCCTAGAGATTCTTGATGAGGCACATAATTCACAAATGTCTTTTCATCCTGACAGTACGAAAATGTATCGTAATCTATGCCAACATTATGGCAGATCGGGATGAAGTGCGATGCACCACATCAGGTTAGCAGATGCATGACTTGTCAGATGGTCAGGGCTTAGCATAGGAGACCACCATGGTTATTACAGTCTCTTCCATTCCCAAATGAAAGAGTATCTCTATGGATTGCCGAAGACACCAGATGGTCACGATGCTATTTGGTCATTGTCGATAGATTGATCAGCCCATTTCATACCTATCAGTATGACCTATGCTACATTTAGGTTGGCAAGATTGTATGTACATAACGTTATCAAGCTTCATGATATACCACACAATGTAGTGTCTGACATGATGACAGAGACTCGATGTATACATTTCACTACTGGCACCAATTTATGCCAGCATTTCTGCTAAAAAAAAGGAGTTCCGCATATCGTCCACATATCGATGGATAGAGCAAGAGTGCTATTCAGAAACTTTATAATTTGTTACATGCATGAACTCTAGAGTGGAAAGGATCCTAGAAGGAACACCTATCGTTGGTAAAATTTCTATACAACAACCATCATTCTAAGTATTGGTATGGCAACATTCGAAGCCCTATACAGGTGGAGATGCCTCATACTTCTTAGTTCACGTAAGAAAGTTAAACACACTCTGTACCCCGTAGATCTCTTAGAGAAAACTACTACGACTATTGATCTCATGAGGTAAAGGATTCTGACGGCTCAGAGTCGCCAGAAAAGCTATAAATATCGTCGGAAAAGAGATTTAGAGTTTCAAGTAGTATGATCCTCTTCTCTTAATCCATTTAAATTAAAACTTATCAATATTCAACTTAATCCTTTCTACTGATGGAAATTCCTGAAAACACAGGAAGGAGATTAAGTGTTTCTACGAGTATCTCCCATGAACGAAGTACAAAGATTTGGTGTTCATAGCAAGATGATACCACAATATATTTGACCATTTGAGATTATTACTCGTATGTGTAAGGTGGTCTATCGAGTAACCCTTTCTCCACACCTATTAGCCATTCACGACACCTTTCATAATATCCAATCTAAGGAATTACATGCACAATCTTCGCCACGCCATCAGCTATGAGAACCTTGACGTGGAGTCAAATTTGATTTACAAGGAGAGATCAATACAACTACTCGATAATGTTGTGAAAAAGCTTCGTAACAAAGAAATTCTCCTAATAAAGGTGCTATGGCACCGACATGATGTCAAAGAGGCAATATGGAAGACAGAAGTGGATATGCGGGCACGATACCCACAACTCTTTCAGGTAATTGTCAAAACAAGCCCATTTAATTATATATATTGTAAGAACACGGCTTGTTTTCCCTTTAAGGTTTTTGTGGGTTCAAAACCCTTTGAGGTTTTTATGGCCATATAAGATCCAAACAAGACACAAAGTGACCTTGACCCGAGTCTCGAGGTTGAGACTCCCTTTGAGGTTTTATATTTGTAACATCCGGATCCGAATGAACTGAAGCTCCTGTCAAGAAAAGGATGTTGCAAGCAAGTTTGGATCTCCAAAGTGGAGATATTCAAAGGTACATATCTCTCTCCTCTCTGTTCTCATTAAAGTTAATGCTGAGGTTTCTAATTCAGTTTTTTTTATGTTGCTATCCATCAGGTATTTTATCTATTGTTGTATGTTAGATAAAGCCACAAATCCCTCCAAAATTAGAGGATTAAAGGTACAATCTTTCTCCCTCCTCTTGCTGCCTTCCATGCATGATTTAGCCTATAAAAATTTTATTACAAAAGCCTTCTAGGTACCTGGAGTTGGGACATAAAAATCTCTTAACTGAAATTATATTATAAGAAAGTATTGGTCATATCAAACTCATAAATAAGCCAACTTTTGGTTCACCTGGACTTCATACTGGTTAATAGAGAAAATGCTTTGATGTAATCAACTCTATACGTATAAGAGAATTCTTTTACTGAAAGCCCCTCTTTAAGCCAATCAAGTTACCATCAAGTGTATGCTCTATAGGAAATAACCACCGACAGGAAACAAGAGTGACATTCAAAATAAAGGGCATGAGGTTAGAGGAGCATTCTTCTTATCATTCATGACATGACTTCAGTTAGAGTTTTGTAATATATCAATATAATCTCTTAGAATCAACACAGTTAACAGTACATCAATGGATTGCATTCGGGATCAGATAAGTCATTATTCGTAATAATTAGAGATAGAATGGTGAACACATGATCTCACCCCTTCACATAGGGAAACCAACTGAGGCAAAGAAACATCTTGAGCAATGTTTGATGAAGGGCTAGATTTGGATTGTTTATGAATTATGATTATGCTGCACTATTGAAAGTTCACATTCCCACCACATGTAGAAATCTTAATCACGTTTATTTATGCCATTGTAACTTTGTGTAAACTAGGTTGGGGGAGTGATACCTTCTGAACAGATTTTTGGATAGGGTTCGAAATTAGATGCATATGTCCATTGGCTACAATCGCTCGAAATCAAAATCTGCTGAGGATTGTTCAATTAGTGAAACTCTTGCTTCACAAATGAACATTGTAAGCCTTGCAACATATGACCCTGCTGCCACATTTTTTATAAAAGACTATGGATGGCCTTATTATGATCGACATCTATCTACATATGAGACACTGCTCGAATAAGAGGGCTTAATCATCATAGGCAATCTCCTTGATGCCACTGGTTAATTTCACATGTACAAACATTGATCGGATTTAATATCTTACTTATATATGAGCAAATATGATGATCTTCTGAGAATTCATCTTTTAAAATATTATAACTCTTCTCTCAAAGTCAATAAATGATTTCTCAAGATTTTTACGAATAAGAAATCATCAATCAATTGATCATTATGTATAGTCTACTAACCATACAATCTATTATATATATAGGATGTTATGGCAAATGATCAGAAAACACCCCTCTTTTGATGTCTCAACTGGAACTGGTACAATTGAGACATGATTCTTGTTTAGGTACCATATAAAACAAAATGATAAAGACTAGCTAGATCCATATCCAAAGCGTAGATGGTGATCTTATGATTTAGAAATAATAAGATGTGACCACAAAGACCGATCATCTTCATAAATTAATCTTTTAGGTATACTCTACTATTTATACATATCATCAAAGATAGGTAGTGACAAAATACCTAGAATTGTAAAGTCGACCATTGAAGAGATTGAGAAATGATGGGGTAGATGAATAAGTGAAATCAATGCTGAATCATTATATCAATAAGATCGTTGATCAAAAAGACCTAGATCTGTACAATCAACCACATAAAGGATTAAGAAAGGATGAGCGTCAAGTCATTGATGACTGATAATTAAGAGTGTCAGTCATGGTGACCTTTACGCCTGACTGTGCGAGGGTGCGGTGACCCTCAGCTGGGCGGGAGATTCGGAAGCCCAGTTAGGGCAGCGACCGCTTTGTGCGCGGGTCTAGGATCCCAGTCTTTTTCTCGATTTTCTTGCGAGCGCTCGCAGTTTTTACGCCTCTCTGGGATCCACAGATTTTCTTTTTAAAAGACCAGTTCCGCTGACCCTTGTTCTTTAGGGTACCTAGGCTGGAGGACCCTTGTTTTTAGTTTTTCGAGCTCGTTAGCCCGTACCGGTCGGGCCGGTTTTTCTTTTAGAGCGACTTTTTCGGAAAGTCTCTCTCACCCGTCTTAGTGGCGTAGTTTTGGAGTAGACCTATCCCTCTATTGGACCGCCTTTCAATTAGAGGGCGAGACGGAAGAGCCTTTTGTAGGCTACTTCACCGCTTGAGTTTTGTTTATTTTTCACCAGCAGACTTGGCGATGCTACATCCGAATCTTCATGTATAAATCTGAATCCTCTATGGCTACATCTGAATCAGTTTCAGTTGAATTTGGAAAAGTTACATTTGAGATTGGATTGAGTCAATAAATGAGTTTTGCTAGAGTTGAGATGAATTACAGTTGAGTTGGTTGTAGTTGAGCTTAGTTTCCATTAAGCTTGTTTATTGTTCCGCCAGTATTTCCTGATGAAGAGAAAATATCAATTTATGAAAATCATCCGTATCAGACTACGAACTACTACTACAGTTGGTTGAATTAGCTAGTGGACGTGTTGGAAACTTAGTTAGGATCCATTTTACTCCACCGCATGCCTACGGAGGCACTCCAATCCTAAGGCTTCTTTATTGCCTTAGAGTCATAGTGTGAGGTCTTATCTAGACCAAGACCACAGACTATCCACTAAGCTTGAAATATTCAATATGAAAAGAATCAAAACATCAGACTCATCATCTACACTTACTATGGTCTATCGTCATGACTCACAAACATCAAAAGAGACCCGAATCATCTCGACCATGTCAATCATTAAATACTCAAGATATCATGATCAATTCAATCATGATAGCCATTGAATAAATCATTGGAACATGAATTGATGGGGAAGAATGGAAATCATATACAGTTTTATACTGGAGACACATCTTAGAATCATAATATGAGGTCACACTCAGATCAAGATCCCAGATTGTCCACCAAATCTGATTGATTGGATAAAAACCAAGAACAAAGACTCAACATCCACATCTCAAGATCCATTAAACATGATTTATAATTATTAAAAGGTGACAGTTTAAATATGGATCTTATAATCTTTGTATAAAAATGATTAATATGGGTAATTAAAGTAGGATGAGTAGAATGGGGTTTTACATACCAAACAACTTGAAAGCATGTTCAATGCAAGTAGCTCTAAAAATTTAATTGTCAAAGCCCCTTTTACTTGCTTTCTTTTGGAGCTACTAAATTTCATGTTATTTTTAATTAATTTAGATTTACTTAACATTTGTTGATGTTCTTTTCTCCCTATTCCATGGATTGCAGCATAATACCTGCACCATTGTATTGGGAGAGTTGAAAGTTAGTTTCTGAAGCAAAACATACCAGGTATGTATGTTATAATTTTGTTCAAGGATATTATAAATACTTTTATTTCTCTTCTGATAAAATTGGGATACATGTATATAATGCAATTTCTGTTGTTATATATAAACTGATATGGAAATTTATGCAATATAATTATGACATACTGTAGTTCTGTGGCTTACTAGTTAATTTGTGAATGTCATTCGTAAAAAAAATTTTTCCCTAATTTTCAGTACTGTAATGTGATCCTTAGCGAACATGATACTACGCGTATATGTAAACGGGTATCCCCGATCCGAGAAGGAGCGGGCCTAACAGAGTGCCTCCGAGCTTTGGTTCTCTTGTGGTGTCTCCTTCGCCTTTCTGGAAGGGGATGGTGGAGGTCCTCTCCCGGCATATCGCTATGTTCAGGCCGGTGCTGGGCAATGGTGAGGACTTCGCTTTCTGGACGGATGATTGGGCAGGTGGGGGCCCTTCTGCATGCGGTTCCCTCGCTTATTCGCTTTGGCGGCTGACAAGGAGGCGTCGGTGGCGGCTTGCTGGTCGGACGGTAACTGGTTCCCTGCTTTCTCCTCTAATTTCTCGGACCAGAGGCTGAGGAGTTTCTTCTGTTGCTGGATTCGGTCAAGGAACTAGGTTACCCTCGGTAGGGAGGGATCATTGGGTGTGGCGTTCGGGCCCTTTCTCCGAGGAAGGCGTTTGGGGCGATCTGCCGCCCTCCCCCTTCGCGATCGGAGTGCTGGTGCGTGACTGCGCTTTTTTTTTTGGGGTCTTGGCCTTCCTGAGAGGATTGGTTTCTTCCTTTGGCTGTTCCGCAGACGGAGGTTGATGACGCGAGACCGGTGTGCAAGGCTGTTGGGATCCGTCTCTGACAGATGCCTCTTGTGCGCGGAGGCGGTGGAGTCTCTCGAACATCTGTTCTTCGGCTGCCCGAAGACGATCGTGGTTTGGGAGGAGGCGAGATGGGATTGGTTATGCACGGCAGACTTGAACTCCTTTTGCAATTCGTTGTTCGCTAACAGGAGCAGGGATCGGCGTCAGCTTCTCGGTCCTATCACCACTCTTTGGGCCTTGTGGCTGGGCAGGAATGCAACCATCTTCTCTGGACAACGATTTTATAAGGAAAATGTGGGGGTTCAATCTGCGAGGTTTGTGAATGACTGGGTTTTGTAATGGCCGGTCTGGTTTCCTCTTTTCTTTTGTTTTTCCCTTCCCTCTTTTTTCTTAATTTTCTAATATATTTGGGGTGAACACCATAGAGTGTATCCCCCTGTTTTGAGCTTCAAAAAAAAGTGTCATAATATCTCATACGAGAAGGGTTATAAATGTCGGTAGCCTTTTTTGAGTTCTCGTGTACCCCTGAAAAACACACATGATTACTTGCGGTGACAAATTGTCCTATCCATGAGTCAAAATATGGACAAAAATGATACACCTAGACAACTACATGGCAATACATTATGGATTATGTTTGACAAATTAAAATGATAGAGGATTCTACTCATCAAGGATAGAGGAAGACATTCGATTAATCAAGCAACAAAAACCACATAGGTATGCAGGACATGGCTATGAATCAAGACAATTCTAACTACATCAAGAATATAGCTATGTTTTCTTTCAGCAACACCATTTTTTTGATTTCTATATGCACATGACACTTGTTGTATGATGGCAAGTTCCCTATGAAACATAATAAGAAGCATTGAAATTTTATGAGTATTATCAAATCTCATAATTTTAACCACATCATAAATTTGAGTTTTTATTTGATAAGTAAAGGATTGGATTACATCCTCAACTATATACTTATTTTCAAGAGAACGCCTATATTGACCTTGCTAAAATCATCACATGCCACCAAATAATACATATACATATGAAGATTAGGTACACAACTATGAGCCCACTCATAAAAAATATAGCAACTCAAAGGCAAAGTTATTTGCTCATGGTAGAATTGCTAGGAAAGGACGATTGATGATGCTGTCTTAATTCACAAGACACATTAGTAGGTGAATGATGCGACAAGGAAGAACATGATGAAATGCTTCTCCTGCTATATAATCCTAGGCATCACATCTCAGATGGAACGCTTCTCCCGTAGGCGGCAATCTGGGCAATATGGTTGGCAAGAAATGGAGTGATTTTTGCATCAGATTGTTTCTATGTTGAAAACGTTATTTTCTATGCTAGGATTCTCCTTAAGTCATGGCTCCTGTAAGGCAACGCTTGTATTTTTCCAATAATTTAATATACTTGTGGTGAATACCATAGTGTGTTTCCCCATTTTTTGGTCTAAAAAAGGAAGAACCTGATCAGTCTTTTGAAGTCGAGACAAATGAACCACAAGTGTCAAAGATAAGCTGAAACAAAAGAGTCACCAACAAAAGGTAATGACACAACAAAGTCCATCTTGCTCAAGACCACATCTAATCACCATGCTCCTCAATATGTTTAGAAACACTATAGGTGAATGGTTGAATATAACTGTGGAGAGAATGAATTGTTATGTTTATTCCATGAGTCCAGGATTTCTTATATAGAGAGAATCCTTAGAGAGCAAAAAAGGAAAAAATACATATAAGTCATCGAAGGGTTACATGACTCAAATAAAATAGAAATACAATAACTCTAACATTCCTCCTCAGGTTGGAGCATATTTGTCGACCATGCCCAACTTCGAAATCAAATACGAGAAACGTTTCTTCACTAGTGCCTTCGTGAAGATGTCTGTAAGCTGAAGCTCAATGGAGATGTGTGGATTAGTGATCCCTCCTCTTTGTACTGCATCACGAATAAAGTAAAAGTCAACCTCAATGTGCTTGACCCACTCATGGAATACATGATTGGTGGCGATGTACGTAGTAGACTTGTTGTTACAGTATAAAGGTATGAAGGTAGTGACTGAAAGTCCAAGTTCTAATAAAAGGAGACATACCATGTGATCTCACAGGTGGCTTGGGCCATTGCCTTGTATTCTGCCTCCGCACTCGATCTAGATAGCATTGTCTGCTTCTTGCTTCGCCAAGTAACCAGGTTGCCTCCAACAAGCATGGCGTAACCTGTAGTAGATCGACGATTCTCAGACGAACCGACGTAGTCAGCATCTGTATAGGTGGAGACATCTGTGTGACTGTTGACCCTATAGATAGCTCTTTGCAACTAATCTGGCTTTCAATCAGTCAATGGATCCATCAAACGACTATTTGATCGTGAAGACCCATCGACATGCCACAAGATGAACTCTCGGGGAGCACGACACAAGATTCCACATTCCCTGAGAGGTAAATGTATCAATCTGATGACTTGAGATTGCTCCGAGAGAGGTACCCTAACGAGGTCTGGCTTATTGGGAGGGGATTTCAACATGACACTATACCCGAAGGATAGGCCTCTGTTGCGCGGGGGTGCGGATGCGGGTTCGGTGGAGCTGATGCGATTCATTACCGATGCGAGCTTGCAGATTTTTGATGCTGGTGGGTGCTGTTACATTTGGAGAAATGCTAGGTCGAGGTCGTGCATTGATCAATTCCTTGTATCCTAGAAGGCGACTGGGTTGTTTACTTTGGCTGACGCATGGGCTCTGCACCGAGCTCCCTCAGATCACAACCCGATCCTTTGATCCTCTGGGGAGGACATGAGACCGGCATCTTTCTTTAGATTTGAGCGGTCTTGGTTGCTGGAGGAGGGTTTCTACGACATGGTGGTGTTGTTTTGACAGAGCACGAACCTGGAGGGGTCAGCTTCGGCTATTCTGGCTCAGAAGCTCGGGCTGTTGCGGAAGCGGTTAATTGAGCTCAAGAGGTGCACCATAGAGCAGAGGCAGAGTGTGAAGGCGGCGATACATGATGTCATTTCTCGCCTTGATGCAGTGGAGGACACAAGGGAGTTGTTGGCTCATGAGATTGAAAAGAGATGCGCTTGTTTGGACCAGGTGCATTTGGAGGATAGAAAGGAGGTCGAATGGAGACAGAGGTGGTTGAGGGAGGGGGATAACAATACGTGCTTTTTTCATTCAATGGCTAGTGGCAGAAGGCATCGAAATTTCATTAGGAGCATGGAAGTGGGAGGAGTGCATGCGACGAGTGACACGGAGATCGATCGGCAACTCAGGTCGCATTTCATCGCTTTTTCCAGGATGGCAATAGGGGCAGGCTGGGGGTGAGGGCTTGGTGGTACCCATCTCGGAGGAAGAGACTAAGCAAGCTCTATGGCGGCTGAATGCGGATGGGACCCCGGGCCCAGATGGTTTCTCAGTGTGTTTCTTCTAGGAGTTCTAAGAGTGTGTGAAGGAGGAGGTGCTCGCGGTCCTGCGGGATTTCGAGGAGCTATTCGAGCGCCTGAACAAGGCACTCCTTTTTTTCCTACCCAAGCGGGTGGGGGGCGTTTGTGTGGAGGATTTCAGACCTATCGCTTTGTTCAATGCGATATACCTTCTTGTTGCCAAGGTACTGGTGAACCGCTTGCGGAGTGTCCTGGGGGCATCATCTCTCCTGAACATACATCTTTTGTGCCCGGTAGGCATATGGCAGACTCTTGGGTGCTGGTTTCGGAGTTGGTGTTGGATTGGAAGAGGGAGAAACAAAAGAGGGTCCTTTGGAAGGTGGATTTCTCAAAGGCCTATGACTGCGTTGATTAACGCTTCCTTTGGCGGTTGTTGCAAAAGGGAGGTTTTCCTGACAGATGCATTGATTGGGTGAAGAGGGGCATCACAACGACGTCATATTTGATTCTTGTGAATGACAAACCAGAGGGGGATTTTTTCCAGCCCCCGCGGGGGGTGCGTCAGGGGTGCCCGCTAGCACCTCTTCTGTTTGTGATCGTGGCAGATGCACTTGCTGTGATGATGAGGCTGGCAACAGTTGACGATTTTTGTGCTAGGTACATGAGAGGTGGCACTCCCATCCCCATTCTGCAATATGCCGGCGACATGGTTCTGTTCATTGATGGGGACCAGGGCATACGAGAAATGCCTCTTGTATTATGGATATCTTTGGGAAGTCTCGGGCCTGAGATTGAACAAGGATAAGTCCATGGTCATTCCGTTTGGTGTGACTCAGGAGGAGGCTCGTGATCTTTGTCGTGCCTTGCACTGTCCGAGGGGATCTCTTCCGACCACATACTTAGGGCTTCCTTTGGTTGCTGGGCGGTTGCGGGTGGCGGATTGGAAGGTGGTGATTGATAGAGTGGAGAGTAAGGTGGCGGGTTGGAAGACAAGAACATTCTCTAGGGTAGGGTGGTCCTTCTCAAGCACGCTCTATCTGCTATCCTGATTTTCTTCTTTTCAACGAGATTGATGCCTGTGAGGGTGCGGTAGAGGCTGGAGGGGATGGTGAAACGCTTCTTTTGGTCAGACGGACGATAGGAGGGTGGGAGGTTGCACCTGGTGGGCTGGGACACGGTGACGATAACGAAGGAGGCGGGCTTGGTGTCCACAGTTTGGAGCTCATGAATAAGGCTCTGTTGGCGAAGTGGGCCCTCATGATTTGGGGAAAATCCGATGACTTGGTTTGTAGGGTGATGCGGAGCATCTATGGGGTTAGTAGATCGTGGAGAGCAGAGACATGCAGGCTGCCGTCATTGCTTTGGAGGGGGGATTTCTAGTGTCATGCTGGAGCTGAGTGTCCTCGTGAGACCGGTGCTGGGAGATGGACACGGCTTTGGCTTCTCGAAGGATGACTGGTCGGGGCTGGGTCCTCTCAGTGAGAAGTACCCACTTTTTCACCGTCACAGGGGATAAGAATGCTATGGTGCATCAGGTTTGGTCGGCGGGATCTTGGTGCCCAACCTCCACTTATGCTTTGTCAAACCAGAGGTGCAATGAGGTCGTGACTCTCTTGGGGGATCTGGTGGAGGTAAATAGACTCGACGATGACTGGGGCCATTTTACTTGGAAGGTGGGAAGTTTTTCGATGAAGAAGGTATATCGGTCATCGCCAGGACATGTGGGGCTATTCAGGAGGAGTCTGCTTGGGACTACATAATTATTTGGGCAAGCAGGGTTCCGATGCGGATTAATGTCTTCATGTAGTTAGTGAGTCGCGGGCGACTGCTTTCACGGCACGCAAGGCAAGGTTGCTGGGTACCGTAGAAATTCTATGCAATAGATGCAGACTTAAGCAGGAGGATCCCGAACATCTTTTTTTTTGAGCCAAAAGAAGGGGGAAACACTCAGCGGTGTTCGTCCCAATATATTAAGAGCATTAAGAAGTAAACAGATGCATTACAGTAGACACCAGCACCAAAAGAGGCCACCCAGGGGGGTTAACCCAATACCCACTCATCTACCAATCTCGCACAGTGTATAAGAATGTTCTCCTTGTAGAAGCGTTGTCCCGAGAAGAGGGCCACGTTCCTCCCCAGCCATATCACCCACAGACTCGCTATGGGCCATAAGAGGTCCCTTCTCTCCCTGTTTCTGTTGTTCAACAACGATTCACAGAAGGCCGCCATATCATTCGTGCAAACCCATTCCACGTCCGCTTCCTGCCAGACCCCACTGACCTTTGGGCATACGAAGAAGAGATGGTCAATGGTCTCCACTGCAGCTTGACATAAGATGATTTGAGACATTATCAAGCAACCTCGCGCAACGATCCCTCGTCATCAACCTTTGTCTGCGGAATAACCACAGGAAGAACCCAAGACGTTCGGGAAGCTTCAGGCCCCAGAAAAACCCACAATCACGCACCAGGATGTCCGATCGAGCCGGCGAGGGCCTAGAAATTGCCCCATAAGCTTTCCGCATCGAGAAAGGGCCTCCCCGCCAGGCCCAATGGTCTCTCCCGCCATTAGGCTTGCCTGCATCCCCGATGGCGTCCATAAGGGCAAGAAAGTCTTCAAGCCTCTGATTCGAGAAATTTGCAATGAAAGGCGGGAGCCAACACCCATCCGCCCAGCAAGAAGCGACGCAAGCATCCTTATCGGCCGCCAACGCAAATAAGCGAGGGAGCCACAAACTGAAGATCCCCCTTCCCGTCCAATCATCCTTCTAAAATCTAAAGGGTCCTCCATTACCCACAGCTGGCACAAACAACGACAAATTCCTCGCAAAAACCTCCACCACCCACCGCCAAAACGGTGTCTGAGTTCCGACCATACCAGTTTGAGTAACAAAAGTCCCGTTAGCCCCGTGAATCTCCCGCATGATCTTGGTATAGTAGTCTTCACCAGGGCCCCAAATCCTGTTCGCCCACTTAAGAAGGAAGGCATCATTCACGAGCTCCAATCTCCGCACGCCCAAACCACCTTCATGCTTGCTACGCGTAACTTCATCCCACCCCACCAAATGTATCCCTCCCGCCGCCTTTCCATTTTTGCCCCATAGAAATCTTCGCATAAGCTTTTCGAGACGGTTGCGAATCCCCACCGCATCCGGCGATTCGATAAGAAAATAAACCGGGATCGAGGAGAGCACCGCCTTGAGGAGGACGAGTCGTCCCCCCTTAGAGAGCAGGGCCGACCTCCACCCTGCCAGCCTCTTCTCTACCTTCTCGACGACCACTAGCCAATCCCTGAGCCTGGCCCTTCCCACCACTAACAGCATTCCAAGGTATTCAATAGGCAGTTCCCAGGAGGAGACCCCAAGACACGCCCGCATTCCACCACCTCCCCTCCGAAAGACCAAAAGGAACTATCTTGGACTTGTTAACGTTCTTATGTACCCGACAACTTGCTAAAAAGGTCAAGTGTCGCCGACATTCCCGAGACCTCCGTAAGGCCTCCCTTAATAAAAAAATATGGTGTCATCCGCAAACTGGAGCAAGGGCATGCTCATCCCGCTCTTGGAGTATCCCGCCGATAGCCCAGAATCAACAACACGATCAGCCATGCGAGCCAAAACATCCGCGGCAATAACAAAAAGAAGTGGAGCAAGGGGGCAACCCTGACGGACCCCCCTTCTTGTCTGGAAGAAACCGTCCTCCGGGCGGCCAAAATCAAGATTGCGAACGACGCCATGGTCACACAACGACGCATCTACGAGATCCATATCTCCGGAAAACCTCTCCTCCGCAGCACCGACCACAAGAACTTCCAATCGAGGCAGTCGTAGGCTTTAGCGAAATCGACCTTCCAAAGTACCCATGCTTTCCCTCCTTCCTCCAATCCGCGACCAACTCCGATGCGAGAGTAATGCAATCCGTGATCTGCCTGCCCTGGATAAAGGCCGTTTGCACCAGTGAGATGATCGAGTCAAGGACCCGAGCAAGCCGTAAAGCTAACACCTTGGCGACAATAAGGTATATGCCGTTGGAAATAGAGATGGGACGAAACTCCTCAATTCGCTCCACCGCGGAGGACTTAGGAAGCAACACAATGATGGCCCTATTAATCTGATCAAACCCCGCATTTCCATTACAAAATTCGGTGATAACCTCCAGCACTTCTTCACCAACCACCTCCCAAAAATCCCGATAGAACACTACCGGGAACCATAAGGACCCGGAGATCCATCCTCGTTCAAATCCCAAACGACCGCCTTAGCCTCCTCCATCGAAACCGCCCGCGTCAGACCCTCACAAACAGCGGGCGAAAGGGACGCCGCCCCACCCCCCGACCACCGCCACACTCTCGGGGAGCGCCTCGCAGAGAAATCTTTGAAATGAGCGACGATAGCTCTCCCCATCTCCCTGTCCCCCTCAACTCGAATGTCATTGATCGTGATGGAGCGCAAAACATTAAAGTGTCTTCTCCCACTAGCGACACGGTGGAAGAAAGCTGTATTGACATCCCCCTCTTTTATCCAAGTCACCCTCGATCTTTGGCGCCATTCAGTTACCCGCTTTTATCTTCAGTCGCGATCCGCTTTTGCGCAAGAGAGCGCGCAATCAACTCCTCCGCAGTAGCTCCCTTTCGTTCTCGATGACGTCGAGACTGCTAATGATCTCCTCGGCCTCTGTCCTGGCTGCAGTCCTCGCCTCCCTAGAAGCTCTTTTGAACAGAGATAATCTCTTCCGTAGCAACGTGAGTTTTAGAGCAAACCTGGAAACCGCGGACCCCTCAACCCGCAACTGAGACCAATGAGAGATCACCATGTCCTTGAAGCTCTCCTCCAGCATCCATCACCTCTCGTATCTAAAGAAGCCCCTCACCATTGGGGCGTCACCAGAATCCCATATAATAGGCGAGTGATCAAACAACGTCCGAGGCTTAGAAGTCACCGAACAAAGAGGGAAGAGTTCAAGAAATTCCCCAGAAGCCAGGAAACGATCAATACGAGAACGAGAGTTAGTATTCCTCCACGTGTAAGTAATATCCTCCGCCACCAAAACCTCAAGCGCCAACGAGTCCACCACTTCCGCAAAATCCAGGGATCCCGGGTCCTGACCACCCCTGGACCGGGGCCTATCCGAAGTATGGAGTGTTTTATTGAAATCTCCCCCAAGGAGCCACGGGATCCCCTCAAATATCCGGCTCGCCTCACGCAGATCATCCCAAAGTCTTTTCTTTTAATGTGACAGCAAGGGCCGTAAATACAAGAGAAAGCAATAGGCATGGCAGAATCCACACGTACCAATTGAACGGATATTACATGCCTCCCCCTGAGCATCGTGTTGAAGGTGAGGGCCGTCGATCTCCACGCGATAAGAAGTCCACCCGCCGCCCCATCTGCATCTAAAGCCCTGAACTCATCCAATCCCCCCCGCACCAAACGATCGCCAGAGGACACCATTGGCCCCATGCAGTTTCGTTTCTTGCAACAGAACAACATCACACCCCCATTCTGAGAATCTCGACCCCAAAATTCTTCTCTTGTCCGCCTCCCCCCATCCCCCTCACGTTCCAGGTAAGGACCTTCATAAGGAAACATCTGGGTGTTCCCCAACGTGCACGAGCCCAGCGACCGCCGTAACAGTTTCTTTAAGAGTCGCGCAAGACTGCTGCTGGGAGACGACCGCCCGAGTTCTGTTCCTCCTCCTGTACCTCTTCCCCGATCTTTTTACAGATAGGTTTCCCGCATCGCTAGCACCCTCCATCTCCAGGAGAGTCACAGAAGAGTTTGATGTAGAAACGTGACCTGATGCGCCGCCACCGCCGTGAAGAAGAGGGTCAAAGGAGGGGTTGTTACGAAGCTCATTAACATGTCCCGAGGAGCCCCACGAGAAGCCAGATCTCCCCGCCGTGTCGACCGCACGACTGGTAGAGAGAGTCACACCATCAAAACGAGCTGTGAAGGCCATAACAGAAGCAGGTGCAGGGAGAAGGACAGAATTTTGGGCTGGCCACTCCAACGCTCCGAGTCCGAATAAGAGGCAGCTGTTGGCATCCAGGACTGCTCGACCCAGCACCGGATTCGCATGTTGAACCTCAAGACTGCGATCCCGAATCCCGAGTCCAAAAAGTGAGGGGAGAAGATCCCCTAGAAGCCACGTTAGCATACAAACCGTCTCTTGCAGACTTATTACACAACACCCGAGATTGGAATCCGAAAGGACGTGGGTGTTCCATCACGCGGGCGAAGCATGCGTCGTGCGAAGCGCCTCCATGTAAGGCCACCTGGCGCTCGGAAGACGAAGCGATGCCGACCTACCTCGAGACCTCTGGGCCGTCGACACCGCCCCTTCGCGAAGGCGCCACCTCCGGCGGAGCTGGAGGCTCGATGAACGTCAATTCCATCCGACACCGGAAACGCCCTATCATCAGGGTCTCAGAAAAAACCTTGCCAACCGCATCGTCAAGCAAACCTTTGTTGCACTCCATCAGGATTCGCGTGACACTCCAATCAACGTTCGGCTTCGTGCCATTCTCGACGACCATAAGAACTTCACCCCATCGCCGGAGAGCCCGGTTTAGGCAATGAACCGACCTTGGAGAGGAAGGGTACCCCACGCACCTCCGCCACGCATATCTCGACGTTCGAACAAGCCCCATCCGCGAAGCGCAAAACTCTCCAAGTTACATCTTCTGTCGCTCCATTTCTAATAAGCCGTTCCCGTTGCTTCGGGGAAAGGCCACGAGCACAACATCGGTTGACATCCAAAACCACAACGTCCCCTGCGAACTGAGCGCCCAGGAAGCCATACAGATAGTCCCTCCCCTTGTCGCATGAGATGAACCTCTGCAAAGCAATCCCAATCACCGCAACGCTTTCATCACCCCCCGCGTAGGCCTTCTCATGCGGAACATCGTCATGCAGCCGCCTCCCCCACCACGTCTTTCGGCAAGTTAGTGGTAGCCGACCCACCCAAGTCTCCGATGATATCCCGACATGCACCTCTGGTAGCATCCACAATCACCTGTGCGAAAGACCTCACACCCCGCCCGTTGAAGGGGCCTTCAGATGCCATCCCAGTGCTGCTCGCACGACCAGAAGGCGGGAAGGAGGAACGACCACGCCCAGAGCGGACCCAGCAGGATGCCTTCCGGTGTCCAACCCTCCCACATCCAAAGCACCTAGGAGGAACCTCACAATACGAGGCCACATGCCCACAATGACCACATCTGAAGCAACGCTTTTCCGGCTTCTTGTGAGACACTTGCACCCACCCCCCATCCCCCTCTCCCACTTGCTCGCCGCCTTCCCTAAGGACGACGCCCCCCTCCTTCCCGATAACCTCCGCCGAACCCATGAACCACATCCTTCCCCTTCTTGCTCCCCCCATCGCCGCATCCCCCCTGCAACTCTCTCCGACGCACTCGCATCGACATCCTTCGCACGCTCCTCCTCCTCCTCCCCCTGAGCCCCGGCAAGCCCCTTCGAAGTCACACCCGCACTCGCCTTCGCTCTCCACCAGCGTTCCATTCCTCCCAAAATTCTTCTCTTGTCCGCCTCCCCCATCCCCCTCACGTTCCAGGTAGGGACCTTTATAAGGAAACATCTGGGTGATCCCCAACGCGCACGAGCCCTACGAATCCCGAACATCTTTTTTTTTGGCTGCGGTACCTCGGTTATGATATGAGAGTAGGCGGCTCTGCCATGGCTTCACTTCGAGGACATCGCGTCATACTGGAGTTCGGTTAGAGCGATGTGTGGAAGTTCTCAGGAGGATGCGGCGGGTGCTTTTGCCCTACTTTGGTCCATTTGGTTTGCTAGAAATGAGAAAATCTTTCAGGGACACTCATTTCTCTGTGAGAGGGTTTCGGGGCATTACAGGGCACTGGTGTCTTTGTGGCTTACCCTGTAATTTCTATTTCTGATAACATCTGGCTGTAATATATATGTACATTGGTTTTGAATAAATTTGTGGTGGGTTCCAATCTTGGGACTACATCCTCGTTCCCCTAAAAAATGGGTATCAATCACCTCATCCATAGCTTATCGCTAGCCATGGTCCTGTAATGCGGTATGATGATCTTTGGGAGCAAAAATGACTATCGGTATATCTGTAATCCTCTTGTCACAGCAAGATAAATCATAATAGAAGTAAAATGTGATATAAGAGAAGTATATTGCCTTTTTTGTTTGTAGAGAGCTATAGGAAGCTCCTCAGGCACATCCGTGACAGCAAAAAAGGGGCGGATGTAGTAGCGCGCTTGCATTTATAGATGATTGGTGGAGGTGGTAGAGATGACATATCATCCTGCAAAAAAGGAACATGCAAATGTACAGAAGCATGTGTAGTGGCACGCTTGCATTTATAGATGATTGGTGGAGGTGGTAGATCCAAAGGGATGTCACTCATGGTCTGTGTAAAGAAGCTAGTCTGCTTAAAGAAAGTGACATCCGCGGAAATATAACATCGATGCCCAACAGGACCATAGCACCAATAACCTTTATGAGTGCGAGAGTACCCAAGATAGATGCACTTGATGACCCCATGTGACAATTTGTCAGCAACATGGAAAGTTGTGAACAAATGTGATGCACCCAGAAATCCGTAATGGTAAAGGAAAATGATACTCATTGAGGTATATTGTAGAGAAAGGAGTGCCTCCCTTTAAGATGGAAGATGAAACCCTGTTTATGAGATAAACAACAATAAGGATGTCATCCCCTCAGCAGTACTTGGGGACATTCATCTGAGTTAGGAGAGACCCATCAATATCAAGAAGATGTCTGAATTTCCTTTTCCTTACCCTATTTTGCTGAGAGGTATACGAACATGATGTTTGATGAACAGTCACGTACGAGGCAAAGAAAGACGTCGAGTCCTGTTGGGTGAACTCAAGAACATTATCAGCTCGAATAATTTAAAGACAAGCAAAGAAAGAAGTTTTGACATATTGAAATAAATTCTTGACAATCTTATTAATCTCCGAATATTCTTTTATGAGATAAATCCAAGAGGATCTACTATAATCATTGATAAAAACAATAAAATATCTAGGGATATTTGCACCCATAACCCTGTATAGTTTTGTATTTACGTACATAACTCTTGATTATCCATAATTACATGAGAAACCTCAAATAGTCACTCCGTCTCATGCCCATAACTCTCTGTTAGTTTTGTCCATTAGCTCAACTAGATCATTAAGTTAATCTAACCTATGCTGTATCTAACATCTATTAAAAACTTCCAAAAAAATAAGAACCCTAACCCCCTCACCCTCCTCCTCTAGCGCCCTACCCATCCCTCTAGTCCCTCCGCCCGTCCGCTTGAAGTCCCCTCCTCTCCAGCACTCCCTCCGCCCGAAGTGCTCTCCCCCTTGACCAAAGCCACGTTCCCCCTTCGATCGAAGGCCCTTGCCTCTCCAGCCCCTCCGGTTGATGTCCCCTCCCCTCCCCTCCCCCTCCACCTGAAGGCCCCTCCCCCTGCACCTAAAGCTCCCTTCCCTCCAGCACCTCCTCTCGAAGCCCCCTCCCCTCTGCCCCTTTGCCCGAAGCTACCACCCCTCTACCCCTCCGCTCAAACCTCGCTCCCCTCCAGCCCTTCCTCATGAAGCCTTCTCCCATCTTCCCCTCTGTCCGAAGTTGCCTCCCCTGTTCACCCGAAGCCCCTCCACACAACAATAACATCATCAACCCCCTCCCTCCGCCTCTTCTCCGTGCCAACAATGTTGAGATAATTGCATCTCACAGTATCACTTTTATATTTTATGTTTTCTTTGTGTATCACTTATGTAATTAACCCATGGCTTTTCTCCTATATAAAAGAGCCCTGGGATCTCTTCTATGATATGAATAATTTTTTTCCCAACATGGTATCAGAGCAACGGTCCTAGACCGGGGTTCTCTATCACCCAAAACCCTAACCCTACACCCGCCGCCCCCCTCCCCCGCCCGGCGCCGCCGCACGCTACAAGGGATCCAGCACCCCAGCGAAGCCCCAGCGCCCCAGCGGAGGCTCAACGCCCTTGCGGAGCCCCAGCGGCTCTCCTGCGGAGCCCCAGCGCCCTCCCGCGCCCAGGGGGTCCCGTCACCGCACGCTCCAGGGACTCCAACGCCGTTGCGGAGGCTTCTCAACCCTCCTGCACAGCCGTCGGACCCCTCCTGGGCACCGCCCTGCCGCCATAGGTCCCGCCCTGTCCCGGCTCGATCATAGACACCTCTCGCTGCCGCCAGGGGGTTACTGCAAGGCATTTTAGTGCCGCTCTGAGGTCTGGTCTGATTCGCGAACAGTGATATAGTCTGATTTGTATCTTGTTGTGCGGCCCGAGACCTTGAGCGAAGAACTATGGATGGTTGTATAAGTCTACAGATACAACCCATCCCTCCTAGGTTCCGGCTGATGGATTTTTCGTCCCTTTGCTTCAATACGTTGGTGATACGATCATCTTCCTGGGGGAGAGGATCAGAACTGCAACGCGATCAACCTGGTGGACATCTTCGGCAACCTATCTGGGTTTCAGATAAACATGCAGAAGTCTGTAGTAGTTTCCTTCGAGCTAAGTTCGGTCGAGTGTGGAAGGCTGGCTGGTTGGGCGAGATGTCCTCTGGGGAGCCTCCCTTTGTCCTACCTGGGTCTCCCGTTGATGGATGGCAGGCTTCGGAAGTCAGATTGGGATAGTGTTTTGTGCAGGTTGGAGGAAAGGATGGCTGGTTGGAAGGCGGTCACTATGTCTAGAGGTGGGAAGTTGACCCTCCTCAAGCATGTTCTTGCTGCTATTCCGATGTTCTTTTTTACTAGACTGATGCTAGTTGGGGTCCGAAAGAAGGTGGAATCTCTTATGAGGTCCTTCTTATGGTCAGATGGGAAGCAGCAGAGGCGCGGCTTGCACCTGATTGGTTGGGATGAGGTTACGAGGAGCATTTCCGATGGGGGCTTTGGGGTCCGAGACGTCGATATCATGAATAAAGCATTGCTGACCGAGTGGATGACTAAGATTTGGGGTCCTTCCTCATCTATGGTTGCAAGGGTTTTGAGATCCATTTATGGAGTGAAGGGTGAGTTGACTGCAATTAGGAAGAGATGCGAGTCTCCTCCTTGGGCTGGGATCTGGGCGGTATTGCTATGTGTTGTGCCTAATCTACGGCTGACGATCGGGAACGGTCAGGTCTTCAGGTTTTGATTGGATGGCTGGACGGGGGATGGTGCCCTAGGGATCCGTTTCCCCAGGTTGGTGGCTCTGGCAGTGGATAGGGATGCGAAGCTTGCTGATGTGGCAGATTTTGGTTCTTATGCTCCGAGGTTCGTCTCGGACCTTTCAGATCAGCGACTGGAGGACTTACTGAGGTTGCTTGCAGAGGTTCTCCAGCCTGGGGAGTGGGCAGATGAGGTGGACCATTTTGTTTGGTCTGGGGCGAGATTCTCGATTAAGAAGGCTTACGAGTCTATGAGCGAGCAAGCAGTGGAGCGAGACGAGGTGATGTGTGCGGATATGAAGATTATTTGGGCAGCCAGGCTTCCGTGTAGGGTGAAGATCTTTTTATGGTGTTTGCGAAGAAATCGCCTGTGTGACAAAGCGAGGAGGGGGAGGCTGATTGGCCTGGCAGACACGTTTTGTGACAGATGTGAAGGTGTGGTGGAAGATGCAGAGCACGTTTTCTTCGGCTGTCAGTCGTCGGCTCAGATCTGGGTGGGCATGGGCCTTCCTTGGGTGGACGGCAGCAACCTTGATGCCTTTTGGAGGTCGATTCGCGCTGTGGGCCTGGGGTCGTCGGATGACTGTGCTAAAGCCTTCTCAGTGTTTTGGGCGACCTAGCTGGGACGGAATGAGCTCATTTTTAAAACTCAATGCTTTTATTCTGAGAATGTAATCTCTCACTCGAGGCCCCTTTACAATTTCTGGACGTTCATCTAATGTAATCAAATGTTTTCTAATTAATGAAAATGTGGCCGTGGTGACTCCCGCCTTGGGATCTCACCCTCTTTAAAATAAAAAAAGCCCATCCCTCCTATGGTGCTGTAGACAAGTCTATTCTTGATTTGTTCCCCAGTTTTTCCGCGTCTTGGCTTATTGAAAAATGTCAGAGATTAAGGGTGACGCGTTCTCTTCCGGTGCCTTCAAGGGCCCGACACCTATCGTGAAGATGGACGGGACCAACTACGAGTTATGGTCCATGCAATTTCGTACCCTAATGCAGTGCCACAACGAGGAGTATATTCTGACTAACTCGGAGCCGGCGGACAAGACTAGGGACAATGCATCATGGAAGCAAGATGATGCCTATGCTCGTATTTGGCTCTCTAAGATACTTACCGTAGAGATCGCTAATGATATTGTCAATCAACCAACTGCAAAGGCTATGTGGGATATACTGACAGCCACATACGGACATGCGAAGAATGAAAGCAAGATTCTTCAATTGCAGTTCGACATTTTCTCGACCAAGCAGAATGGTCGACCTCTCTACGCACATTTTTCTCATCTGAGAGGCATGTTTGAATGACTCCACAGTTTCATGCCTATTACTACCAGCACTGAACAACAACACGCGTATCGAAATGCCACCATGACTGGAGTTTTCTTGCCATCCCTTGACTCAGAGTACGATACCGCTCGTACTCAACTCCTGACTGGCGAGACCATTCTACCGATGGAGGAGGTCTACAAGCGACTGAGCATGATTACTACCACGCCTACCACTACGCCACAGACGACTTCCTCAGCTATGGCAGCCTCTCGTGGCCGTGGAAGTTCTTCCCAGTTTCGTGGCCGTGGACCTCGTGGTCTGGGTGGCGGACGTCAGCATGGCCCATGTTCTTATTGCCATCGTCCTGGTCACTCGGAGGAGACATGCTTTCAGAA
The DNA here is from genome assembly GCA_037367405.1 of Ottelia alismoides. Taxonomy (NCBI): domain Eukaryota; kingdom Viridiplantae; phylum Streptophyta; class Magnoliopsida; order Alismatales; family Hydrocharitaceae; genus Ottelia; species Ottelia alismoides. The sequence continues at coordinate 453,769 of JAZKJV010005812.1, read as the reverse complement.
GCATGGATATCCGGCGTCTGCACGTGTTGCTGAGCAGACTGACTCTTCATCTGCACCGACTACAGATGTACGTTTTGATGATCTTGTCTCGAGACTTCGAGAGCTGGTGATCACCCCTACGACTCCGACTGCAGGTCCATCAGATGCAGCGGCCACCGCCAGAGCATTGTCCAGTTCATCAGGTATTCCCTACGTACTTACCAGTAGCAACAATTCCGATGTGACAACTTGGATTATGGATTCTAGAGCGTCTCATCATATGTGTGGAGATCGGACGCAGTTTACCTCTTACAAGCCTATTCCTTATGTGCGATCCGTTGTCATTGTCAATGGAGTTCGGCTACCCATTGTTGGTCAGGGGGAGATTGTTTTAGCCCCATCTATGCGTCTTCAGAACGTCTTACACGCTCCTGATTTTAAATGAATCTTTTGTCTATTAGTCAAATTACAAGGATTTACATTGCCTGCCATCTTTGATCCCTCTTCTCTTGTGTTTCAGGACATACTAACTGGCAGGATGATTGGTCATGGCCGTGAGCAGAGAGGATTGTATAAGCTTGGCATTCCATCATGTGCTGGGGTAGCTTCTATTCCCTCCAGACCTGTTTCTCATTTCATGTGGCATCTTCTCTTTGGCCACCTTCCTCTTCAGAAGATGATTCATGTTCTCCCGCAGATATCTACTCGTACTGCTTTGGACTGTGAAGCATGTCAACTTGGGAAACATTATCGCTCTTCGTTTCCGAGTTGTCCGAGTCGTCAGAGTAGTCGGTCTTTCGAGTTGTTTCATTTCGACATTTGGGGTCCGAGTCGTGTTCCTGATCTTCAGGGGCATCGTTTTTATATGATTGTTGTGGATGATTATTCTAGACTATCTTGGGTATTCTTGTTAAAACATAAGTCTAAAGCAGGTGCTATCATTAAGATTTTTCTTATTGAAGTTAACAATATCTTCTCTGCTAATGTCAAATTCATTAGTACTGATAATGCTTTGGAATTTTCTACATTACGCTTAGCGGAATTCCTCAGGTCTCTTGGTATAGTTCATCAGACTTCCTGCAATTATACATCACATCACAGCAAAATAATGTTGCAGAACGTAAACATCGTCACCTTCTTGATGTCACGAGGACTTTGTTGATTCACAGTTGTACACCTCATTCTTTCTTGGGGGATGCGGTTCTCACCGCCTATTACTTGGTGAATCGCATGCCATCCACTATTCTTGGAGAGAAGAGTCCCTTCTTGACTGCGTTTCCTGAGAAGGAACTATTCTCTCTTACTCCCACAGTCTTTGGATCCGTGGCCTTTGTCCACAACTTCACTCCTGGCCATGACAAGCTCTCACCTAGAGCTGTCAAGTGTGTCTTTATTGGTTATTCTCGTACCCCAAAAGGGTATAGATGTTTTGATCCTGTTGGGGGAAAATACTATGTGAGCGCTGATGTTACATTTTTTGAGTCTATTATGTAATTTTCTCCTACAGGTGACAGGTTGTCTAATGCTGGTTCTAGAGAGGATGTTGTGGTTCCTCCACCTCCATCTTCTCCATCTCATACTCCTTGTGACGCTCCTCGGTCTTCACCACCTCCACCACCACCTCCACCTCCGACCATCGAATCCACATTTTTACCCCATGTTTATACTCGCAGGTCTTCTACTCGTCCCTCTGCTCATGCGCCGTCCATATCATCTACCATGCCTCAGGTATGTCATGAACATATTATTTCTACTGATGGCACTGGAGATTTGAATAATATACATGAAGAGTTGATTCCAGAGGACAATGAGGCTGATGACCTGGAGATACCTATTGCCTTAAGGAAGCCTTGTCGCCAATGTGCCACGTACCCTCTTGCTGCACATGTTTCCTTGGATCATCTTTCAGTAGATTACAAGAAGTTTGTGGTGGGACTATCTGTTGTTACTATCCCACGGACGTATCAGGAGGTGCTTCGGAACAGTAGGTGGCGACTTGCAATGGAAGAGGAGATGTCGGCTCTACGATCATGTGGCACTTGGAGCATTGTCTCTGCTCCATCAGGTGCCTCCATTGTGAGCTGCAAATGGATATTCACGGTTAAGCAGAGGGCAGATGGCAGTGTGGACCGCTTTAAAGCATGGCTTGTGGCTCGGAGGTTCACCCAAACCTATGGGGTGGACTATCAGGTTACCTTCTCTCCAGCAGCAAGACACTCGACACTACACATTCTTCTATCTGTTGCCATTTCATGGGACTGGCTTCTTTACCATCTTGATGTGAAGAATGCATTTCTCTATGGGGATCTACAAGAGGAAGTATATATGCAACAACCACCATGATTTGTTACTGAGGGGGAATCTCAGAAGGTGTGCAGACTTCATAAGGCGATTTATGGCCTGAAGCAGAGTCCGAGAGCTTGGTATCAAAAGCTATCGGAGTTGATAGAGCAACAGGGGTTTGTGCGGTCTACTGCGGACCACTCACTGTTTGTTCAGAGGACACATAGAGGTACTGTGGCTATTCTTGTTTATGTGGATGATATTGTCATTACAGGAGATGGTGAGCAGGGCATTCTTACTGCCAAGGAGTTCCTAGGTCAACAGTTTGTGACTAAGGACCTTGGCAATATTCGTTACTTCCTTGGGTTGGAGTTCGCCAGGAACCAACATGGCCTTGTAATGACTCAGAGGAAGTTTGTTTTTTTGAATGGACCTTCTTTAAGACAGGTATGACAGGGTGCAAACCTGTTACTACCCCTATGGATGCAAGCATGAGATTGTATGATGAGGACACTGAAGAAGTTGTCAAGAGGAGATACAGAGAGCTTGTTAGGAAGCTCTTATACGCCACCATCACCAGGCCGAATATTGATTTTTGCAGTAAGCAAAGTCAGTCAGTTCATGGAGCAGCCCAGGAAGATGCATATGGATGCCATCCATATGATCTTGAGGTATTTGAAGACTTCACCTGGTTCATACCTTATATTCAATAGGGATACATCCCTTGAGGTGACGACATGTACAGATGCAGATTATGCTGGTTGTTCTAGGGTCAGAAAGTCCACTTCTGGTTTCGCTATTTTTGTAGGCAGCTCACTTGTTTCATGGAAAAGCAAGAAGCAGACAGTGGTGGCCAGATCTAGTGCAGAATCTGAATATAGGGCCATGACACAAGGATGTGCAGAGATGATGTGGGTTAGATCGGTATTGAACGACCTTACTATTGAGGTTTCTCTTCCTATGAAGCTTTTATGTGATAATCAAGCAGTTTTATTTATCGCCAATAACCCTGCTTTTCATGAGCGAACAAAGCATATCGAGGTGGATTGTCATTACCTTAGAGACATGATCTAGAAAGGTCTTATATCCACCTCTCATGTTTCCACAGGAGATCAGACAACAGACATCTTCACCAATACCCTGGCTAGAGGTCCATTTCAGAGGTGCTGTTCCAAGCTGAGCATGATTGATATTTATGCTCCAGCTTGAGGGGGGTGTTGAGATAATTGTATCTTACAGTATCACTTTTATATTTTATGTTTTCTTTGTATATCACTCATGTAATTAACCCATGGCTTTTCTCCTATATAAGAGAGCGCTGGGATCTCTTCTATGATATGAATAATTTTTATCCCAACAAACAATAACAAAAACAAAAATAACCTCCCTCTGTCGCCCCCCTCCTTGGCCTCCCTCCGCCCGCACAACAACATCAACCGCATCAGCAGTAGCCATCCTCACCATCCCCTCCTCCACGCTCCCTCAATGTCCTCTGCCCTCGCCTCCTTGTCCTCCTCCCAGAGAGCGCACCCAATCACCGCCGAGCATTTCCTCTCTTCCTTCATCACCGACCTATTCTCGTTACCCTCAGTCCATGGAGGAAAGAGCCATAGATAACACCTTTTTCAAATACAATTAAATTCAATGGGCAAAATGGTCAAAAATTGACAGATTCCGTCGAAGATAACAAAGAAAATGGATAGAAGATAACACATAGTTGTAGCATGTGAGGGTTAACAATTATTCATGGTTTCTTATGTAATTATGGATTATCGAGGGTTATATATGTAATTGCGAAAGTATACAGGGTTATGGATGTAAATATTCCAAACATCTATGACCACTCAAATTTCGGACTGGACAAGGTCATCAAACTTCACAATGAACTCAGCCAAAAAGAGTGGTATGACACGACACAACACGAACATGAAAAGAAGCTCGATCATGTTTCCCGAATTCACATATGTCGCATTGAAATAGCTTCAAAGTAGAGAGTTCATGGAACATCATGGAGAGAGCCTTGACAAAGGGATGCCCATGGTGCAGATGCCATATGAACGAGTATTCGAAGATGAACACATCATCAACAAACTTAGAATCCAAGGGAATGTCATGATAATAGAGGCCATTCTTCTCGTGCACCCTGCCAACAATTTGCCTTGTCCAGATGTCATGAAAATAGCAACATGATTCATCAATTATCACACGGTACTTAAGCTCAATCAAGATTGCAGAAAGCGGTAGTCGGTACTCAATCGGTGGGGTCACTGACTAAGGATTAATCGACAGTCAGGCGACTCATCGGATTTAGTCGATCATTAGTCGGTTTTGAATTTTTTTAATTATTTTAAATATATAAATCAATTTTTGTACACATATTCTTATATATTTACATTGATTTGTACATTTTCTATACTATCATAATGAAATAAAAGAAGTAATTGTCTTTAAATATAACATTAAGCATGTTAGAATAAGTTTACTTTTAAAAAAGCAAAAAACAAAAAAATAAAATAAAAAATCTCTATGTAAAAGTCTGCCTTGTTGTCGCCCGACTAGTCGGCTCGATTACTCGGGTTGACCGACTAATGGTCGACTAGGCCTAGTCGAGTCGATACACCATCGATTCGACTAGTCGGGTTGACTAATCGGCCTAGTCGGTTGACTTTTACAACAACGAGCTCAATATAAAGCTTATGAACATATAATAAGCAGAGAGGGAAATCATGAACACAATGAACCATAGATAGTTGGAGTTTGGAGGAGAACTCCATGAGTCTGACGGTAGTAACAGGTGAGTAAGCCCCATTTACGACTCGAACCGACTTTACTGATGAAGAGGGTTTGGAGAATGTTAGTAGATTACCTTCTCTTGTCTGATAAGTAGAGGCTCCAGAGTCAATGATCCAAGCAGAATCAATAGTGGTTGCAGAGTTGGCTACTGTACATGAAGTGGTAGCCATAGTAATAGTGGTAGTCTCACTAATAAAAGGAGCAGGTCCAAGTGTCTAGAGGATTTGCGTTAGACGGGAGTAATCGATTGCATTGAGTTGGATTGTTTGTCTACTGGAATGTGGATCAGAAGATGCCTTTGTCACATTGTAGGCGTTCTCATAGGGACTATTGGCTAGATAAGGAGGTAAGCCAAACTTTTGCTAGCATCTGTCGAACGGATGATTCTAGCGACCACAACGAATGCATTGTGGGTATCGAGGAGTAGTAGTATCTTGGCCACGCCTACAACCCATGTCACACCCATGACCAAAGTTATGTCCACGATCGCGATCGAAGTCACGGCCATGGCCTCCTCGGAAGCTCCGTTGTCCTCCTCTCCTAGGTGATGCCAAGTGAGCAGAGCTATCCGAGAGAGGTAAAGTAGAAGGCCATGCAACATATGTCTCCAGCTCTTTGAGACGTCCAAATGTGATCTTCATTGATGACAAAGTGTCAGATATCAGGAATTGTTCCTTCACTTCTTGATATCTAGGTTGCGGTCCATCAAGAAAACGCTACACTTGCCAGTCCGAATGCTCATGTACCTGTTTGGTACAATAGGAAGGCTGAAAAATCGCAAGCTCCTCATACATGTTAGTGAGATGCATGTAGTACTCAATTAGGGTAGAGTCACCATGGTATGCAGACCAGATTTGCCTGTAAATGACAATGAGGTGGGACTTAATTGACTTATGGGAGCAGGTCTGCTCAAGATCATCCCACATCTCCTTGGCCGTGTCTTTGAAAAGAATTTTCGATGCAGTACGTGCTTTAACGATGTTGGTCATCCGGATAATGATTTGGTAATTGTCTCCAAGACATGTATCGTAGTCTTTGTCTGTCTCTTCTGGAGGATCTTTAGTCAGGATAGAGTTTCCGCTGACCACCGATGAACACCTTAAAAGAACGAGACCAGAGCATGGGGTTTTCTATGCCCTTAAGTTTTATATAAGTGTCTTGTACCATCATAGATGATGGAGTGTGCTAGGGCTTTGTCTTAGTAGCGACATCATGGTGGTGGTGGTCAGGTCGAAAGATCAAGAAAGTCATGTTGTTGTTCAAATATGCATATGTGGATTGAGAAGAGCCCTATAACTCACATATGTACATGCAAGAGATATGAACCAGTAATAAACAATATCCCAAGGGGTCCATGATGGCCCTTCCGGCAACCCATTCGGGCCAGAGGTCCTCACAACAACCCAAGTAGGGTTGGTATCACTGTAGGCGGCAATAGAGGTCGTGGTAGATCTATGGTGGCCCACAATGGCACTGTGAGTACCTTAGAGATGCCGCCAGCGCTTGAGGAGAGATAGGTGTTGTGACGTTTCGAGTGGGGCTGGCGGAGCCCTAGGATGTTGGCAGAGCCTTGGATGGGAGAAGCAGATGACCAGCATATCCTTAGAAGGGATGGCGACACTCCAGGTGGGCTACAGGCTCTACGATGGATCATAGTGATGAACTCGAATTTTACCTCTTAATAATAAAGAATTGTAGTATATGAGACGAAATTCTGTCGATCAAAAACCACAATTTTTAAATGTTGTGGAATATTTTAACTTGGCAAGTATACCAAGGTCGAACATAGGGAACGGTGATTTTTAGTTGCGTGGCTTTAAATTAAGTTAAATAATTAATTAATTGCTAAGTTAATTTATGTGTTGGGAAATAAAGAGGAAATATGCTGATGAAAATGTAATAAAAATGAGATGCAATGCGAAAAGAATAAACATAGAAGACAATTGAGCGTTGGGTCTGTGATTATGATTTTTAACCCAAATAACTTAATCAGTGTTCTCAAACATAATCACAGATCAAAAGAATTAACTCGCTAATTGACTCTCAAGAAATGCATTCAAATTTAATTCTAGCCTGCAAGATATATGATCAAACAATATTGAGTTAAACGAGTTCAAAAATCACTGCAATATTTTCGCCTAAAATCCCTGTAATCTCTTCCTCAAAGAGTGAGCAGTGATATCCGAAGAAATAAATCAAAGGGGCCTCCTCAATTAAGCCCCTGTAATTAGATTAATTATATTCCAAATTATTTGTCAAAATCATCACAAAATATGTCAGAGATAATAATTAATTTTTTCCACCTTGAATAAAACCCTTGCAAAGATGAATTTATCAATAATCAATGATAATTACCATAAAGTTCTTTGAATTAAATATCTTCAATCAAATCCATGCAGATAGAGTCAGAATTTTCTCATTAAAATACAACATAAAATGTCAATAATTGTCAACATAGATCCTCAAATAATAAACCTCAATAAGTAGTCTCAGATCTGTCCCCAAGTTATGCAAAAGGACAGAGAATGGAATAAGCTTCAGAACGACATATTATGCGCTAAAAACGAAGTTCATATGAGAAAGTTATGCCATAAACAACTTATGGGGACTGAAATGTAATAAAAACAAAAATTTTCTTCCCAAAATAACCCACAGAGGACTTTTTTGCAATACTCAAAACTTGAGGGGCTTTTGATGAAATTTCTCCAGTGCGTTACGTGCCCAGCACGTGACGCTAACATCGACAAAGGAGGCAGGGGTGGCTTCATGATTTGCTTGAGTGGGAGGGGGGTATCTGCATTTTTTACCCAGCTCCATGTGATGCACATGTGCGGACTGAGATCCGGGTGGCTAGGTTGAGGTTCGGAGGTCCTAAGGCTCCACGTGGCCGTTGGGCGTGCTTCAGGACTCGAGCCTTAGGTATGGATCCCCAGAGCTGCAGGCGGCGGGCGAAGAGAGGCTTGGATGACTCGAGCCTTGAGGCGCGGAGGGAGGCTCGAGTCGATCCACGTGGAGGCCCAGAGACCGTTGGATCAATCTTGATCCAACAATTGTGATGCTTCGGCTGAGGGGCGGCGAAGCTCGACCGACACACGACCGAGTGGCTGTAGCACAGAGGTGATGAGGGCGGAGCTGCTGCGGCGGCGAAGGGCGGAGCACGCGGCGTGGCCGAAGTCGTCCGAGGAGGGTGCGGAGGCGAGCGCGGCAAAACAGCTAGGGGGCGCCGGAGCGCGGTGGTGTGAAGTGCTGACGATGAGGTTGAAGGACACCCTGGAGGTCCTCCTGCAAGGGGGGTGGGGGGGGGGGTAGCTGAATACAGAGAAGGGAGCGTGGCTCCTTTCGTGGCGAGAGATAGGAGCTAGCTCCGGCCTAGCGAGGCTGGAGGTGGGAGGCTCTGGAAGGAAGAAGGGAAGGTGGCGAGGAAAAAAGGCGTATGGAATCGGTTCGACGAAGTTGAGGCGACGAGGTAGTCGGGCGAGAGGTGAAATCGCGAGGGAGAACGGTGCTACGACCGAAGGGGCATGGGCGGCGATCGTAGTGGGCACCTGGAAGATGAAGAGGGGTAAGCGCCTCTTCTCAGACGATGGCCTCAGAGATCCAACGGGAAGATCTCGAAGCTTCGCCACTCGTCGAAGATAGAACACTAGCAGAGGAGGGTTCCTCTGGATCGCACCGGAGGTCTTCGCTTCTGCAGGCGACCTCGCTATTACCGAGGTTGACTGGAGCTTGCTCCTAATGGACGATCCGATGGACGACCGGCGATGGAGGGGACTTTATAGGAGGAGGTAGGGGGGAGAGCGTCACACGGGGAAGGTTATGCAACGACTGCGAGATGGTGGAGCGGCGGCCGTTACGCGGAGGCTGGCGGAGGCGTAACGACGAAGGTTGAGGAGGAGTGGCGGCCGTTTGTGGGAGAAAGGGGAGGAATGGTCACGTGCTGCGTACGTGACCAGGAGAAGAGAGGAAAGTAGGGGTGGGGTGGTCTGGTCACGCGCTATGCACGTGACCAGGCTGGATGGCCGAGTGGGGGTGCCACGTGGCACGCCCAGGGGCTGCCACGCGGCACCCTAAAAAAATTCAAAAAAAAAATAATGAGAAAGAAAAATGGAAAAGAAATAGGAGACGTCAGATCTAAAAAATTCCTTCACGAAAGTTGTTCGTCTCAATGAGTTCTACAACTTTCGTGGAGGGATCGGGAGCAAAAGATGTCATCTGTACAAAGTGGCATTTTTGGTGATTTTCCATGTGCATAGAAAACCGGCTTTTTAGGGTTTTGTATTTTTTTTGTGATTTTAAAAGAGGATAAAAAATTTATAAAATACAAGACAATTAATTACACATTAATCTATTTTTTGGATTTTTAATAAATAAGAAAATAAAGAAATAAAATAGAAGTACGAAATACGAGATTTTTGTATAGACTCACATAGGTTACTCGGACACACAATTTCTTTGATTTCAGTCTTGACTTGGATTTGGATCTTTATGTCGCTTGATAAAACTTTCATCAAAGATCACAAATGAAAGAGAAATAAAATCAAATGGGTTAATTATGTACATAAAAACTCAGGTCAAAAATCGCAAAAAAGATAAAATGCGCAAAAAAGACTCAAAACCCTACTTTCACATATGAGCTCTGAATTTTAATAAATTGGTCTTGTTTGAAAGGTATTTAAAAATGCAGTACTTTAAAAGTGAGTAGATCAAGTATGAGGAAGATATGAGCATTTTAGTCTGTCTGATGTGAAATTAGGTTTTGGGTTTATTTGACACCTATTTGAGTTGGCAATTTTTTTTGTATTTTTTTATTTATTCTTATTAGTAATATCTACACAGTGGATGAGGTTTGGGTCAATCGGAGTTAGGATGAATTAATTAAAAATAGGAAAAGTTAGCTGCTTTTTAGGTTAATTACCCTTGGATTTTGATTATTATTTTATGCAATTATGCATGATGAAATGCGAATATTATTTACACATGTGTGAATGCTAATGATGCTATATTAATTATTAAATGCATATGGATTTTGGGAATCAGAGCCTAATTGACCAATTTTAATATGTTGAATCTGAGATTCATCATACCCCTATACTTAAACCATGCTCGTCCTCGAGCATCAATGAATGAATGACTTAGTTGAATAAATCCCTGGCTGTGCATGTGAATTTTCATGGCTCAATTCTTCGAATACCTTTAATTTAAGTGATTATAAAATTCTGAGCTCAACCATGCTTTAATCGAAAGGAATTCAACTTCTCTAATTATCAGACTCTCTGTTTGTACATATAATATAAGGATATGGCTTTTAGTGTATTGCATTCATGAGAGTCGAGTCAAGATGTCACCAAGGTCCCAGTCCAAGAGACTCTCCTCTAGACCCTAGAGAATAAGTCGGTTCTTGCATTCAATCCACTGTCTCATTAGTTTGTCAGACTTGAAAGTGTAGATGGACGGCCAGATGATGGAGGGCATATGATTGTGTAAATTCTTCTCTCCCTCACATTGGAACAAGGGGCCTATTGAGTGCCTTATAACTCAACACAAGTATATTTTTGTTTGTTGATTAATGTGTCCGTCAAGGGAATTCGGAGTCATCTGCACTTGTTTCCTCAGAGTACACCGGGATGTGTCTCTTTTGAGTATCTAAGATGCCTTCGACACCCAAACTTGTATCACTATACGATGCGTAGCCCTTTTTTGGTGCTAGCCCTACTCCTTGGTCCTAATAGCATTTGGTCCAAGTGGATACTTTGAAAAGGTTTGGGAGCGCTCGCTTTTGGTGGAAGCTATTTGTAATTTGACTTTGTGTTTGAGAGCTCTTTTTTTATTTCAATACTTCTTTCTTTTCTTTTCTTTTTGGCTAGCTCCACTGCTTTTACCAAAAGTTGGCGCACACTGATCAACAATTTAATTAGGTTCGTCACATCCTGGTACATAGGTGGATATCAAACGATAGCATGCTAACTTGTTCACATACTGGCTAGGGTTTTGCCGACCCTCAGGTTTCTTGAAACCTTCATTAACTTTATTCGATCCTCGAGTATCATTGAATCAAGTCTAAACTTAAATCACCAGTCCCAGTTCCTCAAGTGATAACTTAACTCATCTCATCAATCATGTAGTTGTAAAAGTGATGTGTTGATCATATTCTTTAGAAGATAGAGATGAACAATGCAATATAGCGCTCAAATCTTTCAAATTAGGGAAGTGTGGATTATTAAGTTTCAAAACCCTAATGACTAAAGTTGGCTGACTCAATCTCTCAAGATCTCAGAAATCCGGTGTCTTCAAATCCTCAAGTGTTGAGTGATAGTGAATGTGTCAGGAATATACCAAGGAATGCATAGATGCATGAGATGCTTAATGAAATGCAAGACCATGAGTGATTTTTTTTATGAAAAGAGTTTTTTTTTGTTTTATTTTGTTTTTTTGGAAATCAGGTATTGTTTACATAAAGAATTTAGTAAAATATACACAACTTGTACCCATCCTCGATTTTAGATGAAGACAATTAAAGCACGAGTTATGGATAAAGTATGTATAATATATACAAACACCCCCTATACTTAGCTTGTGCTATGTCCTCATGGCACAAAGTGAAATGTAGACATCCTTTAGCTGGGTATGTTGATGTCACTTAATGATATTCGTGAATTTTGGTGACATCGGAGGTTTCCTGAGTTGGTTCCTTGGATGTTTCAAGTATCTCATGAATTACTGCCGACTCAAAAATTGAACCACTTAAATAATCATGGTGTTTCTCAGAAATGTGGTCCAATTCTTCATAAGCTCCTAAATAATGTTAACTTCTAGGAACAGTTGCAGGGTAGGAGGTGTGGTGAGAATCAGAAACTGTCCAATAGTCGGTCTCACGGGTGTCTCTCCTAGGGCATGTGTCGGTATTTCGTGAGGAGAAGTCTGATCACAACTGTCGGTTTCAAGTCGGGTTTCCTTAGAGCAGGTCGTGTCATTGAGGGTTTGTTCACCGTGGTCCGAGTTCAGGAACATGATGACCTGAGTGTCACAATCCACAATCTCTTTAGCAGAGGCGAAGAATGGCTTCCCTAAAATGATAAGAGACTCAGACAATCCTTCACGGTGCTCGATGTCAAGGACAATAAAGTCCACTTTGTGTTTGTCACGTTGGAAGTTTACGACGACCGAAACAATCCCCCATGGTATTTTGTAGGATCGATAGCAATTGAATGATCACCCTAGTCTTTTTTAGTTGTCCGAATTTGAGTTGGTTAAAGACGGACTTGGGGAGGCTGTTTAATGTGTAGTCGTCGTCTAACCAAACATGAGTGAATTAAGAATCATCAATTTCACACATAATCCGAGTCAACTGCTTGACTTTGCGGCTCTTGATTTTTTGATTCATCACCAAAGAACTGGCCATATATATGATATGATATTCAGTCTTGGATCGCTTCTTGCCCATCTTTTTAGGGTTTAGTCGGCTCATCACAAATCTCTTAAGATCGGGCACATATTCTATGGCCTTGATCAATGGAATTTCATTTCATGATTGTCCAATATTTTTGAATTTTTTGGTTTTTTGATTTTTTGGTGTTTTCGGTATAATGGTCAGTGGTCACCGGTAGTGGTGACTCCAACTGTACAGGAGATGTTGGTGCCTTAATATCATTTTTTTCCTCGAGATCATCTCCAATTGAACATACCTTGATACCAAGTTTAGCACATTCTATTTTTTTTGCTTTCAACGCTTTTCTGAATTCATTCCTCAATTCTTCCACATTTCTTTTGATTTGCGAGTATTTGTCCTTCAGTGTTTGCTTGGGAAGATTAATGGACTGGTTGGAATGATTCTGCTGAGAGGTTGACATTCCATACTCAGCATGCCTAGACATAGGCACACATTTCTAAGTTGAGTATGGGTTTCTTGGTATGATAGTCTGAGCCTCAAAATCGGGTATCCACCGATAGTGGGAAGGTGGAGTTGGATCTTGAATCCCATTCTTTGTGCATGAGGGCTCATTGAGTGCAGAAGAAGAGGGCCTATGAGATTCGATCTAGTTAGGGTGAATATAAGATGTAGGCCTCTCTATTTGATCGTTAATAGGAAGTCTTTGGGTCAAAGATGTATGTGTAATCTTGACCCATGCAGGTCGATTGATCATCATTCTCAATAGTTGTTTGCTTAAGGTATATGTCATATTGGCTAGCAAACTTTTGGATAGAGGGTGTGCTAGACTGGTATGGGAGGGTATCGGGTGGGTAAGAACATGTAGAAGGTGAGAAGCACGAAGAAGTGGTGAAGTCGGGTGGGGTGGTGAAGTCGATCGAAGTTCCAACTTCAGGGTTCGTATACGAGGTGCATCAGGAGTACATGGTGGAATGGAAAAAGAAGAAGATGATGATCTAAGCAGGGAGCGAAACAGACAAGACAAAACAACAAAACAAACTCGTTGATTCATCCACTCGACACTTGTGAAGGTACGTCAGGGTTCAACCGCTTATCTTTTCAATTTTAATTTAATGATCAAACAACCTTGAAGATTAAGCCGAGCTGTTAGGTGCTGGATTTTTTCACAAAGACTGTCCCGAGTTCATAGAACTAGTTGCATCTACTTTCAGCCAATATAGGTGTAAGTGCGGACCGTAAAAATACAGCTACCCGTTACTTGAGGATGGTACCTTACACGGTGTCCTCTAAACCACCTACTCTGCTAAGGGAAGTCGGACTGTAAAATGGCTACCCGAAACCCTCACTGAGAAGTAGCTAGTTGTTTCAAAAAATAATAGTTTGAGTGAATTTTTGATTTTTGGCTCTGTCCTAGAGGTGCGATCTTGTCCTTACAAACAATGAGTGAGATATTCTCCACCAGACACAAGCATTGATTTTAGGTTATTTACAATCATCTTGATTAGCAGTCCCGATTTTAGATTAAGGTTGTCACTGAGGTTTTAGATGAGTACATAAATTCACGTCTAACTAGCAGTCCCAATTCCTTTAATTTCTAAGTTGCAAAAACTGAGGAGGCAGAATCGAAAAAGCCAATGCAAGCGTAAATCAATGATGCATGCTTAAGAAGAAGACTTACAGTGTTTTCTCGCGTTCTTCATGTAGGATGCAATACAAGGAATTTTTAAAATTTACACTAAATATTATGTACGAAGGAAAAATACCCTAGGCAGATAGTTCTATTAGCAGGAAGAATTGATTTCAATTTGGCTAATGTTGAACGATCTACAACGCGTATAATTAGTGAAAGTGTGGCCTAAGAGTTACGAGCACAATCAAGAATAATTAAGCAAGCGTATATGTGCCTAATTCCTACGCCACTCAAGTAGGATCCTAACCACACAGAAGGGGTTAAAACAGACCCGACACACCACAAAGAAGTTCAGTCCGAATTATTACAAATTATCAGGGTTCAGCGCGAGGACCATGTGAATAATGCAGAAAATAAACTAACTCTCTCACAAAAAAATCAGTCTTCTTTGCAGACCCTTGAATTATATCCAAGTATCGCTTCGAGCTATCTGTAAATAGAGAAGATGCGGTTAGTATCTGTAAAGGGAGAGATGCAAAATATAATGCAGAAAACAAAATGCAAAAGAAGGAAAAAATTGACACAGAAATTATTTTCACAAAAATTAATTATAGAAATTAATCTAAAATCCTAAACAAACGTCATTCCCCGGCGACGGCGCCATTTGATGAACTTGAATTTCACCTCTTTAATAATAAAGAATTGTAGTATAAGAGACGAAATTCTGTCGGTCAAAAACCACAATCTTTGAATGTTGTGGAATATTTTAACTTGGCAAGTATACCAAGGTCGAACACAGGGAACGGTGATTTTTAGTTGCATGGCTTTAAATTAAGTTAAATAATTAATTAATTGCTAAGTTATTTTCTGTGTTGGGAAATACAGAGGAAACATGCTGATGAAAATGTAATAAAAATGAGATGCAATGCGAAGAGAATAAACATAGAAGACAATTGGTCGTCGGATATGTGATTATGATTTTTAACCCAAATAACTTAATCAGTATCCTCAAATATTATCACAGATCAAAAGAATTAACTCTCAAGAAATGCATTCAAATTTAATTCTAGCCTGCAAGATATATGATCAAACAATATTGAGTTAAACGGGTTCAGAGATCACTGCAATATTTTTGCCTAAAATCATTGTAATCTATTCCTCAAAGAGTGAGCAGTGATATCCGAAGAAATAAATCAAAGGGGTCTCCTCAATTAAACCCCTGTAATTAGATTAATTATCTCCCAAATTATTTATCAAAATCATCACAAAATATGTCAAGGATAATAATTAATTTTTTCCTCCTTGAATAAAACCCCTGCAAAGATGAATTTCTCAATAATAAATGATATCACAATAGAGTTCTTTGAATTAAATATCTTCAATCAAATCCCTGCAGATAAAGTCAGAAATTTCTCATTAGAATACCATGCAAAATGTCAATAATCAGCATGTATCTGTCCAACAGAGATCTTCAAATAATAAACCTCAATAAATAGTCTCATATCTGTCCACAAGTTATTCAAAAGGATAGAGAGCGGAATAAACTTAAGAACGACATATTATGCGCTAAAAACGGAGTTCATATGAGAAAGTTATGCCATAAACAACTTCTAAGAACTGAAATGTAATACAAATAAATATTTTCTTCACAAAATAATCCTTGGAGGACTTATCTGCAATATTCAAAACTTGGGGGCTTTTGATGAAATTTCTCCAGTGCGTCACGTGCCCAACACGTGACGCTGACGTCAACAAAGGAGGCGGGGGTTGCTTCGTGATTTGCTGGAGTGGGAGGGGGGTATCTGCAATTTTCACCCGCCAACACGTGATGCACACGTGCAGACTGAGATCCGGGTGGCGAGGTTGAGGTACGGAGGTTCCGAGGCTTTACGTGGCTGTTGGGTGTGCTTCGGGACCCGAGCCTTAGGTCTGGATCCCCAGAGCTGCAGGTGGCGGGTAAAGAGAGGCTTGGATGACTCAAGCCTTGAGGCGTAAAGGGAGGCTCGAGTCGATCTACGTGGATGCCTAGAGACCATTGGATCAATCTTGATCCAACGGTGGTGATGCTTCGATTGAGGGGCGACGAAGCTTGGCCGACGCACGACCGAGCGACTGTAGTGCATAGGTGATGAGCGCGGAGCCGCTGCGGCGGCAAAGGGCGGAGCACGCGGCATAGCCGGAGTCGTCCGAGGAGGGTGCAGAGGCGAGCACAGCAGAACAGCCAGGTGGCGCCGGAGCGGGGCGGTGCGAAGTGCTGACGATGTGGTTGAAGGGCACCCTGGAGATCCTCCTGCAAGGGGGTGGGGTAGCAGAACACAGAGAAGGGTCGGGGCTCCTTTCTTAGCGAGAGATAGGAGCTAGCTCCGGCCTAGCGAGGCTGGAGGTGGGAGGCTCTGGAAGGAAGAAGGGAAAGTGGCGGGGAAAGAAGCCGTAGGGAATCGGTTTGGCGGAGTTGAGGCGATGATGTAGTCGGCGAGAGGTGAAATCGCTAGGGCGAACGGGGCTACGACCGGAGGGGCATGGGTGGTGATCGTAGTGGGCACCTGGAAGATGAAGAGGGCTAAGCGCCTCTTCTCAGATGATGGCCTCATAGATTTGGCGGGAATATCTCAAAGCTTCGGCACTCGTCAGAGATAGAGCAGCATCAGAGGAGGGTTCCTCTAGATCACACTGGAGGCCTTCGCTCCTGCAGGCAACCTCACTGTCATCTAGGTTATCTGGAGCTTTCTCCTAATGGCCGATCTGATGGACGGCCGACAAGGGAGGGGACCTTATAGGAGGAGGTAGGGGGGAGAGTGTTACACGGGGAAGGTTATGGAATGACTGCGAGATGGTGGAGCGACGACCGTTACGCGGAGGCTGGCGGAGGTGTAACGACGGAGGTTGAGGAGCGGCAGTCGTTTGCGGGAGAAAGGGGAGGAGTGGTCACGTGCTGCGCACGTGACCAGGAGAAGAGAGGAAAGTGGGGGGGTTCAGGTCTCGTGCTATGCACGTGACCAGACTGGATGGTTGAGTGGGGGGTGCCACGTGGCACGCCCAGGGGCTGCCACGTGGCACCCCAAAAAAATTTAAAAAAAAATAATGAGAAAGAAAAATGGAAAAGAAATGGAAGGAGACCTCAGATCGAAAAAATTCCTTAACGAAATTTGTTAGTCTCGACGAGATCTACAACTTTCATGAAGGGACCGGGAGCAAAATTGGTCATCTGTACAAAGTGGCATTTTTGGCGATTTTCCATGTGTATAGAAAATTGACTTTTTTGGATTTTGTAATTTTTTGTGATTTTAAAAGAGGATAAAAATTCTATAAAAGATATGATAAAATACAAGACAATTAGTTACACATTAATCTATTTTTTTTGGATTTTTAGTAAGTAGAAGTGTAAAATACGAGATTTTTATACAGACTCACAAATGTTACTCGGACATAGTCAGTTTCTTTGATTTCTGTCTTGATTTGGATTTTTATGTCGCTTGATAAAACTTTCATCAAAGATCACAAATGAAAAAGAAATAAAATCAAATGGGTTAATTATGTATATAAAAAACTCAAGTCAAAAATCTCAAAAAGATAAAATGCGCAAAAGAGGCCCAAAACCCAACTTTCACATATGAGCTCCGAATTTTATGAAACTGGTCTTGTTTGAAAGGTATTTGAAAATGGAGTACTTTAAAAGTGAGTAGACCAAAATCAGACACTATATGAGGAAGATATGTGCGTTTTAGTATGTCTGATGTGAAATTAGGTTTTGGGTTTATTTAACACTTATTTGAGTTAGCAATTTTTTTGTAATTTTTTATTTATTTTTGTTTGTCATATCTACACAATGGAGGTGGTTTAGGGTCAATCGGAGTTAGGATGAATTAATTTAAAATAGGAAAAGTACCTGCTTTTTAGGTTAATTACACTTGGATTTTGATTCTTTACTTTATGCAATTATGCATGATGAAATGCGAATATTATTTACACATGTATGAATGCTAATGATACTATATTAATTATTAAATGCATATGGGTTTTGGGGATTGGAGCCTAATTGACCAATTTTAGCATGTTGAATCTGAGATTCATCACATAGCGAAGCCTTTGAAGGCAAAGCGAGGGTCCGACGATGCCCTAGATGGGCTGGCGGCATCCTAAAGCAGACCTCGAGGGTGCTAGATGTGTACCCTAGGCTTGACGGGCCTGGGGAAAACCTTGGCGACACTTCCTGATGGCAGGAGGCCTTGTCAATTCCTTGTGTAGGACCCCAGGGTGAAGAAGAAAGGGTTCGCGCAACAGTGGAGGAAGAAGGTGGCTTGCGGTGGCGACGGGAGTTGGATACGATCCCCAACCTTGGGCCGTTGCTCTGATACCATGTGGAGGATAGAATGAATTGTTGTGTTTATTCCATGAGTGTAGGTTTCTTAGATATAGAGAAACTCTTGAGTGCAAAAAAGGAGAATTACATATAAGTCCCCGAAGGGTTACACGACTCGAATAAAATAGAAATACAATAACTTTAATAACTCTAACAATAATATGATAGTCAAGTTCCTTTCTAACATGATTATTAGATAACGTGCTAAGTGGAAGATTCGGAGCGAGAAATGTTTCGGGGGTATTGTAAGGGATAAGTGAATTTCTCCTTGTCTTATCACCGAGGAGTGTGTATCATTTGCTAGAACCATTAACCTACCAGGAGCAATTGGTCCGAGGACAGTGAATTGTTTTTTATCTCAAGACAAATGGCGGGATGATCCTATACAAGTTTTTACCACTACTAGAACTACAGACAATATAGGCATACACTACACTTGACGAGCCACCGATAAAAATAGTACCCATCCCATAAGGTGTAGAAGATCCATTGCCACTGATCTGCCTCAATTGTGTTTAATTATCATCCACTCGCGCACTTACACGTTAGATATGATGGAGGATGGCTTTGGTAAATGATTAGTCTAATCTGATGAGACATAATGGACTGAAGTTGGGTGACCATGTTTTTTGAAACATGTATCCTCAGCATGGCTATACCTTTGATAGAAGGTGCGCCTGCAACCACTATGACTACCACCATGTTTGCGACTTCTACAACCTCTCGCATCAAAGGAGCCTCCTCGTCCTTACGTAGGAGCTATATCTGTGGTCACATTAGTGCTCAGAAGGACATGATTTGCAATCCTGCTAAGGCTAATGCAAGCCTCCTACATATGAGGAATATGCACATTGATGAGTAATAGATTTCTAGCAGACCAGAGTTCAAAGCGAGTCGATTGAGAAATATCCCAACTATGAGCATTTATATGCCTTCGGAGACTCACAACTGCTTAGAGGGTAGTAGTTTTGAACATGTTTCGAGATATCGCGATATGTCAATGATATATCGTCGATTTATCGGTATCACTGGAGGGGAGGTTTCGATATTTGGTTGCATATCGATTTCTAGGATATCGCCCAATATCTCACGAGATATCGGTAATTCGTTTCATATCGGTTAAAATTGAGGATTTCAATACAAAATTTTCCAGATTTGGTCGATATCGACTATCACCTATTTTTTAATTTTTGTTCTATTTGTTTGGGAGTTTGCTTCTATATCTACTCCCGATTTTAAAAAATACATTATGATTTCTATCACCTATTTTTAATTTTTGTTCTATTTGTTTGGGACTCCTTCTAGGTATCGCAGAAGAATCCATGTAGCTGACCCTACTTAAAGTAGGAGAAGGCTCTGCCATTTTTTCTTATATACTATGGTATTAGAAAATACATTATGATTCCTATATCTTTTTCATGCCCCCGTTTTGAATGGGGAGCTTTGCGCCCTTTTGTCGATGGAGATGAAACACCTCCAGAGCTGATCAAGGAATGTCTGCATACACATATAGTGCATTGCTCATTACTTGTTCATTTGATATCCGATATAGCTCGACATTTCTTTATATATAATATATGATGTGATGTAAAGTAAGCGTGCTAAATACAACTACTTGATGTCCCTAAGTTGTTATTGCTTGAATTTCATCGTTTCCATTCTAATATCTCTCATCAGTCAAAATTCAGCATTGACAACAGTGATATGTATGATATAATGTGTATTGCTGTACTAAATACACCTCATTCTTGTATATAAATGTGTATTTGTATGTTATTTATTATTTTAAGAACTATGATGATCTTAATTTACAAAAAATGATTTTTTAGCCATTTTCGAGATTTTCACTGATATCGTCGATATATCCCGATATATCCCCAATATATCCTTTTCCAGACGGATCATACAATATCGATATTTCGAACCTTGGTCATGAAGCTTATAAAACACCACCTTGAAATCTGTGTAACAGACATGATCATCCATCATGCTTCATTTGATAGTACAACCGTATGGGAGTAGGCAATGATAAGGGAATTCCACATCCTCGGTTGTTGGATGATGATCGACTTCATAAGCTTACCAGGCTTTATGTTTTTTGAAAGCAAACTCTTGGCCAAGGTGTTTTCTTTTTCCACTACATTCTTTCTTGTTCTCTCTTGGGGCTTTGGCTCCATGAGCACGTTCCTGTCGTGATCATCCAATGTCCACGAACTGCATGAATAACAACTTGTGGCTGATCCGTTTCATCTTGGCAATCGCTTCATGGTTCTTCATCATTTTCTGGCTGAGAACTCTGAAGTCATTGATGTCTGACATGGTTGAAGGAGGAAGAGAAACCACAAAAATAGGAGAAATAGCTCTGAAATTGAGACTTACTCCAGCATTCAGAGGGTTTCTGGGTGTAGATCTGCTTTTAATAATACTCTCAAACATAGGAAGGAATCGGAATCGTCGAGAACACGTGTAGAGGATCAGAACAATTGTGTATAGTTGAAATTTAGGCTCAGACAGATCCCAATCAAACTGGAGATGCATGAAAGATGGGCTAAAAAACCCCACGGGAAATCCCTGAGGCCTATTGGTTGGGCCCCCACACCAAGGTGCCATGCAACACGGCTGGCAGCCAGCAGCCTATCGTTGCTGTGCCAGCGACGACACTGCTGGCAGCTGGCCACTGCTAGTGGTGGCGGCGACTTCGGTTGATGGCGACGCACTTCATTTTTTATTGTGTTACTGTTTTAGGATCACAATATAAGACCGCCATTCTGATACCAATGAGACAATTACATAGAGACCAAGAAATTAAAAAGGACTAGAAAGAAGTTATAGAACTACAGAACTGAACAATTCCAGCATTCAAATTGCCTTCATTATATAAGTTCTTAGACCTTCTAAAATCCACCCACAGATTGTCCTTTCTTTCCTGTGAAACTTATAATATAAAGTTCCTCATTGTTAAAATTTAATAGAATATGCGAATACTTATGACACGTTCAGAAACTGGCAAATTATTTGTCGGAAGTTCACATTTGAAAATTAATCATCTTAGGGAGTACTTTTCAGTATGGCAAATTGTGAAATTGGGTGATGTTTCTCATATGTTTTCGAACTTAGTACTTATATTTTTCAATCGTTGGCCGATTCATTTTTTTCCTGAATAAATATCTCTTCAAGATATTGACCTAACCTAACACATTTTTCTTCTGATCGTTTTTTCTTTTATTCCTGGTAAGGATGTTTTTGGATGTTAATCTCAAATGTATCTTTGATTGCATTATTGCACATTTATAACTGTTATGTCCTCCGCACATTTATAACGGTTGTCATAGTGTCTTTGCAAATGAATCTGCTATTCCCTTGCATCGTCTATGATTTTTGCTTGCCTGATCAATTGAAGTATTTGTTTTGAAATATGAAGGGGCACTCCACCGACGAGGGCAGAAGTGGAAAAATTGGAGCAAATTTGCTGTGGAATACCTCTGAAATTCTGCCACGTTGATAATTGGTTGGTCAATTTTGTAGCTTTTGAGAAAATTGAGCTTCCCGTCTTGCCTTGATTATTTGGTACTTGAAGGTTAGGCTCTTATGCGCTGTCACTAATTTGTGGATTTATCATTTAATGTTGTATGGGAAGAAACAAAGTGCTCACTTATAATAGTGTACGATGGAATTGTAAATAATAATATTATTATTTGAGTATATATGCCTCACTTCTATCTGTCAAATATACATCATTTATTTATTTCATTTTTTAGGGTCCAATAATTTTGGGAATTGATCGTGTTTTATGATACTCTGCATAATATTGATGGTACTTGGATAATTGCACTCGTATGTGCATAGATAAATGGATACAATGTATCATAAGACCTCCTTGAAGTGCCCCTTGTGTGATCACTTTTTTGGAGGTTCTAAGAAGTAAAGCCATCACCTCGTTTCCGCCTTTTGGGGTTGAGGTTGGACTGTAGTGTTGCAATAGTCGGCCGACTATACCGAACAGTAAGTCCAACTATGAGGTGCGGGGAGGGGGGGTGTCCCTGACTGAATAAACCTCTAGTTGGCCAATAGTCGGATCGACTGGTGATTAGTTGCTGCATTTTTTTAATTTTTAATTTTTAATTTTTAATTCATAAGGGCCTGTTTGGTTGTTGAGTTGGGTTGGGATACACCGATGTACCCCTCCTTCCAATCTTCTCAATCCTCCTCACAGTTTACTATTCACAGGGGTACCCCAACCCAATCCAACCCAATCCAACCCATCAACCAAACATGCCCTAAGTGTTATCATTAATCATGGTATCACCACTGTTAGAGTTATTAGATTTACATTTATGTTTGTAACCCTTCGGGTTCCTTAACCTCCCGTGACCCTTCGGGTTCCGTAACCCTCTGTGACCCTTCGAGTTCCGTAACCCCCCGTGACCTTTCGGGTTCCGTAAACCCCCTTGTACTCTCTAGAGTTTTCTCTCTATATAAGAGACCCTAGCTCTATGGAATAAATATATCATCTCATCCGTTCTTCTCAACATGGTATCAGAGCAACGGTCCTAGACCGAAGTCTAATACCCTAAATCCGCCGCCACCACCAGCCCTCTCTCCGCCGACAAGGAGAGAGGGCTGGACCTCGTGCATCTCTTGTGGATTCTACGGTCTCGTGCAAGTCAGTCGGAGCCCCCAGCAGCACCAGCTGCCACCTCCAGCGAAACCTAAAGCGCCGCCCGAGGTTCCAACAGCTCCCGTCGCTTCTCTGGCGTCGTCGGCACTACCTGCCCCCTCCAACAACCCATGCTTCATCACGATTTGTTTCTCCTAACTTTTTGTTTCTCCCAACTTCATGTTCCATACTCTGTATTCTATCATGTATGGGAGAAGGGGGAGTCAGAGATGATTCTTCAGGACGTCTATTGCCCTACCATGACTGACAAACCTCTGCTCCAGACTACTACTCAGATCATCCATCTTCACCGAGCATCGACTTCTTTGTCAGGGCGTATACTTCTTTTACGACCCGAATGCTACTCCGCGCTGGACTTCTTCTACAACGATTATTCTCCAGACACGATAGAGATATGTTCCGGTGACCTGCAGGCACGACAGAGATACGTTCCGGTGACCTGATATCGCGATTACTCTACAGGCATGGCAGAGATACGTTCCGGTGACCTGAAAGCCGCAAACTCGTCCTCGAGCGAGGTCTTCTATCAGCAACGGACATATGTTCTTGTGATGCATCGTGTGAAGATGTGGTGTATACTTTTTCTTTTTGTTACAAGCTGTAGTTTTCTCAGCTCCAGCTTGAGGGGGAGTGTTAGAGTTATTAGATTTACATTTATGTTTGTAACCCTTCGGGTTCCGTAACCTCCCGTGACCCTTCATGTTCTGTAACCCTCTGTGACCCTTCGAGTTCCGTAACCCCCCGTGACCTTTCAGGTTCCGTAACCCTTGTACTCTCTAAGGTTTTCTCTCTATATAAGAGACCCTAGCTCTATGGAATAAACATATCATCTCATCCGTTCTTCTCAACAACCACAAATGTCAAAATTCCAGTCAAGCGGTCATACAGGACAATTTCCAGACCACGTCGTCGAGGACTGACACTATGATTCAGGACTGCAATTTTATCTGGGGTTTGAAGCTACTGAGCAGAATAGGTTTTTTTATGTGGCTGCTACGCATGGAACACATTTTGACGAGAGACTGTTGTGCAAGACTCATCGTAATTATTTCAAACAGGTGCCATTTCTACGAATCCAACATTGAGACGGCGGATCACCTTTTCTACCATTGCATGAAGACTTCTGCTATATGGGATGAACTTGACATAGAGTGACTGGACACAAAAAATCTGGATTGATTCTAGCAATGTTCAGGAAGGCGGTATGCGGTATTCAGTCTGAGGGGTCAATGCATAGCGAGTATGCGGTATGTGGGAGAGTACGCGGGGAGTATGCGATTTTATACAATTTGGTATTTTTTATTATTTAAAATATAAATAAATATTTAATATTATGTTTATATCCTCCAAATATTATATCTCTTAGTTATAATAATAAATAATTGAAGGCACAAGGATAAAATTATTGAGGTAAAAAGTAATATATAGTCAAATGAGCAAAAACATCGATTGAAAGAGCTTATGGCAACATGCCTTCCTCCAAGTGTTATCAACAAATATGCGATCAAAACAAGAACATTCAAAATGATGTGCATTCAAATATAGCAAAAAGCATAAAGCATCCAAAAGCTTCATTCTGATTGCCATTCATCTTAAAATCCAAAAGCATCCAAATGCTTTGAGGGGTGTGATGCGTGGGAAGGGCTTTTAGTTTAAGGCGAGTGGGGTTATTTGGGTTTGGGATAAATATTTTTTATTAGAAAAGTGGCTGAGTAGGCGACCACATAGGGGGTATACTCGACCGAGTATGCGGGTCAACCCACATACATGACCGTTTCATCATACTCGGAGCGAAAAGGCTACCGAACATGAGTATTGAGTATGCGGTATACTCGGTCGCTTTCCATAACACTGGGTTCTGAAACTCCTTATTCGAAGAAAAAATTCGACCTAGAGAGGAACTCTTACAGTATCTTGCAATGATTTGGGCAATATGGCTTGCAAGAAATGGTGCACTCTTTTCTTTACATCATTTTTAGTTTGAAAATGTAATATCACATTCCATGATTCTTCTCGAGTCATGCCTCCTGTAAGTCTTCTGTTAACTTTGATTCATTTTCTAATATATTTGGGACGAACACCTTAGCGCGTTCCCCCTTTTTTGGTTAAAAAAATAAACGTCAAAATTCCATATATGTAACTTATTGAGTGGTACTTTTATCTTGGATTCTTGTTAATTGATGATCATATATGTACAAAAATATAAGAATATATGTATTATAATTAATTTTTATAACCCCGAATAGTCGCTCAAATACCTATTATTCTCTATTCAGTGACCCCTCCGACTGAATACCGAATACCGACTTCTACAACACTGCTGTGGTACAAATGGTTTGCAAGCGAAATATGCTTTTCCCGGGTATACTGGATTTTGCACCGAAAGTGTTGCCCATAGTGCTACCATGTTGTAGGTCTTGCCTGACACTCTTTTGAGGATTACGGGTATCCCTCATGTTAACTTCTATCAAAAAAAAATACATGTTCTATTACCTCTAAAAATATTATTGAGTTCTCAATACAGACACCCTGTTGCTTCAACTTTTTGGTCTATTCTGTTCCTGGAATTGGATTGGAACTTTCTATACTTATAGTAGGATTTTTGTGGTTTCAGTTTATGGGTGTTAAGTAATATATATAAGTTCTTTTGGGTGGGCATGTTATCGATGTCACATATTTTTCTTTCAAAAAAATACGACTGTGTTGCTTCGGGCTCTTCGAGGATTGATATTTATTAATGATATGATAAAGTCGTTGTTATCCCCAAAATTCCTGTGGCAGACAAACATTTTTATTTTTTTCTTCTCAAGCTGCAAAATTAACTAAAAGCGAATAATGAAGCATGAGAAATTTTTTTGCTACTTATTTACCTGTATAGTGGACATGATCGAACTTAGGGAGGCTACAATTCCCGAGGGTTATTCAAATAATCGAAAGAAAGGCAATTAAGAGAAAGTAAGAATCTCAAAGGCAAACTGTTGGAGCATTCGTTGTCTGCGCCCATTGTGTTGTAGCATGGTAAATGGATCCTGGAGGAGATCCATTTACCCCATCCAGTGTTTAGTCCCACATCGTCCAGTGGTGGGACTTGGAGGCTCTGGAGAGGCTATATAAGGAGCCCCAGACCTCCTGTATCCATTGAGAAAGTCAATAGACAAACACGACCCTTAGAGGCCTTCTCCCGTGGTTTCATCCCGCTCCTCACGGAGTAGGGTTCCACGTAAAATCACGGTGTTCCATGTTTATCTTTCTTGTTCTTATGCTCTGTTTTATCATTCCGCTTCCGCTTCTGATTTTCTAACATGGTATCAGAGCGGGTCGATTCTCGAGGATTTCAAGTTCTTATGTCTTTATTCGAGATCTGTTTTTAAGTTTCTGTTCGTGGAAATTGTTCCATGAAGAATATTATTCTGAATTTTTGTTCGTGATGGAGTTCAAGATTATGTTCTAGGGTTTCAATTTGAAACCCTAATTTCTGAAGTTATGTTATGTTAGCCGCCACCGTTCAGTCGCACATCTCCTATGGGCGGCTTCGATCTGTTCATCTCCAAGACAGTGCCCCACGGTGGGCATCTCCCCACCAGACCTCGCGGATGCTCTTCAGTTCTGCGCGAAGTCTTCATCCAGGCCGAGGCAAAGACCTTGTCCTTGCGGTGGTGTGCCCTAACCCTCCAGATCAACGCAACAACGCTCTTGAATCCAGCGCCATCAAGCCCCCAGCGCCATCCAGTTCATACTTGCAGAGCCGTCAGCGGATCCAGTTGCATCCAGCGCCATCCGGTTACACCAGCAGGCGTAGGCAAAAGAAGCACCAGAGCGAGTGGCTCCCCAGGCGAGACGCAAAGGGCCGCCGCACTCCACGGCGCGGGCTCCCAAAGCCCCTGGCGGAGCCATCATCAGCAGCAAACCTACATGCGACTCCCCCTTGGTATCATCTTCTGCTCATCTAGGCGGCGGCGCCAGAACAAGGGCCAAGCCCGATCTTCTCCTCTTTGCGCGATCCAACAACCATCTATTACAGGATCCCCTTGCGGCACCCGCACCTTCCAGGCGGCGAGCCCCAACATCACGCAGACCTCCACAGGCGGCGCGAGTCAAACCCCAGGTGGGTTCCCGCGACTCTGCGTCGCCACCTTCATGCGCGGCCAACACCCCCCCCCCCCCAGCGGTGCTGGCGATTTCTCAGATCCAGGCGGCCATCTCCTTCAGCCCCGCGAGTCCCTGCGCCAAAGCTCCAAGATCGCCGCGCCCGATGCAGCGGCGACCCCGTTCCAAGCCCCAGGCCGCAGGGCGAACGTGCGTCCTCTCAGGGCGAGCCCCACATCGTGCGGCTGCGATGCACGAAGCAACACTTGTACCCCCAGGCGGGGCGACAACCGTCCATCTCCAGAATAGGCGTTCTTCCAAGTCGCCCCCTCCACCAGGCGACGTGCGCACGCTCCTGCTCATCTCCTAGCGGTGGGGTAGAAACGAAAGACCCCTATCGGGGGGTGGCTTTGGAGTATAGGGTTCCAAGAGGAACCCTAAATAGATCTGCAGTTCAGCCGGGCCCCATATTAAAAGGAAAAAGGGGGAAGGGCCTGTTTATAAAAAAAGTTGCTGCTATTGAGCCCCAAGTGGGCCGGTCTCTTGAAAAAAAAAGAGGCTGCTTATTGGAGAATGTAAAAAGGGGGCTGTTTTAAAGATTGTTTGTTCCAAAAAAAAGGGAGAGAAAGAAAGAAAAAGGCGCGTACATCTCAAAAGCCGTACGCAAATTAAAAAAAAAGAAGAAAGGATTTGCAAAGCCGTAAAAAAAGAGGTTGAAACGGCTTTAAAAAAAAGGTTTGGCGGCTTATAAAAAAATTCTGAAAAAGCCGCAAGAAAATTTTGAATGCTCTTTTTTCCCCATGTCATTGTCTTCCCCCAACTTTGTCGATGTTCATTTTCCGACAAGTATGGGAGAAAGGGGGAGTATATGTAGAGTCACAGGTCTATTCAGATGTTCCAGATTCACATGCAGATTTCCAGACCATTCAGATTCCAGACTCTACAGTTGTTCAGACTCGAGGATAATGATTCCGAGTCCAGTTTCAGACATGCACGAGTGTGCGGTCATTTTCAGATGAGCATATGTTGCCATCATTTGTTCGTTTCCCCATCAGTATTCTTGTTTTGTTGGCCAGAGTTTTCATGTGAGCTATAGGGACTACAGAGCAGAGGACCATTCCCTATGCCATTGAGGGCAAGGGTTTTCATATGTTATCATAGGTACACCAGAGCAGTGCACCATTCTCTGAGCCAGATGGGAGAGACCCAGTTCTCCGACGAGGAGACTCCAGGCGCAGTTTCAGACTCGATGGTCAGATTTCGAGTCTTCAGTTGACTCACACTCTAGCCCGTTCGTCCTCCTCACCTGCACGGCATGAGAAGCAACGTCCTCGACTGCAGCAATGTGCGCGTTGGATTGATACTGTCCGTAGTGTCCTGTAGCGTTGAGTTGAGTTTATTTCTGTTTGTTCAAGCTGAGCATTGCATGCTCCAGCTTGAGGGGGAATGTTGGAGCATTCGTCGTATGCGCCCATTGTGTTGTAGCAGGGTAAATGGATCCTGGAGGAGATCCATTTACCCCATCCAGTGTTTAGTCCCACATCATCCAGTGGTGGGACTTGGAGGCTCTAGAGAGGCTATATAAGGAGCCCCAGGCCTCCTGTATCTATTGAGAAAGTCAATAGACAAACACGGCCCTTAGAGGCCTTCTCCCGTGGTTTCATCCCGCTCCTCACGGTGTAGGGTTCCACGTAAAATCATGGTGTTCCATGTTTATCTTTCTTGTTCTTATGCTCTATTTTATCATTCCGCTTCCGCTTCTGATTTTCTAACACAAACTATCCTTGATTTTTGTGGATTTTTTCTTTTTTATTATATATATATATATTTTATTTCTAATTTTTTATTTTATGATTTTCAAATTTTTAGTGATTTTAATTTTGCAATTTTTTTATTTCAAAAAGAACAATATGCACAAGACAAGAAAGACACACACCAAACTCTTTTTGTATTTTTCAGTTATATCAGAAATACTCAGAAAAATTCAGAGAAAATATTTGTTTTAAAATTTTTGAAATGTTTTTGAGATTTTTTTTAGAATTTTCAGATGTTTTGTATTTGTCTAAAAACTAAACTGTGATAAAAATGAGAAACAGTGCACAGCTTGGAGTAATTTAAAAATTAAAATATTTTAAGGGCCCAAAACTCCTAGCAATTATTTTTATGATAAAATAGGGACGAATATCTACAAACAAGGACCGAAATCAAGATTTTTAGAATTTTGTAAATTTTTTTTTATAATTTTTATAATATTTTTAGTATTTTTCAATTTTTTGGGTTTTAAAAGGAATTAATGCGTGAAATTTGGATAGAAATTAAAAGACAATGAAATACAACTACTCTATTTTTTTTGGATTTTTTAGAGAAATATTCAAATTTTTATGGATTTTTGAAATTCAGGAAAAGAAAAGGACACTGTTTTGATTTTTTAATAATAATAAATGAAAATAAAATGCAATGAAAATTTTATGCTAGAAAGATACAACATCAGAAGCATAGCATAATTTTCTCAGAATTTTTGAGCAATAAAAACTATTTATTCCAATGAAAAGATCATGCAAATTTAAAGTCTGGAAATGAGGGACTAAAATGTGAATGTTTGAAGTTCTGGAATTAAAATATAATAATAAATAAAGTTCGGATAAAAATCAAAGATTACCCAAAGAGAGCGTGCTGTGCACGTGACTCTGATTGACAGGGGCGTTCACGCAATTTTCAGAACTTTGGAGGGGGTAATTGCAAATTCTTCCAGAATAAAATGATCAACCTAGGGTTCTGTTTTCTTTCTTCTCAAGCAAGGGGGCTAATGTTGGGTGCCACCCTTCTCCATGATTTCACCCAACAACGGGAGTGGAGGGCGCCGCCTTCTTCAGTCGGTGGATTTCAATTGCTGGCTGGCGGAGACGCATGCGTCACGGAGGAGATGACGCGGGCGCGACTGAGGGCCGCCGCTTTCGCGGCGGCGGAGATGACAACGACCGCGTTGGGCTGCGGCGTCTGTTGGGGTCGGAGGTTGACTAGGCGGTGGCAAGGGAAGCGTCGCTCAGGTGCGGCGGTGGATGACGCTGCGTCGCGCGGCGACGCGCGAAATAGCTGAGGAGCTAGTGACGGTGGTCGACCTTGCGCGCGGTCTCGCGCAGGGCCGCTGTCGGCGGAGTGCGGTGCAGATTCTCCTCGAGCGGAGGATGGCAATGGTCACTTCGACAACGACGCTGGACCGGTGCAGGAGCTCCAGCGGTGGAGGGTTGGAATGGCGTAGCGCGGTTGGCATCCGTTGGGTTCCAGGAGGCGAGCGACGGACTGGATTTTTTTTTATTTTTTTATTTTTTTTATTTTCATTTGTAAACAGTAAGGAATAATATTTTTTTTTTGTAAATCCGAAATAAAGAAAGTAAAAATAGAAAATAAGAAAATATTTATTATTATTGTATTATTTTTTTAGATGATCCTGCAAAACAAATATTAGAGAAAAAGAAAACAAATATTTTTTTATTTTTTATTTATAAACAAATGAGTATGCAAGCATGATGACTTGATCCCCAAAATCAAAACGGAATGCATGAGCGGGATCCGGCGAAAAATGAGGGATGGATCCGAGTCTCCGACCACCGTGCGTGGACGGAGTTGAGAGATCGTGTGAGGTAGAAAAGAACGCGATATGATCAAGAAAATGGGATGAAAAATCAGATCGGGCAGATCAAATCGTGATGATGGATTCTAAGATCTAGATAAAGAAAAATGACTACGAAATAAAGATGCGAAAAATCAAACAAAGGTTAATCTAGATAAAAAAACGAGAAGAAAATGATGGATCTTACTTTAGGAGCGGAATAGACCTTAATCACCTCGACGAAGGCCGACAAGCTGTCACCGGACGGCTTGGAGGCTAGGCACCCTTCTGCGACAAGAATACTCTCGTAGATTGGGCTCCTCTCACCAAAGATTGATCAACTTGGAATGAGGGAGAAGGAGCCATGTAAATAGAATATATAATGGAGTTTGATTTTTTTTTGAATTTTTGGATGAGGATAAGAGTTAAGAGAAAAGAAAGTTTGAAATAAGATAAAGTAGAAAGATAAATGTTAAAACAAATATTTACAAAAATTAACTATTTTTTTGTATTTTCGTCACTTTATTTATTGGAAAATTAAAAGTTAGTTTTTTAATTTTTTGTGATAGTTAGTTAAGAAAATTAACTATATACATATGCTATATACATGTATGACATATACAAGGGTAAATAAGCAAATTAGTTTTTTTTATTTTAAATTTTCTTTTTTATTTATTTTTATTTTATTTTATTATTGTTATTTTATTTTAAATAATTAGTATAAATATTTACAAAATACAATATGTACAAATACATGGGAAAATTGCACAAACCGCCCCAGAAAATCAACTTTTCACCCGTAACTCCAAAATTATGAAATTACAACCATTTTAAAGATAATTTAATTTAGAATACAATGGAAATGGGTTTGGTTCAATTTGAGTTCATGTGGAGCCGGAATCGATCTTTCAATTATCGCTTAGTGGATTTTTCCAAGTGTGGTTGCTTTTATTCTGTACATGATTTGATATGCAATTATTTTTATTATTTAGGACACATTTTTATTTACAACTTTTGTTTTGAAAATTATTTTGTTTGAGGTCAATTTATGTACAGATAAAAAAAGGTAGTATACAAATATACGCAACACATTTTTTTTGGATTTTCTGATTAAGGACCCTATCTTCCCCTACTTTGTTCGTGATCGATCAGGTCAAGTCTTGACCTTCTCTCGGGGTTCGGGTTAGGCTGTATCTATTACATATATACAATCTTCCTTATTTTATTTTATTTTCTTTATTTTTTTCTTTCGTTATCTATTTATTTTAAGTTAAAATGGTAAGAAGTGTACAATATTTACGCACAGATGCAAGTTAGTAAGAATATGGAGTTAATGTTATATACATGTGTTTTATAAGGGATTTTAAGCTAAAATAAATGAATAAAGATGGCGAATCGCAGATTTATCATTCTGTTAAGTGTTGAGTATTTTTCATCTCGGTTAATTATTCAATCGAATCTGCGGGCATCAAAAGAAATTTAAACACATAATTTGTTGATTTGCTGCAAATTGATGTAAATTGATGAGAGAGATCAAGAGATGCAGATGAACAATCCATAAGCAAGAAACTGCATAATATAGTATTTGTGAAAAGAATAATATCATTGATCAATGACGATTTAGTTGTCTTGCTTTCATCTCTTAAAGCCTTCATGTCCAGGCTTGAGAATACTCCCGAACGAATGTATATCTTCTTCTGGTTTATTAGGAATATCCAGAACGCTTGCGACTGAAGTGTATAATCTGGGATGCCATCTAATTTGATGATGGTATACTAAATTATATGAGAGATTGATGAGACCAAAGGCCTTGTTTCAATAGTAGTAGTCGAGCTGTTTTGGACGTGGTAGAGGAAGTCGACATGGCAAGTAGGTAGAGGTAGATGACTCTCATCAATTGGACTGGCAATAGAAGGGTTGTAGGCTTGTAACATACGACTCGCATCAATCATAATTGTAGTAAGACATACTAAGTGGATCATGCTGCACATGCAAAGTGCTTGTTGCAAAGGGAAGAATTAACGAGAGTGAGAAATTTGAGGAAGGGGGAGAAAGAGACACCCGTTGCATGCAGTTTTATGGAGAAGAACATGGAGGTGTGTTAGAGAGATGGAAGAGAGAGGAGGAGAAAAAGGGGTGGGGAAACTCCCACATTTTAACATAAGTTGAACTTCCGCTTAAACAAAGCCTACCAAGCTCTTTATATATGTGTTAGAAAATAGAAATGCGGAAGCGAAATGATAAACAGAGCATGAAGAACAAAAAAAAATAAACACGAACATCAAGATTTTACATCGAACCCTACTCCATACGGAGTGGGATGAAACCACAGGAGAATGTCTCAAAGAGTTGATAGTCTATTGCTTTTCTCAATGGATACATGGGGTGAGGGGCTTCTTATATAGCCCTCATGGAGTCTCCACATCTCCCAAATGGTAGATGTGGGACTAAAGACTTGGATGGGGTAGATGTATCATGGAGAGATCCATTTACCATCTCCCACATAAGTGACACATATAACTTATACTCCAACACTCCCCCTCAAGCTGGAGCATGCAATGCTCAGCTTGGACAAACAGAAAGGAATCTTAACTCACACTACCGGGCACTACAGACAATATCAACTCAACACGCACAACTGTCGGCTGCTGTCGAGGACGTTGCTTCTCATGCTGTGCAGGTGAGGAGGGCGAACGGGCTGGAGTGTGAGTCAACTGAATCTCCTCGTCGGAGAGCATGTGCTCTGTACTGCGCCTGTCAGAGTCACTGTAATTGAAAATGAGTCTCTACACGGAGAACTCTGGCCTGCCACAACATGTGGACAACTGCTCCATCTCTGAAAAGGGTTGAACTGAAAAGCCGTGGAAAATCATCCTCGTCGGAGTCCACGGTCGCTGGAGAATGGAGTCTGAAAAAGTCTCCTCGTCGGAGAACTGGGTCTCTCCCATCTTGCTCAGAGATGGTACTCTACTTTGGAGTCCCTATGAAACCATATGAAAACTTAGCCAACATGGCATAGGGAATGATACTCTACTCTGGAGTCCGTATAGATCACATGAAAACTCTGGTCGAAAACAAGAATGATGGGGACCACGACAAATGATGGCATACATATGCACATCTGAAAAGACCGCATACATGTGCGTGTCTGAAACTGAAGACCCAGAACCAATCGTCGGGTTTGAACAACTGTAGTGTCTGAAATCTGAATGACCTGCATTATGGAATCTGGAGAATCTAACAATCTGGCCTGTAACTATGCATATACTCCCCCTTTCTCCCATATTGATCGGAAAATAATCACATCAACAAAGTTGGGGGAAGGCAAAATAATGGGGAAATCATGGATCACATTTGGCTGGTTCATTTTTTTACAGCTCTCCTTTTTTTCAATTTTTTGAAAGTCGTTCAATCTTCCCTTTTTTTACGGCTTTTCATTTTTGATTTTTTTGGAAAACTTTTGCATACGACTTTTTATTTGCACGCGCCTTTTCTCATTTTTTTGAACCATGACCCAACTTGGGTCCAAAATGCTATTTTTTTTTAATTTATCCGGATTTCCCTTTTTATTTAACACGACCCGAAGGCCCGTGTACAACAGAGATGGCCCTTCTTCTTCTTCTTCTTTTAATAAAGGGGCCATCGAACCTTTTCTTTCATGTTCATCAGTTAGGGTTCCACGATGGAACCCCATCGCCGCCTCTGGGAAACTCCCAGATCGGAAGCTCGTGCCTGGGTTTGATGGTGGCGGCGCGAGAGGAGGATGTTGAGAGTACGACGCTAGGAGGGGGGAGGCACCGCCTTGGATTTGTTTCGAAGAGGATGGCTGCACTGTTGGAGGTGCGCAAGGAAGGAGCGACACATGGGGCTGCCGCCGCCTGAGCTGCGGCCGATCAGAGCAGCGCAACGAGGCACCTGGAGGTGCAATCGAGGTTGCGCCATCACTGGGGAGGATAGAGCTTTAGAGATGGAGATCGAGAAGGACCTCCGCCTGATGTGTCGCCTGGGATGAGGGCGACATGAGAGCGTCATCTGGCCTTCGTCGTCCTTGATCGCCGTATTTGGATCGCTGGAGAGGAGGTCGAGGATTGACGCAACAAGGGTGATAGCCATGGAGATCTTTGGCATCAGGACGGACTTCCGGAGCATGGCGATGAATTGGACCACAACTTGAATTGCGGTGAACCATTGGGGGGAGAAATGAGTCTCCTGGGGCTGTGCGTCTTGGGGATGCCACCGTCCTGGGAGTGGAGATCCAGAGACCGACGAGGGCTACTGGGTGCAAACTTCTCTGCAAGGAGGATCGATGTGACACACTGGAGAGGAGATACACCTCCTAGAGCATCGAGAAAGGCCTGCTGCCGCCTTGTCGTAAGGATTCCTATTTGGGAACCCTAATTTTTTTTCATATTACACGATCTCAAGGAAAAAATAATTCAAGGCAGAAATTCCAGGAACAATCCTTCTCATAACATGAGAGCGATGCGGGGCGAAAGGCGTGCGATAGGCGGGGCGAGGGTTTGATGAGAAGTGTGCCGGAGGGTGGTGCGTGATAGTCTCTTTGCCCATCCGGAAGTGTCGGGCGGGCGTGAAGGTCTCTGCCGGCGGTGGGAGGCGTCGGGAGGGGCGAGCATTTGGCCGGAGGTTGCTGCGGGCGGTAGGCTGAAGAGCGGGGATGGTGGCTAGCGAGTGGTTTCCCATCGGAAGCTGGGAAGGAAGTGTTTCCGCTGTGGTGTGCGGGGCCACTTCGCCTCCGTTTGCCCTCTTCCGCCGAGGTGCTTCACCTGCAGCTCCCCTGGTCATTGAAGGCTCATGTGCCCTTTCCAGGATGCCGGAGATGCTTCGAGCGGAGTTGGCGGGTTTGTCAGCCGGGTGTCTAGGGTGGTTGGCACTGGTTCTGGTGATGGCGGGTGTGGCTCTGGACCGGTCGACCGGGAGGTGAAGAAGGTCCTGTCTGAAGAACGCTTGGATGAGGGGCGTGTGCTGGTCGGGTTCGGTGGGGTCTTGATCGGGGTTTTGGCGGTAAATTTGCCGCCTGAGTTCTCGTGGAGGATGAGGTCTCTCGGTGTATTGGGGGCCATTTCAACGGTGATGTAGTGGGGCTGGGGGCTGGTCGGGTCTGCGCCCGCAGCTTATCGACTGAACAGAAGATGGCGCTATTGGCTTTGGGGGCGTCTGGGATGGTTCGCTGGAGGCATCCAAGGTTTGCTGACGGTCATCTCGGTTGGTCGGCCATCCGTTTGGCGCATATCCGTGGGGTCCCTTTCCTTTCCCGCTCGGCGGGGGTCTTGGGACCAGCCCTGCAGAGTGTCAGCTCGGTGATCAAGGTCATTGCTGATGGTAGCCTTACGGGGTCTGATCCAGACCTCACGACGGTTTTGATGGAGTGCTCCTTTGGAGTGGGGCCTGACGTGGAGGCTGTGCTTCAGGTGGGGCGCTTCTCCTTCAATCTGCAGATCTTGCTGCTTGCACCTCCTCCTCCTCCGCCGGGCAGGGGGGGCATGCTGATGTTGCGGGGGTATGCGTGCGTGGACCAACATGCTGATGTGGCGGGGCAATCGGGAGACGGTCTGCCTTCCCCTCAGGGCGGGGTGACTCTTCGCTTCTGGGGCCTCTTTGTCCCTCGGGCGAGCACGTGGCGGCTCTTGGTCTTTCGTTTCCTCGTGCGGATAATCCGCAGGGCTTCCCCTCGCTTGGGGAGCTGTTCGGGTCGGATTCTCCTTTGCGGGCTCTGTAGGCGGTTCTACCCTTCCGGATTCTGAAGGCGGATCTTGTCTTTGCGGCTCGTGGTGCTCCTGAACCTGTTCTCTCTCGGATCTCCTACTCCGGGCTCCCCGGCCCGACTTCTCTCCCTTGCGGGTTCGGGGATGGGCGCTGCTTCGCTGGCTTTGGCTCTGAGTCCCTCTGCGCTTCGCCTTGTCGGGAGGGCGTGGAGGGGCACCGCTCCGGGTTCTGTGAGGTCGTTGGCAGGGGGTGTGTGGATATTGGGGGTGGGCCTGCTCCTTCTTTGAGCGCGGCTCCGGCTCTTCTGACTGACGCGCGGATGGGGTCCTCGTTGGTGGCCTCCGCTGGGGAGGGGACTTCGGAGAAGAGATCGGGAAAAAGATACCGAAAAAGGCAGCGTGCAAAGGCCGCCGTGGCGGCCCCTACTCCAGTACCCGAGTTGTTGGCCACTGTGTCACGCACGACTGGGGTCGTGATGGTGGAAAGGGAAAGCCAGGCTGGTTTTTAACGAAGATTCTCTCCTGGAACGTCAGGGGTATGGGCCATGGGGGACCCGGTCAAGAGGAGTGCGATGGGATCAAGATTTTCTGAATGGGGCTGCGATATTATCTTGCTGTAGGAGACCAAGCTGGCTTCGCTCTCGGATTTGTTTTGGCGGTCCTTTGGGGCGAGGCCGATCTCGGTTTTTGCTCGTTGGATGCGATTGGTTCTGCTGGCGGTTTGCTTGTGGCATGGAGGGGATCTTCATTCTCCTTGCGGGCCGAGTTGAGAGGTTCACACCTTCTCACGGTTCTTCTGGAGAGTCTGAGTTCGAGGCTTACCTTCGCCCTTTCCTGCGTGTATGGCCCGTGTGCTGCGTCCTCGCGGGATCAGCTTTGGTTGGATCTGAGAGCTGCTCGGGAAACCTTCCTGGCCATCCCTTGGTTGGTGGGGGGTGACTTTAACGTTACATTGCTTTCGTCTGACCGGTTGAGGTGGGGGGGGGACAGGTTCTTGGCTCGACTTGTTTTGTGGAGATTGTTGATTCTTTGGGGCTGGAGGTGCTGGATGCTTCGAATGTCAAGTATACTTGGAGGAGTTCTGGCTCCAGATCTCGTCTGGACCGTTTCTTGGCATCGACGGACTTCATGGAGGCCTTCCCGCTCTCTTCGGTTGTTGCCAAGCCTCGCTCCTGGTCGGATCACTCCCCCATTCTTTGGGACTCTGGAGAGGCCTCGCTTCCTCGAGGCCTCTTCCGGTACGAGAAGGCTTGGTTGCTTGAGGAATCCTTCCGGGGGCTGGTGTAGACCCACTGGAGCTCCGTGGTGGTCACTGGATCGTTGGTTGCTAGGTTCTCGCAGAAGCTGGACTCCCTCCGGGCGCGGCTCTGTTCGTTCAAGCGGGACTCGAGGGCGGCTCCCCGGGCGAGTCGGACTGAGGCGGAGGCGGAGATTGGCCTTTTGGACGGCTTGGAGGATGAGCGACCACTTTCGGTGGAGGAGTTGCTTCTTCGGGCTGAGGCGCAGAGGAAAATAGTATTGGGAGATAGGAAGAGAGTCACGAAGTGGAAGCAGAGGTCCAGGCACAGGTGGCTCAAGAATGGAGACGCGAACACAGCTTTTTTCCATAGGGTCGCTAGCGGTAGGCGGAGGGCTAATATCATCAGATCTATGCTCGTGGGCGACGTGCGGGTGGAGGGGGACATGGAGCTTGGTAATGCTATTGCTGACCATTTTCGGGGGTTCTCGGCGAGAGGACCGGTCAGGCGCTGGCGCTGGTCTGGTGAGGGGGCGGTGTGGCTTTCAGAGGCCCATGCGTCCAGCTTGACTCAGGACGTGACTTTTGAGGAGCTGAGGACGACGGTTTGGAATCTCAACAGTGATGGGGCGCCAGGTCCTGATGGCTTCCCCGTCTCCTTTTATAGGGACTTCTGGGATCTGGTAGGCAGTAAGGTGCTTGAGGTGGTTCAGGAGTGCTGCCCCTGCAATGCGGGGTTTGAGCGGGTGAACAGAGCTCTCGTTATTCTGCTTCCAAAGTTTGATGGGGCCGGCAGGATTTAGGACTACATACCCATTGCTATTTCCAATGCCATCTATCTGATCGTTGCCAAGGTCTTCACGATGAGGCTTAGCAGGATCGTGGAGCACATCATCTCCCCTTTTCAGTCGGCTTTCATCCCCGGTAGGCAAATTGTGGATTCCTTAGTCATGGCGGCTGAGATTGTGGTGGACTGGAAGAGATGCGATACTAAAGCTTTGCTTTGGAAGGTTGACTTTTTGAAGGCCTTTGATACTTTGGACTGACGCTTTCTTTGGGCAGCGATGCACATGAGTGGTTTCCCGACAAACTGGATTACTTGGATGAGGCGGTGCGTTACAACGGCGTCGATGGCGGTGCTCGTCAATGGTCGCCCGGAGGGCGGGTTTTTCCAACCGCAACGGGGGTGAGGCAGGGTTGCCCTCTGGCCCCCTTCTTTTCATCATTGCTGCGAACGTATTGGCTTGTATGGTGGAAAGGGTGCAAAACGGGGGGCTTCTCGAAGGGTGACGTGCAGATCCCCCTGCTTCAGTACGCAGATGACACCATCTTCTTCGTCGAGGGTGATCTTGAGAGCGCCAGGGGGATGGCGGCGGTGCTTGAGCTCTTCGGTGAGATGTCTGGGCTGAGACAGAATGCCAGTAAATCGAAGCTTGTGCCCTTCTCCTACAGTGACGATGAGGTGGAACTTTGCTGCTCGGTGCTGGGCACGCCTCTGGCCAACCTCCCTATTCTCTACTTGGGACTCCCGCTCACCTCAGGGAGATTAAGACTGTCTGACTGGCTCCCCTTAATGGAGAAGGTTGAGGGCAGGCTGGCGGGCTGGAAGGCGAAGGTCCTTTCGAAGGGCGGGAGGTTGGTTATCCTGAAGGCTGTGCTGTCCGCGATTCCTGTTTACTACTCCTCCACGAGGTTGCTTTCGGTTGGAATTAGGAGGAGGCTGGTGGGACTGATGCGGAGATTTCTTTGGAGCAAGGGTGGCCAGGGGCAGTCTGGTATGCATCTGGTTAGCTGGGAGGACATCACGAGGCAGAAGTGCGAGGGCAGGCTTGGGGTGTGCCGTCTGGGTGCACTGAACGAGGCACTCCTGCTGAAGTGGGTGGCGCGGATCTGGGGTGATGAGGATGAGCTCTGCACCAGGCTCATTCAACAGATCTACTCGATTGGTGGCGCGGTGTCGGCGCCCATTCTAGGGGCGAGGGCGGCGGGACACTCTCTCTTTTGGAAAGGTATCCTCAAGGTTTCGAGCAACTTCTAGGAGCTCTTTAGACCGGTGCTGAGGAATGGCGAGAGCTTTGCTTTTTGGCAGGATAATTGGACGGACGGGATGGGGGGGGGGATTTTGCTTCTCGCTTCCCTCGCCTTTTTGATCTCGCGGAGGATCCGGACGTGAGTGTGGTCTCGTGCTGGACCGATGGGAATTGATTGCCGCTTTTTCGTTCGAACTTCTCGGATCAACGGCTGGAGAAGTTCATGCGACTACTGGACGTGCTAAGGGACATGCCGGGCTCCTCGTCGGGGCGCGATCATTGGGTTTGGCGCAACAAGGATTTCACGGTCTGTAGGGCATACTTTGCTATCTCCAGACCCCCGTCCTCCCTCTCGGCTGCTTTGACGAGGGACTGTGCATTCCTTTGGGGGCTGGGCCTTCCTGAGAGAATCGGATTCTTTTTATGTCTGTTCAGGAGAAAGAGGCTGATGACGCGGGACAGATGTGCCAGGCTTCTGGGATTTGTCTCTGACAGATGCCATATTTGTGATACAGAGATTGAGATGGCTGAGCACCTTTTCTTCTCCTGTAGGGGAGTGGCGCCCCTTTGGGACGACCCATCCCTATGTTGGATCAACACTTCGGACGTGGGAGCATTTTGTGGCGTTCTGGTGGCGGCGGGTCGGCGGGAAAGGAGGGATTTGTTGTGGCCGCTGACTACGATTTGGGCATTCTGGCTTGCCAGGAATGCTCTACTGTTCGCGGGTCAGAGATTTTATTTAGAAAATGTAAAATTGCAGGTGTCGGGCTTGTTAAACTCCTGGAGCGCGTAGCGCATTTTTTTGTACTTCCCCTTCCCTCCTTTAACAAATTCCTGGGGTGAACGCCATTGAGTGTCTCCCCCTTTCTTGGCTTAAAAAAACATGAATAATAATCTCCAATAAGTAAATATTCAAGAACTCCAAAAAGATTCTCGAATAAAGAACTTGAAAAAATCCTCGAGAATCGACCCGTCCTGATACCATGTTAGAAAATATGAATGCGGAAGCGAAATGATAAACATAGCACGAAGAACAGAAAAAAATAAACATGAACATCACGATTTTACGTGGAATCCTACTCCTTAAGGAGCGGGATGAAACCACGGGAGAACGCCTTAAAGGGCTGATCGTCTATTGCTTTTCTCAATGGATACATGGCGTGAGGGGCTTCTTATATAGCCCTCATGGAGTCTCCACATCTCTCAACTGGTAGATGTGGGCTAAAGACTTGGATGGGGTAAATGGATCCTGGAGAGATCCATTTACCCATCTCCCACATAAGTGACACATACAACTTATACTCCAACAATAGAGAGGGGTAGTTTAAAAAAAAATAAAGGAAAATAAATATAATCCTAACAAACCCTGATTGTCTCTAAAATTACTTAACCTAATAACTAATTAGAGATCGCATGCGATCTCATTTATTTAAACAAAATAAAAAATGCAAGGACTCGAGTAGGACGACATACCCTAATTTTAACGAGACTCTAACTGGTTGCGAATAAGTAGACGACAAACCCCAAATTTATCGTAACTACATATTTCATGGTGCATCGGTTCTTTGGCATTTTGAAAAACTTCTCTCCTGTTGAGTTGATTGATCTTCGATTGTAATACCTGGCGAATTGGTCGTGATTTGATCCTATAATTGTTGACCTTTTTTTAATTCTCAATGTTTTCTTTGTAATTTTCGTGAGAAAAAAAGGGTTTAATTGATTTTTTTTAAATGAAAAAAGGCATTCATTGTATAGGCGCACATCCAAAAAAACTTCACCGTTAATTCATAAGATTACAAGTGCAAGGCTAAGTAGCCAAGCAAAAATTCGAAGGATCAAGACTCAATCGGAGATTTATCATGCTTTATTTCTACATAAAATCTATCCTACTGGAGCTCCAACCCGTACCTAACTAACCACGGTGCCTACACAATGACCACAATTTTGGATCTCTCCTCCAGTTAGCTTGCTTTATTTCTACGCAAAATCTATCCTACCGGAGCTCCAACACATACCTAACCAACCACAATGCCTACACAATGCCCATAATTTTGGATCTCTCCTACTCCAGCCTATGCCAATTTGATCCAAATGACCCAACATCCGCTTGGGGAATGGATGCCCCGCTCACGTGGGCATGATTGTTGGTGTTGGTCTGATGATAGGTTTTATGTTCGGGAAGCTTTTAAGAACTTTGTTGAAATAAAATGTAAAAGCGATAATCAAAGAACAACTCAACGTAAAAAATCTAAACTAGAATGCTCAGCATTTTACATGGAAACCTACTCCTGAAGGAGCGGGATGAAACCACGAGAGAAGGTTCTTAGGGCTGAATCGTCTACTACAATTTCTTATTGAGTACATGGGGTGTGGGGCTCCTTATATAGCCCCACATATAGACTAAGTCCCACAAATGCTAGATGTGGGACTAAACATGATTGGAGGGGGGTAGTTGGATCTTGGAGAGATCCAACTACCCCTTTATTATATACTCCAACACTCCCCCTCAAGCCGGAGCTGAGAAATTTGTAGGCTGCAGCTTGCAATAAAAGAAAATATACAACCATGGCATGAAAAAACTAGCCTCGAGGTGGTCGAGGCGTACGCCTCGAGGCGAGGCAGTCCTTTTTAGCCTTGAGGTGTAAGCCTCGATCTAGTCCAGTGAGGTGCGCGTCTCAGGAGGCTGAGGCGTAGCCTCGAGACATTCTGCCTCGAGGCGGTCGAGGCGTTTTGCGAGGCATTTTTACTTTTTTGAGGTATTTTTTATGATTATAATGGTTTACTTGGTAGTTTGAGAAGCTTATAAATACCATCTTGTTTAAGATAATGATTATACAAGATAAATGCCTAAATTTGATGTTTCTTTCGTGCACATAACTTCATATTTACTATTAGTTGTGTCCAACTATTTCACAAACTCTTACTATTTCTCTCTTAATGAATGAATTCATAAATATCAAATCAACCAATACTCGTAAATTGAATGAGCTTTGCAATATATCAAGCAAAATGAAATAGATAGGGTTCACGATTTATCATGCTACCATATATTATATTTTTGACATGTAACATAAATTTCTTCGACGTATATTTAATCATATTTTTAATTACAATAATATTTCAAAGGTTTGCTTGAAATGGATAGGATTCACGGTTTCTCGTGCGGCCATATATATTATATGTTAGACACATAACATAAATTTCTTCAACGTATATTAATCAT
This sequence comes from Ottelia alismoides, assembly GCA_037367405.1. Classification (NCBI taxonomy): domain Eukaryota; kingdom Viridiplantae; phylum Streptophyta; class Magnoliopsida; order Alismatales; family Hydrocharitaceae; genus Ottelia; species Ottelia alismoides. The sequence continues at coordinate 410,750 of JAZKJV010005812.1, read as the reverse complement.
ACTTTTAATTACAACAATATTTCAAAGATAGATATGTATTGTTTAATTCTTTCACAACATTTATAGACAATGGGATCCTCTTTGATTGGATGAAAATGTGTAGAAAAGGTTGTTGTTCTATCTTCTATTATGGCGTTCTTATCTCTATCATTTCATCATATTTTATAGTATTAAGTATTATATATTAAGCAAAGAACATATACTTACATTGCCATATATATAATTAGAGTTTTCTACATATTTTTCTTTATAAACGGAGGCTTACGCTTCGACCACCTCGAGGCTAGGCCTCGTCTCGATTATGAGGAAAATGCCTTGTTTCACCTTTGCTTTTTTCAAACCTTGTATACAACACATCTTCAATGATACATTTGAGAGAGATGGGGATAGACACACGCTCGAAGTAGTCGCTACTAGTAGAAGACCTTGTACGAGGACGAGTCTGCAACGATCAAGTCATTCATGTATAAGAGTCGCTGCGACAACCAGGTCATGCCTGGAATAAAGTCATTGTAAAAGAAGTCCGTTCTGGGGTATAAGTCAGGGAAAGATATCCGACGAAGTTGTCGATGCTCGGTGAAGATGGCTGATAGTAGTAGTAGTCTAAAGTATCGGTTTGTCATGTTGTAGATGAGCAATTGTAGTCTGAGACGATCTCAGATAGAAAAGTCCATCTGGTTTGATGTCGAAGTCGAACATCTAAAGTAGAGCAGTCATCCTCGATGCAGTTCTCGAAGTAGTGGGGGTTAGATACCTCATGTTGGGTCTCTCTTATATCAGAACCAAAGCTTATATGTCGGATTTCAGTTTTGTTTCGGTACACCTGTTGCAATGAAATGATCGGAAATTGGGGGAATTACTTGAAAACTCATTTTGTCTAAAATTAAGTTTTTTAATATTCTTTAACTCAATAAATGAGATAAACATGCATAGCTTTTTTTGTTAATATTAAGATATTAACATGATATGTTACATTAAATTTCCATCCAATCGCGCCGACATTAAAAAAGTAGTATGGTGCTTAGACCCAGAATCAGATTTTGAACCGGAATTAAAAGCCATTATATTCACCTCTTGAACATTGATGGAATTGTGACACATGCAATAATAACAGAGAAAACATAGGGAACAAAGAGTAGTAGCAAAATGACATCTTATGTAAGAAATTGAAGATCGAAATGAGGCTTAGAACTTGTAGCTAAGCAAAATACTTTCAACTTAGAAAAATATTTAATTTTAGAAATAAAATAAGACACACCCATACACACAAACACAAATCTTTCTAACATGTATGTCTAATAGATACATTATATAGCTTGCCATCATAAAATATATGCTATATAAGACACTAACAAATCAATTAACACCAAGAAATTGCTTAGCATTCATAAGCACAATCTATATCCAACATGATAGTAGGCAAATACTTATAGTCACAAGATTTGGAAGGTTGCTGACCTAGCACTCGCACAACTGCACGTACTTCTGTAGTAGAGAGAAGCCGCAAGAAAGCAAAACCTTAAATTTTGGATTTCGATTTCGTTTAGAGAAATTTCGGAAAATTTCGGTGAAGTCGTCGGATTTCTTGGAAATGTCTCTAAGCTTAACTTTTTCCAAAAACTAAGATTTTTAATATTCCTAAGTCAATAACTAGAATATAAATGCATGCTTATTTGTAAAATAGAATTGTAAATATTAGTTTTGAAGTAGTATTATCGTCATAATCATTACACATGTTGATATGTAGAGCAACGTATTGCATAGAGTCAGAAATATATGCTAAACTAGAAGGAAAAGGCATAATAATCACCTCGTCAATAAGAATGAGGTGACACATATAATAACTACTAATCAAAACATACATCAGAATAAAGAAAGAATAAAAAATATGTATCTTCAGTTAAAACTAGAATTTAACTCTTAAATATTGTGTTTATCTGATTTGGTTTGGATCTAAAATTTAGAAAATAACTAAAAAAGCTTCTTCAAACAATGTAAAGTACTATAACAACTCAACACATCGGCTAATAAATAAGTGAAAATTCATTAATATATGCAAATTTCGATGAAAGCGAAGAGTAGATTCCTTTATTTTTGTTGTTCCACCTTAAACTACATGCAATTTCGATGAATTTTCGTTTCGTTGAAATCCTAGAAAAAGAAATAAGCCAACGTTTCGATTTCAGTGACATAGAGAAATGGTAATTTCAGAGAAATTCGGTTGAATTTCGTTGAAACTTGATGCCATTATGGGGACCTGGAGTTGGTTCGCTTATATAGGGATCGAATGATCGGGAAATGACATCCGATGCAAATTGGTTTTGTTGAGGAGCCACGAGTAGAAGATGGTGGGCGTGATAGAACTCCTGTAGATACATCTCAAGTAGAAGAATGCACACTCTCTTACTCTCGTTTTCACCCAAATACTTAATAGAACAAGAACATGGATCATCAAGTTGGGAGAAACCAAAACAAAACCTGCGTTTCTTTTTTCCGTGCTTCCTTTTTTTGCACAAATCATTTTCTTTTTTTGTAGCCGTCTCTGTTTTTTATATGCCATTCTCCTTTTTTTGAATAACTATCGGCGTTCTTTTTTATGCTGGAATTTCATTTTTTTTATACGGCTATTTTTTTAAAACGACCCAATTGGGCCCTCCTTTCTTTTCTTTATTTAGTGGCAACCCCCTTTGCCACCGCCTGGAGTCGCAGCTAAGGGGCCGATGCCTCCTTTGCCATTGCTCTATGGAGGGGGGTTCGATCGATGGTGCCTAGAGTGAAGATGTGGCATGGAGGGGGTTCTGCCAATCGTGCGAGGTGCGTCGAGATGGGGGAGACAACCTCGAGCTCTTGGATTGGCGTCGTCTAGGGAAGGTGTTGTGCATGTAGTAGCGTACCGACACAATCTGCAATGATCCAACAAGAGATGATTTGGAGCTGCAGGGGGTGCACCGCTTGCGGGAGCCGATTCCGCTGCATGGAGATGTGCTAGAGAACCCTCCTTTTGGCTTCTTTGTCTTCAACATATTTTGTGGATCGTGAGGTCCTGGAATTCCTCCTCGACATTAGTGGAACCACATATCATCTGGAGCAAAGTTTTGGCCAGGGCGTAGTTCTGGGTCGGTGAAGATGCCGCCCGAAGGTGAGATATGATGATTCCTTCTTGTTGCGCACAAAGATTAGGGCGTTGATGCCGATGATGAACTTATGCCTATGCACTGATGTGGGAGATCACTTCCTGACGATGCGCTCATGCGAAGATCCGATGCGAGAGACATCGTGCCACCATCTTCTTCTTCGACTCGCGTTTGATCTGGAGGCATGGGTGCTCGGAGATGAGTTGCAGAAGAGTTGTATGTTGAGACAAATGCTGTTCGTCTCGCCATGGGCTTGGGCGAGAAGTTGATGGTGTTGGCTGCACATAAATAGGTCCCAACAAGAATCCTAATTACTTTATGTTGGAGTAATTGGTTGTGTGCAACTAGAGTTGTAGATGGGTAAATGGATACCTCTAGGATCCATTTACCCCATCCATGAGTTTAGTCCCACATCTACCAGTGGTGGGACTTGGAGGCTCTGTGGAGGCTATACAAGGAGCCCAGACTTCCTGTATCCATTGAGAAAGAGAAAATCAATATACTATCAGCCCTCTGAGGCGTTCTCCCGTGATTTCATCATGTTCATAATGTTTTTGTTCTTTTATTTTCTGATATGCTTCCGCATTCCTATTTTCTAACATGGTATCAGAGCGGGCCGGTTCTCGAGATTTTTTTCATGTTCTTTAGTTGTTCGAGATTCGAGATTCAATTTTTAGGGTTTCTATTAAAACCTTAGTTATGTTCTTGAAGATTACTTTGAAGTTTTATTGATCGATTCAAGTTCATAGTTATGATTAAGTTAATGCTTCAATTTCTGGAGTTGTTCTGCCGACATTTTGATGACGACAATCTTTGCACGAGCACACAGATCTAGGGTTTACTGAACCCTACTCGTCGCGAGCCCTACCAGCACCGCCCCTTCATACCTCCTATGGTGCATGTGGCGCATGATCCCTGCTGTCATGGGCGCTGCACCTCTCCAGATCTTCCGCTCCAGCGGTGCTTCTCGCGCATACAGACTTCCAGAGTCCTCGGCGGCGACTCCCTCTCCAGGGCGCAACATCCAGGCACCCCATGCGCTTCTCCTTCGCGCAGGAGGCACGAAAGCTCCACCAGGCGGCAACAGGCACCGCATCTCCCTCCGCCTCGAGCACGTAGTTGACAACCGAGACCTCTCCCTCCAATCGTATGGTTCCAAGCGGGCCATCCTGTCCTTCACGCACCTCCGTAGCAGACCTAGCCGCATCAGACCTCCCACGCACGGACTTTGCGTACCTCTCGTTCTCCCAGTCGCTGGCGATTCAGCACAGGCACTGCTATTGGCGGCGATCCCAGGCAGCCTTCTCTCGCGCACAACCCTCCGCCGTGCAACCCATGAGCAGGCGACACCTCCTTCACGCGCTCCTCCAAGTCCTCCAGATCGCGCCTCCAGCGCTCATCATCCAGGCGGAGCGCATAAGCGGCTGCTCCCCATGCACGGGCGATGCACGTTGTCGTGGTACTCCTAATCGGTGCGACATGAGAAGGGGGTTCCCAGGAGGAACCCTAAATACAAAAAGGGAGCCGAAGGGTTGGGCGTTATTTTTACTAAAAAAAATTTCTCTTTTGGGCCCAGTTGAACGACTGCATTAAAAAAAGGAAATGAGGGAGAGAGAGCGCCCAAGGGAACTGCGAATATTAAAAAAAAGGGAGGCATTTCGATTTTTTTTTGAAAAAAAGGCACGTACAAAGAAAAGTCATACACATATTACAGAAAAATATGAGAATGGAAAGCCGTAGAAAAAAGTGTCAACGACTTATTTAAAAAAATGGAGGCTATTAGAAAAAAGAAATAACCGGGAAAAATTGATAAAAAATGAATGATTGATGGAAAAAGCCAAGAAAAAAAATATTGTCTAAGTGATATTTTGTCCTCATTTTCCCGTCTTCTCCCAACTTGGTCGACGTCCTTGTTTTCCGACAAGTATGGGAGAAAAGGGGGAGTATGTGTAGAGTCACAAGTCTTCTCCAGATGTCAGATTCTCCAGACCAGCTAGTTCCAGACTCTACAGATGATCAGTTGTTCAGACTCGACGTCAGATTCTGAGTCTTCAGTTTCAGTCGCACATGTGTGCGATCTTCAGTTTCCTTTCCCTATACCCACATGTTTATTTTTTTGAGAAACTATGGGATGATTCTCTTCTAGAGATCCATCCTATATATATATACATCAATTACAAGCACACTCAATTTCAGCCAGAGCATTGGCATGCTCAAGAATATTTTCAATAACGCCTGACACCCTTGAAGATGGCCTTGTTCCTAGCTAACCAAATGGCTTAGATGTGCGTACATATCCTTCTCCGTCCATCAATCGAATTTGTCAAAGTTCTGCACATTGAGGCCCAAAAAGAATCGACATCACCCCACTAGATACTATCGAAACCAGCAATCCTCCAAGCCGCTTTCGAGCTAGGGCACTAAAAGAACTTGTGATCAACATCTTCCACCGCTTCTCCACACCTTTTACAAGTCGCTTCTACCCTTGGGAAAATCCTGGCTCGTCGAAGTCATGTTGTGGTCTTTTCTCTTCTCATTAACCATAGGAAGACACAAACCCTATTAGGGATCTGCCATCCCCAGATTCTAGCACAATCCCGAGTGGGTTTGTAGGCCCAATGAACACACCATATGCTTTCTTGACCGTGAACACACAATCTCTCCAACATCAAGAATTCATCCCATCAGATGGTTCCTCTAGCCTTGCCAATCTGTTAGATAGACAAAGAAAATCATGTATCTTCTGATCTGATAAATCCGCCATGAAAAGAGGTGTACATGATCCCTCAGACCAAACATCCACAACACATGCATCCTTATCTTGGTCCAGAGCAAAAATCATAGGACACAAGTCACAAAACGCCCCTTTTCCAACCAATCCTCCTTCAAAAAATGACAACCTGTACCATCCCCCAAAATTGACTGCATCGAGGTCACCAGATCTTACAGGACCAAGCAAGTCCCTCTCCAAAAAGCAGTCGACGAGGCCACAACATCAACAAGCAACCCATGCTGGAAGACACTCCGTAAATCGATCTCACCAATCGGGACAATGAATCGTTGCCATCGCCCATATCCTCAACACCCATTTCACCAGCAGAGCCTTATTCATATCTCCCAATCGCCACAATCCAAGGCCACCCTCGTTGATAGGCGTTGACACCAAATCCCAGTCAGGTAACGCAACTCCCGTACTATCAGGGGACGATGACAAACAAGCAGTGCATTAAAGCCTCCGACTGCTTACTGGGATCACTCTCATAGAAGTAAAAAAGACGGGAATAGCAGAGAGCACTGCCTTCAGCAGGACCAGTCTTCCTTCCCTCGAAAGCAGAGATGCTTTCCATTCTGCTAGCTTCTTCTCCAACTTCCCACAACATGTAACCAATCCACCTGCCTAGTCCTCACACACAACGATATGCCAACATAATTGATGAGAGGGCTCTTTTGTGCAGTCACTAGAATCTCCACACAAGCTGAAACATCATCAACATGAAGGTTAAATGGAACAAAGGTAGACTTCGCTCCATTAATCTTCATACACGACAAATCACCAAAGATCTCCAAAACCACTGTAACTGCCCTGCACTCTACCGCACCTCCCTCAACGAAACAAATAGTATCATCTGCATATTGCAACAACGGAATCGATATGCCCTGCCTAGAAAAGCCTTTATAGAACCCTCAGTTCTCCGCAAGTCCTTCCATAACTGCTAATGCATCCGCAACCAGAACAAACAATAGTGGATCCAACAAACACCCTTGTTTCACTCCCCACTGCGGCTGAAAGAAATTACCCTCCTGCTTACCATTAACAAACACCGAACATGAAGTAGTAGTAATACATCTCTTCATCAAATCAATATGAACATCTGAGAAGTGCCTTATGGCCAACGAGACCCAAATGAAACTCCAATTCATACTGTCACACGCCTTTGCAAAGTCATCCTTCCAAATGAACCCTGTTAAGATATTCGTGTTATTTTGTCATTTTCCTATATTGTTTATTTCTATTGTCCAGTTTATGTAATTTATCCTTAGAGCTTTTCTCCTATATAAGAGAGCTCTAGGGTTAGATAGAATGCAACTTTCTTTTCCCCTTCAACATGGTATCAGAGCAACGGTCCTAGACCGGAGCCTGTGCCCTAGAATCCTGCCCCCACCAAAAATCCTAGCCCCCCGCGGGCTCGTCTCCGCCTAATTCTCTCGGGCTTGTCACCGCTGTCGCCTAGCCCCTGCGGGCGCCACCTTTGCCCAGCCCTCACGGGTGTTTACGCGTGTTCACATACGTTCACGCCGCCGTCTCCCAACCGCTGCGGCTGCCTCCCGTCGCCATTCGCAACCGCCAAGCCTCATGTCGCCAGTCGCAGCCGCGTGGCCTCACGCATGTTCACGCCCTCTAGTCTCACGTGCGGTTGCCTTCTACAGGCTCGAGTACCCGCTGTCCTCGTGTAAGTGGGCAGTTCACCACCCACGTGTAGATTCGGAAATCAGATATTCCGAAGACAACTTTCAAGACTTGATATGGGCACTACGAGTTTGTTGTGATGCTGTTTGGGCTCACAAATGCCCTTGCAACATTCATGGACATGATGAACATGATCTTTCGTCCGTACCTGGACAAGTTCATGGTCATATTCATTGACGACGTGCTGATATATTCTTGAAATGAATGGGATCACGTCAATAATCTGAAGATAGTCCTGGACACACTTCAAGAATACAAGATGTATGCCAAGCTGAGCAAGTATGAGTTCTGGTTATCCCATGTCTCATTTCTTGAGCATGTCATTTCTGGAGCAGATTCATAGTTTCCTTGGACTAGCGGGCTATTAGAGACGATTCGTCAGTGGTTTTTCCCGAATAGTTCTTCCCTTGATACAATTGACATAAGAGGGAGTTCCTTTTATTTGGGACGATGCATGCGAGCATTCCTTCAGGATATTGAAGGAAAGATTGACTGCTGCACCCATTCTTGCACTTTCTTCAGGCACTCAGGATTATGCAGTATACAGAGATGCTTCAGGAGAATGTTTAAGAGCAGTTATGATGCAGTGATGTCACATGATTGCATATGCATCACATTAGTTGAGGTCGCATGAGCGGAATTACCTCACCCATTACTTGGAGTTAGAGGCAGTTGTCTTCGCCTTGAAGATCTGGCATCACTATCTATATGGGGGTGAACTTTGAGATTTTCACAGATCACAAGAGTCTGAAATACATCTTCAATTAGAAATAGCTGAACATGAGACATCACATGTGGCTAGAGCTACTGCAGGATTATGATTGCACGATCTCTTACCACCCTGTTAAGGGAAACGTGGTGGCAGATGCGCTTAGCAGGAGAGCTCATGCAGAGGATAAAACAAACTGGTTATACACATGGTATATGCTTGTAGCTTTGACTGATTGGCTTCCTCATGAGAGTGCATCCATATCTACTACAGTGCCTTCACGGTTTAACAATCTATGGGATCACATTGTAAAAGGTCAGAAGACAGATCCTTGGATCAAGGCCATATACCTGTGTGCTATCAAGGACGAATGTGATGATTTTATGGTAGCAGAATCCATTTTATGGAAAGTTGGCCGAGTCGTTATGCCCAACGATGAGCAGTTACGCAGAGACATTCTTGATGAGGCATACCGTTCACGATTGTCTATTCATCTTGACAGCACAAAGATGTATCGTGATCTGCGCCATCATTTCTGGTGGGACGGGATGAAGCGAGATGTATCCTGTCATGTTAGTAAGTGTTTGACCTGTCAGATGGTAAAAGCTGAGCGTAGGAGACCGTCAGGGTTATTACAGTCTCTCCCAATTCTCGAGTGGAAGTGGGAGAGTATTTCTATGGATTTTGTCACTAAATTGCGGATGACACGAGGTGGCCATGATGCTATTTGGGTCGTTGTTGACAGGCTGATCAAGTCAGCCCATTTCATACATGTCAGCATGACCTACACTCCATCTAGATCTGCCAGATTATATGTGCAGAACATTATCAAGCTTCATGGTATACCACGTGAGGTAGTGTTTGACGGAGACTCGAGGTTCACATCGCTACTGGCACCAGTTCATGTCAGCACAACAGATAAAGCTGAAGATGAGTTTTGTATACCATCCATAGATCGACTGACAGAGCAAGCTTACCATTCAGACGCTTGAGGATTTGCTACGTACATGTACCCTTTTGAGTGGAAAGAGTCTTGGAAGGACTATCTGTTGTTGCTAGAATTCACGTACAATAACAACCATCATTCCAGTATAGGTATGACACCATTCGAAGCCCTATAAGGATGGAGATGCCTCACACCTCTCAGCTAGCGTGAGATCGGTGACAACGCCATTTACTCCATAGATCTCTTGAAGGAGACTGGGAGGGCTGTTGATCTGGTGAGGTGGAAGCTTCTGACGACTCAGAGCTGCTAGAAGAGCTATGCAGACCGTCAGAGAAGATATATGGAGTTTCAGTTAATCTGATCATTTTTTCTTAATCCATTTGCAATTATGACTTATTAAGATTTAACTTAATCTTTCATGCTTGTAATTACAGGTGGGAGATTGGGTGTTCCTACGAGTATCTCCCATGAAGAGAGTACAGAGATTTGGTGTTCGTGGCAAGTTGGCGCCACCATATGTTGGACCGTTTGAGATTATTTCCCGTGTGAGGAAGGTGGCCTATCGATTAGCCCTTCCTCCACACTTATCAGCCATTCATGATGTCTTTCACATATCCAACCTGAGGAAGTACGCGTACGACCCTCGACACGTCATTAGCTACGAGAATCTTGATGTGGAGCCCGAATTGACATATGAAGAGAGGCAATGCAGATACTTGATAGTGCTGTGAAGAAGCTTCGCAACAAAGATATTCCCTTAATCAAGGTGCTATGACACCAACATGGTGTTGAAAAGCCAACATGGGAGACTGAGGCAGACTTGCGGGCATGATACTTGCACCTCTTTTTAGGTAATCATTCAAACAAACCCATTTAATTATATACATGTTGAAAGAACGACTTGTTTTTCCTTTGAGGTTTTTATGGGTTCAAAACCGTTTGAAGTTTTTATGGCAAGATGAAACTCAGATAAAGTAAAATACATAATAACATTGACCCGAGTCTCTAGGACGAGACTCCCTTTGAGGTTTTTATATTTGTGACATCCGGATCCGAATCACTTGAATATGAAATCGAACCCAACCTAGTTTTGTTCCATATGATCCGATAAAACTATCAACCGCTATTAAATGATCTGAATCGATTCATATAATGTAAATTAATTTTTTGTTTGTATCAATCAATAAAAAATCGATCACATCGTAATTCGTGTCATCGGACAATCGGAAATAAAAAAATAATCTGAGACCAACATAAAATTCGTATCGACGAAATAAAATCAACAAAATCGACCGTTAGTGGATCAGAGGTCGTTTGACAATTTAAAATCGCAAAGCACAAACTAAGACTGTATTTCGCCAATTTTCGAATCCATCTTAAATCGGAAATACATGAATATTGTACTCATTTTGATCGTCATTCAGAGACGGTCAAAACGAGCTATTGTTCAATCTGAATCGGAGATTTGGGGTGGAAATACGAATAACTTTGATACTTCATATAAGAGAGAGATAATAGATTTAAAAATAAAATAAAATATAATATAATTCCAACACAGTAACCATTACCTGGTTTTTCTCTTCCTCCATTTGACAAATAACAAAGCTCTTCCTCTCCTTATTAATACCTCAAGTTCTTCTTCTTTTCTCAAAATTTCCCCTCAAATCTCTCTCCAATCGAGAAAGCCCAAATTCCCTCCCAAACTCCAATCGAAGGAGCCCATTTCTCTGCTGGAGTTATTGTCCAGCAGCTCTGGAGCAGCCCTTGTTGTTGTTTCCAAGCTAACTGCTGCATCTAAAGAGCTGCCAAGCAGCCATCTGCTGGAGCCCCCCTTCTGCAGTCATCTGCTGCCCAATTCTAGCTGCTAGGAGCCCCTGTTGCAACCCCTTTCCAGCTCCTACAACCCCAAGAAGATGGTTCCCTTGGTGCTCTCCAATTTGGAGCTGTATGCATGCAATTTGATGCTCCAATCTTGGAGGATCCAAGGTACAATCATTTCCCCACCTCTTGCTATCAATTGTGTAAGTTTCATACAACGTGATTCCAAATTCAAGTCCCAGAATTATAGCTCCTGATCTTAGGTTTCAAAAGATGATAACTTGGGGAAATATACATGAAATTCTTGGTTCCTAAATTCAGATTTAAAAGATGATAATTGGGAAAAATTGCACGTGATTCTCCGCTATTGAAAACTTAAATTTGGAGAAATTATTTCGGTTTTTATTTAAGAGAACTGAATTCATATTGAATTTCTAATACTGAAAAACTTAAATTATGAGATATAATTTGGTCTTAAACTACTATTGTTTATAACAAATAAATTGAGTTGTTCATTCTTTGCTACAGTTTTCATGCTTAACAGAGGGAAATTTGGTGGTGATATGTATGCATTTTGGTCTAATTTCAGGCCACTTATTAGGTACAGATTTAGGCTTTAAGGAGGAAGAAATTAGGGATATTTTGCATGAATTTAGAACTGAGTTCAGATCATAAATTTTGCTCTTGATTTGATGAGAAATTGGACGTGTTTTGCATGCATGTAGATCTAAATCCAGACCACTGATTTCATGATAAAATGTGAGGATTTGATGGTGATTTGCATGCTTAAATGATGATGTTTTCAGGGTGATTTGAATGAATTAAACATGATTACAGACCGCTGTTTATGTACTAATGTCATCTTTTGGGGTGATTTGCATATGATTGGAGTCTAAATTCAGAACATTAATAGCTATGGTTTTTAGCATTTAAAGATGAAATTTGGGAGTGAATTGCATGCAATTTGATCTAATTTCAGCCCACTGTAAGCTACAGTTTGTATGCTTGAAAAATGAAGAATTTGGTGGTTAATAACATGTATTTAGTTCTAATTTCAGATCACTAAACATGCTGCAGTTTGCATGTTTAAAAATGATAGTTGATGGTGATTAACATACAATTAAGGCCCAATTTCCGATTATTAATTAACCATTGATTTCACGTTAAAATTGATAGATTTGGGAGTGATTAACATGCAAATTAGACCCAATTCAAGATCAATTCATAATTTAAAGATATAAACGATTTAGGAATTTTTATAGCATTGAATTTAAATTCAGATCTAACGAATAGTTCTAAATCTCATGATTTAAAGATAAAAAGATTTGGGAAAATTACATAGAATTGAACTTAAGTCCAATGAACAGCTTCTAATCTCACGATCTTAAAGATGAAAACATTAGGGATTGTGTATGGAATTGACTCTAAGTTACAGACCAAATCATTAGATTCCAAGGATCACAATGCTTTATCAGATTAAGGAACATAAGTGGCATACATTGCTATGAAATTTGTGAGATACTTGGCTATTATGAATCATTGATAATTGATATATGTGCCGGTCATGGTTACCCTTACACCTGATTGTGTGAGGGTGCGATGACCATCGGTTAGGCGGGAGATAGGAAGCCCAATTAGGGTAGCGACCACCTAGTGCGCGGGTCTAGGATCCCACTCCTTTCTATGGTTTTACGCGTGCTCGCAGTATTTTTAGGCTTCATTGGGATCTAGGTGTTTGATCAGTTCCACTGACCCTATTTCAATAGGGTACCTAGGCAGGAGGACCAGTGGTTTTGTTTTTTTAGCTCATTTTTCCCGTACCGGCAGGGCCAGTTTTGGAGTGACTCGGGTCGGAGAGTCTCTCCCACCCATCTCTGGGGCGTAGTTTTGGATTGTGCGTAGCCCTCTCCTGGACCACACTTCCACCGAGAGGGCGAGATGGAAGAGTCTCTCAGGAGGATTCCTCACCACTTGAGTTTTGGTTATTATTCTGCCAGTAGGTGTTGGCAAGGAAAGAGATTTTATCATGTAAATCTTCAATTTTTAATCATCAATCATCAAGAATCAATCATCAATATTTAAGAAGATCCATCATCACATCTGATATCTCACAACAGTGGAAAGTAATAAAAGATCGTGACATGGAAACTATCTACAATAGAATGATAGCCACTACTAGAGGTCATTAGGTGAAGATAGTGGACGCGTTGGGAACTTAGTTAGGATGCATTGCACCCCACCGCATGCCTACGGAGGCACCTTAACCCTAAAGCATTCTTCCTGCCTTAGAGTCATAGTATGAGGTCTTACCTGGACCAAGACCACAAACTATCTACTGAGCTTGAGAAGCCTGATAAGGAAAGATATCAGGACATGAGATACATCATCTACACTTACTAAGATCAATCAACATGACTTATAAATAATAAAACAAGGATTAGCCTAGATATAGTTCTTATAAATAAATGAAAATAATAAGTATGAGTAGTTGAGGTGGTAAGTGAACAAGAGAATTCATATGCAGAATAGCATAAAAACCAACTTCAATGCAAGTAGCTTATTAAATATATATATGTCAACACCTATCTACTTGCTTTCTTTTTGAAACACTGAATTACTTGTTATTTTTAATAATTTGATTGTACTCAACCTTTGTTGACATTCTTTTCTTCCTAACATGGATGGTAGGTAAAGCACCTACGTCACAATACTCCGACAATTGGACCCTGAACTTCCGAGGTTCAGATGTTTTACTTTTGATGATACATTTTAGTCATTGTACATGGTATTGCAATCTCTTTTATGCTTATTTCTATCTTCTGTTATAATTTGGGATACATGTACATAATGTCAGTTCTTTTGATACATGTAATATCTTATGGAAATTAATGCAAATAAATCTTGGTAACACTTGTTGTTTCATGGTTTATTAAATTGCGAATGTCATTCGAACATGAAAAATTTTCCCTTATTTTTTAACCTAATGCGATTGATAGCGAATGTGGTACTACGAATACTGTATAAACGGGTAACCCGCATCCTGAATGTCGCAAGCAGGATTCAGTCCTTCACCGGTACATCGAGGACAACTGAATGTTGTTGCTCACGAGCATGCCCATGCCTCAAGTTCAGTTGTCAGAGGTATGATTCCTATGTATAGACTTTGTTTCATGCTTCATTTGACTTTGTATCACATTCTTTCTTTGTGTACATCACCTAGTACCCACACTAGGCTAATCCACATGTATTTAATCTTGTTACTACATCGAGGGCCTAGTGGGGGGGGGGCTAGATATTCATCATAAGATAGCCAAGAGAAGACATGCTGATACTTATCAGGGGACAATTTATGCCTACATTCTTTTTATCGATTCAATGGAATAATTCTGACATCATTATTATTATGAACTGATTGGAGAAATATCCTCACTTGTTTCCAGTTATAAAGTCTGAAACCCTACTTTACTTTCTTTGAGATTTTTATGGATTTCGTCCTCTTCTTCGAGATTTTTATGGAATTATTCCATTGAGATTTTTTTGGGTCGCACGAATATGAGACTGGGTAGGAACACACGTCAAGTCTCGAGAACAAGACTTCATTTGAGATATTTATAATTGTGACACCATGAGACTTAGGTAGGTGTTAAAATACAAAATACGGTACATGTATCAGACATCATACATTTCGGGTCTCGATACGGTTAGAGATACAGTTTTCGATCAGATTCATACATTTTCGTTCACTTCCTTTTAGATTTCAGACCTGATCTGATATCCACATTTTGCAAACAAGTAGCTTATTGTGTAGTACTCGTCGAGACCTTCCAACAGTACCGAGAACGTTGAAATCCGACATCGGATGAAGAAAATACGTCGTTTTATGATCGCGGGTCGGTAAATGGATCCGAACTCGATCCTAATCTGGACCCGTTTAGTCAAATCCGAGTATAAAAGCAAGTGGCCACTGGTCTGGTCGACCCAACCCTATTCTCCAAGGCTGATCTCGCCTGAGATCCGCCCTAGAGTCGTCGTGCCGTTGCCGGATCGTTGACGGAGTCGCCGATCGCGAAGCCGCGAACGTCTACACATAGAGCTCGTTGTGGGGAGTTCGTTTCTCATGTTTGCGAGGTACAGATCCCCCTTCCTTGCTGTCATTTTCTACATTTTGCTTCCTACGAGCTGAATTTCAATTCCACTGTCAGAGTGTTGGACTCGCGTTGTATTGCACTTTTTAGTCACTGAAATTGGTGTAGATACCATATATTTGTTTTAGATTATGCATGCATGGGGGTCAATATAATGCATGTTCTTATTTTAATCTATTTATCTATATGTTCATGTTGAATACCCATCTGGAGATCTCCGGGAAAGATTGGCACTTTGGGGGGTTTTTATTTTTGCCCATCTGTAATGTGCTCGATTTGGTTATCTTGAAAATGCTATTAAATAATCAACCCACGTTGTATGGGTACTGATGGTTTGGGATGCTGCTTAACAATTAAAATGCGGATTAAAGTGGTAACTGATTAGAGAAGTACCTGAGTAGGATATTGTTGTTGTTCTAAGTAATGCTGATTGTTAGTTCCAATGTGTCAATCTAAATGTAGCATGTCTTTGTGTGATATGCCTCTGTTTTGATATTCAACAGTAAATGGATTTGTGTATGTTGCAAAGGTCAAAACTACATCATGCACTGTTGTGGGAGTGAATGTTCTGGATCATTGTGAAAGAGTTCGGTGGGTATCTGATCATGATTATTTCGGATGGTCTCAATGTTTACTGCGTGGCCTATTCAGATGCTTACAATAACTTTAGAACTACATGTTTTCTAGAAAACCCAGACATTAATTTGCCCATTGTGTGTGCCTATTGGTGATTGTGATGGACACACGCTTAATAAACAACCTTTCTGTTAATCCGAGTCTTCCAATGCTGATTTTGCTGACATTATTTGTGAAATTTAGATTTCTAGTTGTTTATGTTTTTTTTTGTTTATTAAATCGAATTTTAGAACCCACTTAATGGTCTAGTGGTAGTACAGTGTGTCTACCACACAAAAGACCAGGGTTCAAATCCCACTCTTGCAGGGGTTGCGTTAGGTAGTCGACGGCCAGCGTAAAAAATAGTCGAATCTTTAACATGGATTTGAGCAAGAATTCATGTAGCCGACCCTACTGATAGTGGGAGAAGGCTTAGTACATTTTTTTATTAAATCGAATTTTAGTTTTTGAAACAGATTGATTCAGGATCGTGAAGATGTGAATATGTACAATATAACTGGGGAGAATGTATGAAGTTAAGCAAATGGGGAGATGACAGTTATGGAAAACTTGAAGGATGTAATGATTTGAGAGAGAGCTTATATGAGAGATGATTACAAGTGATGGTGATAGATGAAAGATTGGTTATAAGGAACATGGCAAACACACTTTAAAACACATGCATATTTTTTTACAAAAAATGGTCATATTTTATTTCCTTCCTAGGCTATATGAAGAATGTAATTTACTGGATAACATGTATTATCTACTAAGTAGCTATTTATCGTTCTTCATATTTTTGGTGCTTGGGCATACTAGCTCGGTTCTTGCCATCTTTATCTTTTCCTTTTCCGTTGTGCTTCGGTCTGCATTATATTGCTGTTGCTGTCCTCTGACCTCATTCTCTTATCTGACATCATTTTAACCATATTATCATGGATCTATAACCACAGTTTTTTCATAATATTTTAATACCTGTTGTTATTGACACTTCAAGGATTGTTGTTATGGTGCCTGTATTTGAAGATTTGAAAATAAGTTTGATTTCATAAGCCTTTGTGATTCATTTATATGCTCCTAGAACTGCAATGTTGATTTTTTTAATATTGTGCAGTTTTTTGTTCGTTTATTTGGCAACATGCTGCACCAGGACGGTCTCTTTGTTTTTTAGTTGCAATATTTCTGAACCATTAAGATGAATATTGGTTACATTAGAACATTTATTATCTAACTAATGGTCTTGCATTTTTGTACTGGAGTAAAGGCTCG
This sequence comes from Ottelia alismoides, assembly GCA_037367405.1. Lineage (NCBI taxonomy): Eukaryota > Viridiplantae > Streptophyta > Magnoliopsida > Alismatales > Hydrocharitaceae > Ottelia > Ottelia alismoides. Next base: position 393,646 of record JAZKJV010005812.1, on the reverse strand, counting down.
AGTTCAATTTTGCACTTTCGTGAAATGTAATCTAGCAAGTTTTTTCATCTTATCATATTTTGTTGACAAATTGGTTTGGTTATATTTGCTTTATAGTATTCTTTTGCAAGCTATATCCCTGTGCTATCGATTGAGGCCTCAAATGTTGAGAGTAGACCACCTTCTTGCGATGTTTTGTTGTCCACTCGCCCTGATGCAACTCCACTTTCTAAGCTTGTCTTGGGATGGATTAAGCTTTGCACCATCATCGTGGAAGTGGGTTCTTCTCACATCATCTTAAATTACAAAAGATCGTTATGCGTCATCTTAAGTTATGATTTTGCACTTTACCTCCAATGATAATCTGCTTGTTGCACTTAAACCTTGAAATGTACTATAGACAAGTTGATTGTGAACCGTTGATGTGTAAAATAATTACACGTGCATTAAATACATAATTGCTGAAATTATTGGAGTGCTAACATACTTTTATATATGATCCAATTTATCTTCTCTCATAATATCATTGTTTAAGTTTTTAACATCAATCTTGGTAGGATTATTCAGAAATCAAATTGTTGTAATGGATCAAATGATATGTGTACATTACTTTGAATATGATATTGATTATAAAGATCGTGATGTCTGATCTGTACTGCGGATGCAGTCCCTGCGTGCATTGTGTGTCTCCACGGATATCCTTTCCAGTGTGTGGTTTTGCACACGGATGGAGTTTCCCGTGTTGCTATGGGTAGTTGGAGATAGCGATCGCAAGGGATGGACATGAACCCTTGGGTCTCCCGGTAGATGACTAGATTGTCACGACCCCAACAGTTGCTTTGGCTGGGGGATACGTAGTTCGACTGTGCTCCGATGTAGTTCCAGTGATTCTACGACGCTGTTTGAAGACACGTGCATGGTAATCTTGTCTTCACTTTTGAGCATAGAATTAATACGTGAGGTCAATTAGAGTCGGTTACTCAAGTTGGTTTCTCGTATTGGTTTGGTTCTATGAAGGGAGTTCCGGGATGTGGTTAGTAAAGGGGGTGTTTCACCGATTTGCCCATAGCTGGAGGAAAAATGAAAGGTAATCGTAGGACTTTCCGACTATAGTGATGAGTGTTAAATCAGATTCTATAATCAAATCTTGAGATCTACCTTGTGTACTACTGTCATACTCTTACCGACTAGTAGTGGATAATAGTTAATCGTGTTTCAAATCAAGCAGTGTATCTCATCAGATTGAACATTCGATCGATACCGTTGAAATGTGATTAGTTCTGAAGATAAGAGAACTATCAATGAAATGAGAATGATAATCTAGAAGAAAAGTAGGGAGGTTAGTAAAGTGTTGTGAACTTAGTTAGGGTGCATCTACTTCATGCATGTCTATAGAGGCTGAAGGATATGGGAAAATACTTAAACGCTTCACGGAAGCGTGAGGATCGCATTGTATGCGATCGGGAGCAACTAGTATTAGTTTCTCGATGCAGCAGAATTTTAAAAATTTTAAACGATGAAACCACATGATCCAAGAACACTTCTCTGATCGTGTCAACTAAACCATAAACAAGTATTAGGTTTACCTCTTGAGGCGTGGTTACGATCGAGTCTCTAAACGAAGATACCTCTTGTCTCAAGTCCGATCCGACGGAGGAGACGCTTACGAGCGCGTTGATGAAACGCGTGCTCCTCGCAATCTATGTTGATGATCCAAGCATCGAATCTCCTATTCTCGTCACACGAGATCCGACGTCTTCTTCACGAGCAAGGCACACCGAAGGAGACAGAGACCCACAAGCAAACAATCCGGTAGCATAACGATGATGTTGCGGCGACGGCAACTCTCTCTAAGGCTCCATAGTGGACGACCACAATGAGAGTGAGAAACTTGACGTGTAGAGAGAGAGAAGAAGAGAGTTTAATTCCTCTTGGAATTATGTGTGTTCTTCAAAGGCAAGGGCTACCCTTCCTTTTATACTGGTTGGATGCATATGGATCTCAATCCACGTGCTCTTATAATCTACAGTGTAGATTAAAAGTTTATTATTCAATTGCCATGATTTGTTGCTCAAAAAACAAAAACAATTAGTTTAAAACAAATTAACTTTATCCCTTTTCAAGATAATAATTAATTCATTTTAAAACTAATATATATAGATAATATAGAAGACAAATCTCTTTACTATAAATAGGGTGGTCATCCTCCCCTTGAACAAGTCAAGGTGGATGACCACCATTAAAGAGATAATGTCTTCATTTATCTATATATGTATTAATTAATATGCAATAACAATTATTGCATCAAAATTCACAAAACAATTAATTTTCAAAATTAATCTTGTGAAAAATTCGATCATGCCATTGACTAATATGAATCATATTCATACATCCAACATAATCTGTAAATTAGATTTGCAATTAATTATTCATTGTGAATCCCATTCACAACAACATATAATTTGTAATTCTATTTACAATAAATCTCTTCATCGTATTATAAATCACATTATAATATCCATGATTATTATGGATATTGATATCTACATTAATCATATCATTGATAATTTAATCATCTTGGATCTCTATTCTCATATGTCCAAATAACATGAATCACATTCACATTATTCACATCGTTGATAATTAAATCACATTTAATCATCTTAGTTGGCTCTCCTTATATGGCCAAATATGAATCAAATTCATATTATTCATGATAATTAAATCATATTTAATTATCAATATCTCAATGCTTAGATACATAATATCAATAATGGAATTATTCTTGAATCTTTTCAAGAACAATGCTCTTTCTCCGCGGATACTTGGAGATAAGGACATGGTGATTGTAGTGTTCTACGTATAGTAACTTGGATATTGAGATCACATCTCAAATCTCGATCTCGTGGACCTCTCATAGATGCTTGATTAAATTAAGATCGCAAATCTAATCTTCTCATTGCTTCTGAATCACATTCAGATCAATGTCCAACATTTAGATCAAGATCAGATCGCTTCTCTATTGAGAGGAGTCACTAAATCCAACCCGTTTCATCACTCCCTAGGAATGGAAGCGTCATGGTTATACAATCGTTTATGATCACATCACCCTCAGGTATTCCTCATACCCGTACATCCTGCATACTGAAAGACTCAGAGTAAACCTGAAGTTTTAGATCTCTTTTAGACTGTCTCCTTCAGGGTTTTATCATTAAGTTTCTCATTTGACTATTGGGAGTTGTTATCGATCATATACTTTTCAAAAGCATATATCATCCCCAGATGCTGATCATATACTTTCCAAAAGCATATATCAAACCTACAAATCCAGTCAAGCTTCCAAAGCGAGATGACCGTGTACGGAATTTGATTCTTAAGATGGCCATGGTACATAACACTTGAATCAACAACCTCTATGATTCAAGCACGAACCTCTGTCATTCAACAATTGAATCAACAACTGTATGATCATTAAGATGGCCATGGTACATAACCCAAATTGTACTAAGGGACCTATTATGCAAATTAGTTATTCTTCATTTCAGATCAGGGAATGATATTTGCAATAACATTTATTGCATAATGGCTTGTCGTGGGTTCGCATGTCCAACAATCTCCCAATAGCCTAAAGAGCCATTAATGAGCTAATATTTAAACGCACACTCATGTGACAATCATAGGCTATTTAGAAAAATAGCTAGGTAACCTGATCAATCACTCTGTTATTGAGAGACTACGCCAAGTCCTTTGGCGCTTGCATATCTCCTAGTAACAGTGCTCACATTCAATGCGAACGCTGCATCTTATGCAACCAATACTTAATTTTATCAGTTATATTTTCCTTGACACTACAACTCAATAATCATTATAACCCGTATTAATTTCTATCATCCTTATCAGAATGCCCCAGAGATCTCTATCTCCCAAGACTAAGACAGTCTTATGTCTTATACAGCATCTCATACTAGTTGCTCGAGGCAGCGGAATTTAAATAAATTTAAACGATGAAACCACATGGTCCAAGATCACTTCTCGGATCGTTTCATCTAAACCATAAACAAGTATTAGGTTTACCTCTTGAAGCGTGGTTGTGATCGAGTCTCTAAACGAAGAAACCTCCTATCTCAAGTCCGATCCGACGGAGGAGACACTTGAGAGCGCGTTGATGAAACGTGTGCTCCTCGCAATCCATGTTAATATTACAAGTGGCGAATCTCCTAATCTCGTCACACGAGATCTGACATCTTCTTCACGAGCGAGGCACACCGAAGGAGATGGAGATCCACGAGCAAACAATCCGGCAGCATAACGATGATGCTGCGGCGACAGCGACTCTCTCTAGGGCTCCATGGTGGACGACCACAATGAGAGAGAGAGAGACTTGGTGTATATATATAGAGAGAGATGGAGATAGTTTAATTCCTCTTGGAATTATGTATGTTCTTCAAAGGCGAGGGCTACCCTTCCTTTTATACTAGTTGGATGCACATGGATCTCAATCCATATTGCTCTCTTAATCTACGACGTAGATTAAAAGTTTATTAATCAATGTCCACGATTTGTTGCTCCAAAAAAACAACAATTAGTTTAAAACAAATTAACTTTATCCCTTTTCAAGATAATAATTAATTCATTTTAGAATTAATTAATATACATAGATAATATAGAAGAGAAAGTCTCTTTACTATAAATAGGGTGTCAGTCCCCCCTTGAATAAGTCAAGGCGGACGACCACCATTAAAGAGATAATGTCTTCATTTATCTACATATGTATTAATTAATATGAAATAACAATTATTGCATTAAAATTCACAAAAAAAATTAATTTCCAAAATTAATCTTGTGAAAATTTCAATCATGCCATTGACTAATATGAATCATATTCATACATCCAACATAATATGTAAATTAGATTAACAATTATTGTTCATTGTGAATCCTAATCACAACAACTAATTTGTAATTCTGTTTACAATTAAAACTCTCCATCATATTATAAACCATATTTATAATATCCATGATTGTTGTAGATAGTGATATCCACATTAATCATATCTTTGATAATTAAATCATATTTAATCATCTTGGATCTCTATTCTCATGTGCTCATATAACATGAATCACATTCACATTATTCACATCTTTGATAATTAAATCACATTTTTAATTATCAATATCTCAATGCTTAGATACATAATATCAATAATGGAATTATTCTTAAACCTTTTCAAGAATAATGCGCTTTCTCCGCGGATACTTGGAGATAAGGACATGGCGATTGTACTGTTCCACTTATAATGACTTGGATATTGAGATCACATCTCAAATCCAGATCTTGCGGACCTCTCATAGATGATTGATTAAATCAAGACCGCAAATCTAATCTTCTCATTGCATATGAATTACATTTATATCAATGTCCAATATTTGGACCAAGATCAGGCCACTTCTCTATTGAGAGGAGTCACTAAAATCCAGACATGTTTCATCACTCCCTAGGAATGGAAGCATCATGGTTATACAATCGTTTATGATCACATCACCCTCAGATATTCCTAATACCCATACATCCTGCATACTAGAAGACCCAGAGTAAACCCGAAGTATTAGATCTCTTTTAGACTGTCTCCTTCAGGGTTTTATCATTAAGTTTCTCATTTGACTATTGAGAGTTGGTATCGATCATATACTTTCCAAAAGCATATATCATACTCAGTGTTGATCATATACTTTCCAAAAGCATATATCAAACCTACAAATTCAGTCAAGCTTCCAAAGCGAGACGACCGTGTACGGAATTTGATTCTTCCCAATATCTCATGAGTGAGCTCGTGTCTTCCGGTTCAGTAAATGAACCTGTATGATCCATTTGAGAGATCGTATTACTCATATGCCCTTGTATTCACGCCATCACAGCGGTGTATAGACCTTGATTAGGTCATCAACCTATTGGTCTATCAAATGTACATACTCAGACATATAGTATCACATCTGTCTCCGGTCAGAGGATGCATGCCTATATCGCGACAGCATACGACATAGGTCTTTAATTATCTCAATATCGTTAAGACAACTATTTGACCTAACTTATCAAACACTTCCGAATCTCTATTCATATTCAGAGGACCTGCATCAAGAGGTCGGTTAGATATCAACCTTTATATAAATGATTGTCATCTCCTTCTCAGGATGGAGATCATCTCTTAATAATCATTTAACGGTGCTTGATGAGTCCTCAATCTATCTCTTTAGATATTCATCCAAGCACCAGCCTCTATGATTCAACAATTGAATCAACAGCTGTATGATCATTAAGATGAGCATGATACATAATCCTAATTGTACTAAGGGACCTATTATGCAAATTAGTTATTCTTCATTTCAGATCAAGGAATGATATTTGCAATAACATTTATTGCATAATGGCTCATCGTGGGATCGCATGTCCAATAGAGTCCCCCCAACCCTAAGATACAATGTATCTTGGAGTCATAGTGTGAGACCCTCGTGGTCATGACCACAAACTAATTTATATTTACTAATATTACCTTGTTCTCCACCGTCGTGGACTCTTACTGATGAGGATCAGATCTAAATTGATCACTTTTCATATCAAATATCTTATCTTACGTGTAATGTATTATATATGGGAACTTAGCTAGGAGGCATATAAATAACAATAATAGTTTTTAAACAATTTAAAATGTAGTAACCTAAATGACAGAGCTACATTGTAGGTTGTTCGCTTCTCGTTGAGTACTTGTTAGTAGTCATTTTGTTTCTTATGGGTAGTTGCCTTCCTTACAGTCGGTTTCTTGCGTACACTATTTACCATTTTTGGTTGTTTTATATTAGTACTGGGCGCATTGCTTATAAACCTCTTCCATCTACCTGAGATTGTGGATCAAATTTCTCCTTCCACTAGCCACAGTGTGGAAGAATCCCGTGTTTGCATCCTACTCCTTCACCTATTTCTGCCTTTACCTTTGTTGCCACTCCACCTCTTTCCGCTTGTCTTCTTCAACAACAACCTTTTGTTGTTCGCTTTTAGCCACATGCTCCTCCAAGCTGAGCGCTCGTCCATCTTCTAACCCATCCAACTGTGCAATCTCCGCTTTTGCCACAAGGCACCGCTCTTCCTATTTCTGCCGCACCTCCCTCCTATGCTTCATCAACATCCCCATCAGACCAACAATCTTCTGGGTCAGCCTCCGGGTTGCTGATCCCGCCAAATGCACCGAGCCCCAAAAGTCTATAACCAACTCTATCACTCTTTCGTCTGGCAACCAAGCTCTCTCAAACCTGAACAAAGATCGAGGACACATCCCTCTTCCGAATCCCTGCAGATAGGCGTGTGGTTCCGACCTAGATCTAGGAAGGACCCGAGCCGAAGAGAGAGGAAACAACTCTGGTAACTCCGTAGAAGCCCGAAAATGATCTCAAACACGATCTCGAAGAGTTGTTACACCAAATGAAGCGCCCATTCGTGGCGTCTACCACCTCTAGCGTTAGTTCCTCAACAAAATTTAAAAAATCTGCGGAATCGAGATCCCGCCCATCCCTGTCACTAGGCCGATCTGAGCCAAAAATCATCACATTGAAGTCACCTCCAATAAGCCATGGGAGATTTGGGAATGCCCCTCTGACCAGACAGTTCCTCCCACAAAACATGATCATGCTAGGGCTCAAGGCCGATACACCGATGTCAAAAGCACTCTTTATTCCCCAGATTTGCATTTTTTCGAATATGCTTCTATCTGAAGTTACTTGATACGATTATGAGGCGAGGTGGTCTCGATAATGCCATCTGTCTCGAGATTTTTGGAAGATCTCTCAAGACCCTATGAATGCTGGTATACCTTGTCGAGACTCGTGGGCTGCAGTGAGGCTATCCCCTTTATTGGGAGGGGACACCTAACATGTCAAGGGTATGCAAACTTCAGCTTCATTGCTCAACCCACATTGACGTTGTCTATAGCCTTAGTCATCATATGTTCAAGCAATATAGAAGGGCTTTATGACAGCCGTGCACTGTCATGGTCTAAGGAACCTGTGTGGTTGTCCCCATCTCAGGGTACAATCCTACACCCTTGGGAATGGGCAGCTAAGTATCAACGGTTCCCCTACTTTCTTCAATGAAGGTCCTCTTCGTGCTAGGTTAGATCAGATGCAGATCTACTTCCTTTATTCTTGAAATCTTGTGTATCATGGCAAATAGGTGAAGGATTGATACCAGGCACGTGTTCATCTTTTCAGAGTTTTCCCCCCCTCATAACGTTATATTAGCCAGATACCTTTTACACCGCGAGATAACCTATTACGGGTTGGCACCATACCAAACAGGCACACACAGTAGTATATTGTTGCTGGGAACTGGACCTGGTCTAGGTGGTGTCACCGCGGGGAACTGCGTGGTATTATCTGGGTCTCAAAATCCTCATCTATTGGCTGCAAGTCTTCATCCAACTGCTGCCTTCACAGATACATGTAGTTGAATACGGACAGTTCTGTAAAATCGCATCTTTTTTCCTAATAAAGCTGGGTCTCTTGCCGAAAATCTTAGCAGGGACTTGAACTGTTAGTGGTATCGAGTGTGGTGAGAGTGGTTGTCTTCATTAAATCCACGTACCTTCCTATACAATTGTGCATCTATGGATCAACGGCAAGGAAATAAATTTGGACGATCTCCTTTCACATGCAAGAATACTGTCAGCCATATGGAATCATTAAATTTGCCAGCAGGCGGTTTACTTTCAGCACTTACCTAACCATCTGTTATTCTACTGTACCTTTCTGTAACTCAACTGGGGTTGTACAGAAGGACGATTGGATCTTAGAGAGCAGATCCTCTGCACTATTGCAGAGGTCTGCTGTAAAATCATGGACCGCTCGAGCTGCTCGATCTTGATTGAGCGGTTCGTACGAATTTCCCTGGTAAGGGCTCACAAAGGCACCGGATTCGTGCGAATCGCTCGATCTCGGGTGATCCACGATTTTATAGCAGTCTCTGCAGTACTGCAAAGGATCTGCTAGCTTGGATCTTAACCCAAGTTGTACTGGCTCAGACTTAGTTCCTGTCTCAGCTATGCCACATCTGTACTATTTTCTGCTATAGTATATGACCGTATAGTTTTCAACTATAAGGCACTTCATAAACAACAACGATGATAACTATTTGTTTTTTCTGTAATTTCGCATTGTCTTTCCAGCATGACAACCAGTCTCCAGAGTGACATGGATATATCTGAATATCCGCTTACCATATTCATCGAATATGGTTATTCTTAGTTGAATATTAATCGAATATGGATAGATATCAATTGTAAAAAATTTCGAAATATGGATATGGATATGGTAACAACAAAGAAGATCCAGATTTGGATTCGAATATCTAAATATAAAATAATATAAACATGAGAAAAATGGGGCTCCCAGTCCCATTTCTCGGCTAATTCTTTTTATTTTTTTTGAAAAATACCGTCATATTTTCATCATTATATCCCTCCAATATGTCATTCCAATTTCATCAGAAACAAAGACTTCTCCGCCCTCAATCCAGAACATGTCGATTACAACAATACTAAGAACGTTAAAATTACATGTCTTAGATGGAGGGGAAGTGAGTCTCTCTTTCTGATGAATTTGGAATGACGTATTAGATGAATATAGTGATGAAAATATATGGAGGTATTTTTCAAAAAAATTAGCTGAAAAATGGGGCGGGGACAACCCCATTTTCCTCTATATACATATACATTGTGTTTAGTAAACAACTAAGCTAAACCTATGTCCATGCATCCCTTCAATCTTTGATAACCACTATGCCTCTGCCTCGACAACTTTATAAGAATCGTAATAAGAGAAGCTTCAAGTCAGCTTCAAACCCCTTGAAGACTATATCTATAGAGCAATTTTTGCAACTATAACTCTTATTGATTGGCTAAATATTTTTATTATATGTGTGTATTATTTGTAATGGTATCTTTTTTAAGTTACTTCATACTTGGTACCTTTTCAATTCATATTTGCTATTTATTCGATCCAGATTTGTATTCGATGAATATTCGATCCGAATTTGTATCCGATTATCTTAGGATACGGTTTCCTAAATTCATTTCCTATTCATATATGTATCCACATTCGATGTAGAGGAAGCGAATATGGATATGAAAATAACCATATCCGATTCGTACCTGACCCGTTTTCATCTCCAGGCCGTTGCCCTGACTGCTCCTCTGCTAGAAGTACATGGGCAGAAGCTACATCTGATTTGTAACCACAGGAGGTTTATCTTGATTTTTGTTCCAATGTATGCACATCTGTTCACAGAGATCTGGGATTTCTATCCCTGTGGTACAATATCTCGGTCCCTATCCATATTTGCTGGCCCACTCGATACAATATCCCACTTAATTAATTGTTGAAAGGCATCAGGGCCAACTTGTGCATATTCATATCTACCGCCATCAAATCGCTCAACGTCATTCTGTAAACATTTTGATTAGAATATTGCCCAATCGTCTTGCACTGTTTCCTACCTACCTCCTGCTGTCAGGAAAGTAAATCTCTTCACCTATCTACTCATTTGCATATTCATCCTTGTAAAAAATATTAATTGTCTTTCGTGTGCAACTCAACACGAGCATGCGAGAACTGAGGAGCAGAGATGCAAACAGATATGGATATATCTCTACCGGTCTACTACCACCGTATTTGTTTTATTTAAATTTTGACATTTATGGATACACAATACTCTTACATATGCAAATCTGTTTCTGCATGTGTTTATGCCTCCTTTCTTCATGTATAATGTACTTGTTATGGTATAAATGTATTGATTATATTTATGCCACATGTAAGCCATACGCATGCATGTATATTTAAACAAATATATAAAGTATTTCTTGATATCCGTTTCATATCTGTATATGTTTTTGTGTAAATGAGAATGTATTTTTATATTTATCAATATTTGCATCTATATTCGTATTATAAAATGAACAATGATATGATTACAATTTTATATGTATCCGACTATTTGTATCGCTTTCTTGAATGAAACACATTGTTCTCACGAGTGGGTGTGCAAGTTTGACATAAAAAAACTGTCGTCTACGAATTCTGCTTTGTTCAGTGAAGTGTGCTTGATTTGGTCGAACTGCTCGGGTTAGGTTTGGTGTTAATTTTATACGGAATATGTTTTTCCAGCCATACATATCCAAGGTTGCAAAAGTTGGTAGTCGATGTTCGATCGATCGGATCACTGGGTAAAGATTAATCAACAGTCGGGCATCTAAGCAGATTTAATCATATTTTAGTCGATTTTGTATTTTTAAATTATTTTGAATATAAAAGCACACACGGTGGAAGTCCTTGGTCGTCACTAGGAAGCGGACATCTAAGGATATGCGAGTCACTGCATTAGTCTAAAAGCAATGTCCTTGTGTGCATTTTTATGATTTTTAACGTATTTTTAATTTTTTATTCGATTTTTGGCATTTTAATTGTTTTTCAAATTTTGTTTTATACTTGTAATTAATAAATAGAATATGTTTAATGTTTATGGTTTTTATTTTTTTATTTTTTAATTTAAATAATGTAATAAGTAGAAAAAGAAAATGATTTAAAATATATGCATAAAGCGTGAAACAAAAGAATTTGAATATATGATAAGGTGATAAAAGTATAGTAAAAATACGCTTTTAAATATTTTTATATTTTTTTTAACTATTTTGGGTATGTTTGAAACGAAGGAAAAATATAAACCAATGTTTTTACTTTTTAGTTTTTTATATAATAGTCCCAAAAATTTTAATAAATTCTCAAATGCAACTAAAGTAGTCGGGGTACAAATATCTATTTTAGATTTTTGAATCATTGCAAGATACGTCCAAAATGAATAAGAAAACTGAATCACTAAATTGATTTATGGACCACATACTGCGATAATTTCATAAATCTTTTGCAAGTACATAGGTAATATTCAAGCTTTACCACCGAAAAACTAGGCAAAATTACCACCATAATTTTATATTGATAAACAAGCCAAAAGTGCCAATTTTACTCGCCATTTCATAGTTAATTCATTTTGTATACAAAATTTCTCGAATTGGTATGACATGTAGAGCACAATTTCAACTTTCTAACAAAAAAAAACATTGCAGTTAAAACATTCACGGACATAATAAATAGCTTTGAAATCAAGGGTATACATGTAATTTGACCAGAAAACATTCATCTTTGGTTTTTGAGGGTTGTGATGACTTGAAAATTGGCCTTATGGTAGTGCAGTGTCCCTACTACTAAAAAAGCAGGCTTCAGATCTTGGCGTGCACACCTATGCATGTTTTCCCTACTTGTTTCAAAAAATTTACATTTAATTTTTTTCTAAGATGAATGTCATAAAGTTGTTAAAATCCCCTTATCCCTATTTATTTTCTGCAAGGCTCAAATCCGCTTATCCCTATTTATTTTCTGCAATAGAAATCAATTTTAATCACTTTTAAAGTATTAAAATTACATGATCGACGGACTGACCTTAGGAGGACTTGCAGGGGGCATAAAGCATAGCCATTAGGCATGTGCAAATGCGGGTTCACGAATTAGGCTGAAGATCGACCATCTCAGCACCTCGTGTAAATCATAGTTATAGAATCTCAGTCATGAGCTAGTATATAACAACCCCTCACGTATAGAGAAGGGGAGGAAAAGAAGTTGGTCGTAGGTCTTCGGGTCACACAAATGCTTATTTTTATATAGGCCTCAAGTCGAGTATCACCACAACACTGTCAGGGAGAATCTTCCCCAACTGGATGATATAAAATGAGCTATGAGCTCACTAATTATAATCAGTTTAAATCAGTGAGTTGAGAGAGAAGATTAGGGGTGTAAATAGATCGAATCTGAGTGAATCTATATTTTTTTAGGTTTGGTTAGTTTATTTAATTGAGTATAAACTTGTGTTTAGGTTGTGTTCATTTATTTTCAAACCGAATCTAGATCGAACCTCTTTCTAATCAAATCGAACCTAAGCGAATGTTGAACTTGAGAATTTTCTAATAAGAGGGAGTGAAAAGAGAAGAAATGAAAAAAAATGTGTGTCTATAATTAGAATAAACATTCATTCGGTTTTTCCTTTATCTAGATCTTCTTTGTCTTTTGAAAAAAAATTAGATTAATAAATATTTTTTTATTTGAAAGAAGTATATTTATAATATATTTTTATATCTGTTCAGATGAGGATAATGAATAATGTGGGGATATGCGACATGTAAGGTTTGTACTTATTTTTTTGATTTGAGGATAAAGAAGAGAAACGTACTAGACACATAGATGATTGATATTGTAACCATGATGTGACTATTTATTTTGGGATAGTTTATACCGAGATAAAATATACTTATACTGTAAATATTCTCTTATCTGCAGACAAAGTTCACTTTATACATATCCGGTTCATATCTATCGAGTACGAATATGGATATCGATATGATTCGAATATGCATTAAAGAGACCATATCCTTAAAAATACGATATGAATTCGAATCAGATATTTACCAAATCCGAATACGGATCGAATAAAGAGCGGACCCGAATACGAATCGAATAAAGAGCCAATCCAAATATGAATCGAATAAAGAGTGAATCCAAATATGGATCCGATAAACATGGAATATGAATACAGGTCGAATAAAGACTACATAAGAATACAAATTGAATTTTTATCAACGTTTATAATGATTTTAAAAAATGATAATGAAATATAAATAAGTTGCATCATGATAAAAGGGATCGTCAAGGTGACCTATGTTCTTGACCGAAAGCAAAGAGGAGATAGGATTTCGTAACTTTCGGTCGTGCCCATCCTCAAACAAACAGAAGTTTATTAATATCATTAATGTATTGTATTATATAATATATAATACTAATATAATAAAAAGAAACAGTGGCTTATATTATATTAACTAATATATAAAACAATATTAAATGGTGTATTCGGATATCCAGATCTGGATGCGGATATTCAAGCCATTACCATATTCGTATCTGCATTCGAAATTTTTTTACAATCCATATCCATATTCGATCGGTATCTGATTAATATTCGGATACGGATATCCGTATCCGGTAATTTTTCGAATATGGTAAGAGGATATTCGGATATATCCACGTCTGTTTTCATCCCTAGATTTGGTATTAAATCAATAAAAATATTTGAATATGACATTTATTTGTTTATTTATTCAAAGTATCCAATCTCTATTGTGCCTTAGTGGATCCCATTGATCAATCGACCCTTCTAGAATGGTTGATAATTGGCTCCCTAAAAGCTAAGATAATCGATTACTCTTTCGGATTAATGGACCACTCTAGTAGCTCCTTATGTTGACTTCAGAAACTAAGGGTGACCAATTACTCTTTTTGGTTGATGAAGCACTCTTTCTCTCGAATTCATGGCTAATTACTCTTTTTGGTTGATGAAGCACTTTTTCTCTCGAATTCATGACTGTGACATCTTAAATGTTGTCGAATGCTAGATATCATCTACTCAACCCGACCTGATCAAGTCGATGTGGCCCAGTTAGTCGAACCAAGTTGGAGTGACTCTATGAACCAACTTGACCCAAATATGCCCCTAACGTAAAGCAGCACTTTGCAGCTTGGTGTCACCCATAGCTCCCGCTGATCGTCAACGTCACTCACACATCCTCATCTTGTCTTTGAGTGTATGTTCATTCTCTGTTGATGTTAATATGGGCTTTGTTCTCATTTATTTTAAGCGTGATTAGGGATGGTAATGGCTGATGGTGGCGGATGCGATAAGCGACAAGGTGGAAGAGGTGATGGTGGTGATATAGTCATTGTGATTGCAACGACGGTGACAACATTGTGGAGGAACATGAGGTGGAAGATCATCGTGGGTTGTTTGTGCGGTGACGGCGAAAGGTATGATAGTTGTGATGACTGGGTGGCGTCGTCGATGGGTGTATGGTAGTGGTGAGATGTGATGGTTGTGTGATAGTGGTGATGGGTGTGGCAGTGGTGGTGATTGTGATGGTTATAATGGATATGAACATAGTTGTGTAGTTGTAGTTATAACGGTTGTTGTAGTTGTGGGTATGGGTGGTTGCTTGGTGATAATGATTGTGGTAGTGGTAATGGTTGTGGTTTGGGTAGTGATGGTGGTTTATTGGTGATGGTTATTTGTTGTAGGTGATGATGGAGGTGATGATTGTGGTGAGTTAATTGTTATGGTTGTGGTTTTGGTTAATGGTGATGGTTGCGGTGATTTCATTTCATCTTGTTTGAGTTGTTAGTATTTACTTGATGATTTTTTCTTAATTACATATTTACCATAGTGATTGTATTGCTAATATTCTTAAATCCAATAATGATGATTAGAAGGAGGTTGATTGTCCTATGTGTGTGTGTACACACGATGTATTTTCTTGTGGCGATTTGATGCATGGCTTTGGCTTTCATATTGTAGAAGATTCATATACCAATCACACAAATGAAACAAGGATTTAATGTGGAAAACCCTTATTAGAGAGGAAAAACATGAAATACTCTCAAGCCCTAATCTCTTCTCAATTGGAGATTAGGGTTCTCTTCACTAACTAAATCAAAAGGTAAGAGGGGTGAGTACAATATATAGAGGAGGACAGGTAAATGGTTCCTCACCCAAAGATTCGTTTGCCTGTGTAAACATCCATCACTAAACACTCTCCCTCTAGTTGGACATACATATTTACCATGACCAACTTGTCCACATTTTGTTCGAATTGCACTGTAGGCAACCCTTTTGTGAAGAGATCTTCAATATGGTCTTCAGGCTTCAGATAAGGAAGACAAGGCAACCCATCATCAATCTTCTCATGGATGAAATGATGAACTATTTCTACATGCTTAGTCCGATCGTGCATCACATGATTATTGACCAAGTTTATCATGACTTTGTTGTCACAGAACATCTTCACCAACATAGCAACTTTGATACTAAGTTGTTCCAAGAGAAGTTTCAACCAAGAGATTTAAGTGACCCCATTTGCAAGAACGTGGTACTCGGCTTCAACACTAGATCGTGAAACCACACTCTGTTTCTTTCTCCTCCAAATGACCAAGTTACCACAAAGATAGACATCATACCCTGAAGTAGATTTCCTATCGTCAATAGATCCAACCCAATATGTATCGGTATAGACCTCAATATACACCATCTTTTGCCTCATGAACATGAGTCCCCGACCATGAGACTTTTTTAGATAGCATAAAATCTTGTTAACCGCATGGGCATGAGTAGTTGTGGTAGCAGGCATGAATTGGCTCACAATATTCATAACATAGATGATGTTAGGTCTGGTGAGCATGAGGTAGATTAACTTCCCCACGATTCTTTTTTATCGTCCTTTATCCTTGTCATCAATAGGTGTCCCACCCACTTTTCTTAGCTTATAATTCACCTCTATACGGTTAGAGATCGGTTTTCAACCAAGCATGCCAAAGTCCTACAACAAGTTAAGTACATACTGATGTTGGTTCAGACACATGCCATCGGGGGATCTAGTTATCTCAATACCAAGAAAGTAGTGTAGTTGTCCTAGATATTTCATCCCAAACTCAGTCACAAGGACCTTTATATTAGATATCTCAACATCATCATCACCTATGAGGATCACGTCATCAACACAAACTAGTAGGATAGTATGTTTATTTGACCTCTACTTCACAAAAAGAATATGATTCCCATTCTTCTGTGTATATCCACTTTTGAGCATGATGGCATGAGGTCTCTCAAACAAGGCCCGAGGGGATTGCTTCAAATCACATAAATCCTTCTTTAATTTGCAACACTTTACCTATTCTTCATAACCAAGTGGCAACTTCATATAATCTTCTTTGTAAAAATTCCCATTATTACCTTTACATCCAATTGATGCATTTTCCAAGAAAACGAATCTGTCAGCCATATAATTACTCTCATAGTATTCATCTTTGTACAGGAGCAAAGGTTTCCAAGTGATCAATCCCGTACATCTAGGTATATACCCTTTTACAACTAATCTAGCCTTATACTGCTCAACTTCCCTTGTGGCATTAAACTTTACCATATGCACCCACTTTAAGTCAACCAAATGTATGCCTTTTGGAGCATCTTCCACATCCCATATGTCATTTTTATGAGCAATCATCTCTTCATTTGTGGCACTCATCCACTTGGGACAATTTGAGCACCACATAGTGTCTTTGGAATTCCATTAGACTCCAATTTAGCAATAAAACTTTTATTTCTAGGGTCAATTTGGAGTAAGAGACAAACTGGTCCACCAATATGAGGCACATACAGTTCTGACGGCTTTTCTTGTGTCAATGGGGAGATCACCTATCACCTCTCCACTTTTACTGATCGTTCCATCAGAAGGGACTCTACATTGTCACAAGACGTATCCAAAAGATTCACTAAGGTCAGAGAGTTACTTACAGTGCTGCCAAGACTTGGAGCCATTGATGAGGGATTGGGTTGGTGGTTAAACTCCATTAGATCTTCATCCTCCACGATCTTATCAATTCCATTCAATGAAAAAACTCCCCTTGTCATCGTCACCAAGAAGATGCACTCCCTCTCACTTTTCTCATTATTTTTACCTAGGAGCTCCTCCTTAAAAACATTCTCTGGGAGAAGGATTGATCCTCGAAGAAGGTAACAACCTTGCTCACATGAAGACGATGGGTCACAAGGTCATAACACTTGTATCGCTTTTGAGTCCATGAGTACCAAGAAAGACACAATTTGTAGCCCTTGGTTCCATCTTTCGTAACTCAGGTCCAAAGTTGTGAAGGAAACAAGCACATCCGAACACACAGGGATCCAGATGGAATGGGGCTCTATCGGGTTAAACAATGAAAAAAGGGTTCTTTCTCTTAATCATAGTAGATGGGGTTCTATTGATAAGAAGGCATCGGTGATGATAGCTTCTCCCAAAAATAATTTGCATCCTTTCTTTCGAAAAGAAGAGACATAATCACATCCAAGAGATGTCGGTTCTTCCTTTCAACAATCCCATTCTATTGAGGAGTATAGCTAGAAGAAGTTTCATGAACAATCACAGTAGATGACTTTTTTTCAACAAAAAAATGTAAAGGTCCCTCGAGGTATTCCCTTGCATTATATATGCGTATAGTCCTGACACTTGTTGAATACTAGTTGCATATCATTCTTATAAAATTCTTCACCGCCTCTGGAACCTCACTTCTGCCATTCAATAAATGAACAAAAGTACATCTTGAAAAATCATCAATGAAGGTAATAAAGTACTCATGACAACCCAAAATCCATACATTCCTAGGACCTCACACATCAGAATGAACAATTCAAAATATCGTTTTACTTTTATTACTTGAACTAGAGTAAACAATTCTAGTGTACTTGGCCAGTTTGCACACCTCACATAAGAGAACATCAGTTCTATCATTATTACACAATGCATGGAATAAGGAAGTAAGAGTCGCAAACCCAGGGTGACCAAGACATTCATGCTAATGTTTCAGCTTTTGTGGATCTTCCTTGCTTTTATTATCCATAGAAGCAACCCGCACAAAGGCAACTGATGCAAGAATGCGGTAGAGGTCATCATCAACCAAACCAATCGCAATCCGTCTTCTCATCTCCATGTCCTGCATTACGCATGATTTCACATCGAAAATCAGATGACTTAAGGTCCTTGGTAATGAATGAAAAACTAATAAGTTAATAGGAAATAGGGAACATGGAGTGCACCTTTCAACGAGAGTTTGATGATGAGAGGTATACTCCATTTTCCAGCATCTATCACAATAAATTCATCATCTACATTCACACGCTCTCTCTCGGAGGTAATCTTATATTCCTGAAACATTTTGGAGTTCCCAAACATACGGTCTGAGGCTCCACTATCAATGATCCACTCAGAACTAGGAGAAAGATTACCTTCACTACTCTCGACCACCAAGGCATTGTTCATTGCTTCCTCTTAGGCTCCATTCTTGTCAGTGATCTTCTTTACATATTGATGAATCATTGATTCATCACTCTAATTAGCTGAAAAAAGAGCTTCGTCTCAAGAAATTAGATGCATTCATACCTTTGTATCCTAAATTAATAATTTGCATAAATTAGCATTCATTTCTGCATTCATAATCATCTGTACATATTCACCAATTTCACATATTTAAATTAATTCATGCTAAATCCAATTAAAATGAAGTTGAATTCATTGTGTACATATCGCTAACCTTAATCAAAGAAAAATCCTAAACAAACATTAACATGTACATGTTTGAAATAAACCCGAACCCTAATTTCAGGATAGAAAGTTGCAAACGCTGACATATCTCTCTCTTATAGTGTATAAATTCACTTCACTCACTTTTGAATTAATGTACATTCAATTATCTTCAAATCAAGATAAAATTCAAAAGAATCGGAGTTCATTTTTGAAAATTGGGTTTTGGGACCTAACTGTTCATCGTACAGATTCACTTATTTTTTATTTATTTCCTTTTCATTCCTTAATTTCATATTATAACTTATTACACAAAAATAAAAATAATAAAAAATCCAAAAATAATGAAAAAGACGAATTCTAACTTGAGCACACTGACCCATTCATCTGTATATATCTCATATTTTCTAATTATTCCTAACTTATAAAAATCCAAAAAAAGCATTCAAGTCCATTGCATCATCTCATAGCATGCTTGATTGTTGCAAGCATTTAATCATCCATAAATTCATCTAAAAATTACAAAACCAAAAATGGTCTTTCACATTCATAAAATATCACCAAAAATGCACATCTTGCGTAGATTATTTCATTTGCATTTATAAATATTGTAGCTTGCATTTAGATATACATTTTTCTAATTTATGCGTTTTTTTGCATCGGAGACGGTTTGTTATTTTTATCTATCTTCCTTTTATTTCTTTGTATTGGTCTAAGTATGGTCAACGACCGTGCCACATCATACCGCCTCATTCACCCATTCAATCCACATCAACACTTGGTCAAAGTCACTCAACCTCGGTCAACCCTTCTTTTGTCTTTAGAATCCTCCTTCTGAGCAATTGGTTTAGATGGGATCCAAAGGCCGCCCTAGCATCCTTCTCGCTCTACGTACAATGTACGTAAGTCACCCCCGCCTCACGTGCCAAGGGCGTGACGCCTTCCCCATCGTTGGATCGCATGGGATCCAATGACCACTGCACCTGCTTCCACCTCTCACCCTCCGCCTCTCTTCCCTCTGCTCCAGCGCCCACCATCACCTCGCGACACCCCTCGCTCCGATCACTTGGAAACCACTTAATCCCTTATCCCCTTCTCCTCAACAACCTAATTGCCTCCCTAAAACTCCAACCTTAACGACCTAATCCCAACTCCATCGCCATAACCCTAACCATTATTCCCTTCAAACCACCCATCGAACCTTACCCCTCTCCGAACAAGACCCCCCTCCTCCTACTTCTCTAACCTCTAATCCCAATCCTCTCCGATCTCCAACAATACTAACCAACCTCCAGCTAACCAACTCCCTGCGCCATTCCTCCTTCATCCTATTTAACCCATCCTCTGATCATCTCCACCTTTTTATCCGCCAGGATCCGTTGATCTACAGAGACAACAGAGAGAGGAACGTCGACCTCCCCCAACCTCTGCTATTGACAGCATCACCAAGGCATCTCCCAGTCCATTGCATGATCTGTGGCCTTCTAGCCATGTCGCACCGCCTTGTCAATGCGTCGAGTCTCCACTTCTGTCGTAGGAGCGGGTGACGAACACCAGAGTAGGCTTTAGATTCTCCAATCCTAGATGAACTCCAGGTATCACCCCTCTTCCTATTCTATTTTTTTCTTCTTTCATTATTTTTCTACGCATCTCCTCCTCCCACGCAGCACGCCACCTTCTTCATCCACCCAATTATTCATTCATAAAGCCATCAACAAGTGACACCATCTTTCCATCCATCCATTCTGTTCTATCTCTCCACACCTCTTTCATTATTTTCTTCCTATTCTACTATTCTTCTTTCATTATTTTGCTACATACCTCCTTCTCCTGTGCAACACATCACATTCTTCATCCTCATTGTTCTTCATTCATAAAGCCATTGACGAGTCACACCACCCCTCCATCTATATGCTTCTGTTCTATCTCACCACACCTCTTTCAACTCTGGTAAAATACGTCACTAGAGACCCTACTTCACTTTCCACCTGCAACCAGAGCCCTCCACCCATTTCCTCTCATGTGCTTCAAGTCAGATAGAGATCGATTGGTCTCGAGTCCCTATCATCTTTGCGTGTATGCTTCACCAGAGTAACACGAGGAACCTCTGCCCTAAAGACCCATGACAGTATGCCGATCAACATTGAGCGATGCTGCATTTGAAATAAGGAAGATGAATGAAGAAGA
Source organism: Ottelia alismoides (assembly GCA_037367405.1). NCBI lineage: Eukaryota > Viridiplantae > Streptophyta > Magnoliopsida > Alismatales > Hydrocharitaceae > Ottelia > Ottelia alismoides. Next base: position 372,218 of record JAZKJV010005812.1, on the reverse strand, counting down.
ATCGCCCACGTCAGGGCTGCAACCACCACCGGTCAAGAACATGAGCGATCCACACCATTCAATTTCACCCAAATTAGGTCTATTAGATCAAAAAGCATGGACGCCCCTGATCGATTCAAAGACTCGGATCCGACCCATGTCGAGCCACCATCACTTGACACGTGGATGCTTGGGCCTCCAAACCCTAGCCGCCTCACGTGCAACGCACACGCATTCTAGATAAATTGCCACCGTACCCCTCCTGTTCTAGATAATCACAAGAAAGTCCACCATATACGCTGTGCATATGGTTCATGGGAAATTTATGTAGATACCCCTTCACTCCCTGGAAATTACAACCATAACCTGCATGGGGTGAATTGCACAGAAGACCAAGAATGCTAGGAAATTGCACGAAAGTCCTCCAGAAGGTCCATTTTGCAAACTTTCCTAATTAATTTTATTACATATAGGTCCCTGAACTCCATTTCTTCGAATCTTGAACATTTGTGGTCTAATTTTTGCGTTCTTTATGTCGTTTTGATCCTCTTTGCATTATCTACCATATTGTACAATAAATAATTATTTTGAGATACTCTTGGACATCTATTTATTCAAGGAGATTATTTCTTATATTGAGCACATTTACTTTCATTCATTGATTTAGTCTTGCTCATTAAATTATGCAAAATTGGGATAATTTCTTCTGGGACATAAGTTGGTATTCACTGATACTCTATTTCCGAAATAAGGGGGCATTGATTAATTGTTGGGCTTGACTTCTTGCTCTTGACTTGATGGCTTGTATCATGCTTTCTCTTGCTTGCATCACCTTACATTATCATCGCATCATATTATTACATCATTTAAAAGTCAATAAAAATTGCATTCATTTATTTCTCTCACTACATAGCATAGCATTATTTTCTCTACATTATAATAATTTTGAAAATTCATGCATCATATTTCTTTCAGTAATTAATTACATCTTGTATTTAAAATCCATAAAATTCTAGAAAATAAAAAAACACTAGAAAATTATTCTTCTTTTGAAAACCTAATTTTCTAAATTTTTTAATTATAATTCTAAATCCTCATATTACTTTCCTGAGTTCAATCTTCTGACTTACTCAAGTAAAATAAATAGTTAATAACATTGATAAATAATTTTCCATATTATTTTCTTGGTGGGATCATTTTTGACGGCTCCCGAATTACCCAGCTACAACAACTGATTGGATTAATAAGGTTGATCGGACGATCGTCAAATGACACCATTTTCGAGAAGGTATACCTTTTAGGATTAGTTTTAAAAAATTTAAATAATTTTGGTTTTCCACCCCCGGGTAGTCTGACCCCCGGTTTTCTTGTATTTACTTCTATGTTTATTTATTAGATTTTTTATTTATTTTAATTTTTATTACATTTTTGTGAAAATATTTCTAACATTTGATTTATTTTTTTGTAAGGCACCCAATGGACTCAGAGCGGCTTTTCAGAGGCCAACGCAACTCGGAGCAATTGGAGGCAGGCGATTCGGTGGACCGAGCATGCTGAGAAGATTTTTTTATTTTTGAGAGAGTATTTTATTATTTTATTTTGTAACTAATTTGTAATTATTCTGCTTATTCTAGCAGTTCCCGTTTGGGTTCTCATGTTTGTACCCATACACTGGATACTTAGACTATCGAGCCCCAATTTTTGTGGTGATCGGCGTAGTCTTTGGATTGAACCGTAGCTACTAGAGCTATTGGGATTCATTTTTGTGCTTGCAGGACTAGGCCCACATAATCACATTAATTAGATGCACCATATCGAATTTCATTTAGCCAAATGAAATCGTTCTTTCACCCGCTAATAGAAATGTTTGTTTTAGGTGCGGATTCCCATGCATGCATTAGACATATTTTATAGGGAAATTTAAATTCTATTTAGCATCATGTATGACAAGGAAGCACTGTAAGTATCTCTAACTTTGCATTCATCATTGTGTTTCCTGTTGCACTGCTTTTTCGATTCTCCCTCACTTTTCACTCATCTAGGATTTAAAGTAAATTGGAATCCACGTGCAGACACACTTCATTCTCCACGCAAATGCAAGTGAAAATCAAATTAAAACAAGGGGAATGCTAAATAAGGCAGTTGAAAATTAATTAGAATAAAAAATTAATATCATTAAGTGTGCGAGAGCAAACCCATACTTGTGCACATGTACATACCTCCATAGTGTGAGTGGGTGAGGACGTAACCGTAAGGTTAGAGCCCAAAACCATGGACATACACCCTAAGCCTCAAAATCGAATTCTTACGGGTTTGGGAGCTGCAAGATCTCACCTCCGACCATAGTCTACATTTTGAGTGTGTCTGTCTACTATCTCCTTTAGGGGTGTGATATAACCCGACAACGTGGCAGATCACTCGATTGAGGGGTAGTAGAACCACATCTGGCGTCAGGGCAACACATCTGTGTGTAACAAATTATAATATTGTTCTATCACCAATTTAAAAATCAAAAAAGATAATTGGTCGAACTTTTGTGGCTTTCGTTGTGTTGAGTTGGTGAATTTTGGGTTGCATTGTGTATTGTATTGTGTGCGTTCAAATCCCATTGCACTTGCATATAAACATCAAGGTTCTAAAGCATTCACCTTCATTTTCTAATATGTTGGAATATTGGTATTCATACCTGGCTTCTGTTCAAAGCCCATTGCACTTACGCTTACATGTCTGAATCCCGACCATCTTTGTCTTCGTTCTCATTCCAGAAGAACCTTATCTTTGAAGCAGTTCCTCTCCAGCCATTATACTCTCCACCCTCACACACTTCACTCTCATTCTACCACCCCACTCCTTTCTTGGTTGAGTTTTCAAGACATGAACTGCTTGTAGAACTGAATGAATATTATATGGATACAATGGAGTGAGTGAATTCGAGGATGGACATGTGTGTGACCTAATTTAGAAAAGAAACATAGTTCCTGATTACAATTGATAATTCACTGTTTGAACTATCCCCCACTTGGGATGACTCTCTTCCTGAGTACGACCACTTTTCCTTTGACAAAACATGTGAAATTTCAGAGTCAATGAAATATGACTCATGATCTGACCACGACCGCATAGAATAACTGTTACTCGACTCAAGATTACGTGCCAGAGTCACGACATGATGAGTACGGTTATTCATCTCCAAGTCATGCGACGATAGCAGATGACATTGCTCGAATTAAATGAAGAGCCGATGCTTTGACTAACAACTTGATAATGCCATCTAGTAGGTAAAAGAAATGATGAAAAACCAAGGAGTAGTAGGGGTCACACAAAGCAAACATGGGACAAATCATGTGGAAAAATTTCAAACTCATATACCACAGGTATCTGACCAATCCACTGACCATAATGAAAATACCAAAAAAATTTAAAAACCATAATATTTTACAATTAGACAACATCGAAATGGAAGCATTTTATAAAAGTCTAATCTTAGAGCTTCCATTAATTAAGGCCAAAGAGTGTGTGCCCAATCTTCAAAGTTTTTGTAAAAAGTCGATTATCACCTAAGAAGATGGGCAAGAAATGATCTCGAACTGAATTTCATTTAATCACTAGGCTAGTTCAATGGTGATGATCGAACAAGAGAAAAAGCCACATAATCAAATGACTGACTAGGGTCACTTATGAAATTGATACCGACTTTACTTACATTCCGATAGATAACGACTAGATCCTAAACATCCTCTCGAAACCCATTTTTGACAGACTCAAACTCGGACTTCTCAAGAAGACTAGAGTGATCATTCAATAGATCGATCCACCAAATGACTGAAGAATTGCTTTTGTCACCATGAACTTCCAAAGTGTCAAACACAGAGTGGACTTTATTGTTCTGGACATTGAGCACCAAGGATAGTTGTCTGCTCCCATCATTCTAGGAAAGCCCTTCTTAGCCTCTGCTAAAGCGACTATCGATTATGAGACTCAAGACATGACGTTCTTGAACTTAGATCAAATTAACCAAACTCTTGATTACACAACCTTTGCTAAGATAATCGAACAATAAATTGACAATCGTGACCAAGAGGATGCCACAAAAACAACTACTTTACAAGAACATACCTCTCCATCTACTCCAGACACAACTCAAGGAGAGATTCATAAGGATCAGACTATCAAGGCTACCAGTGTTGCTATCGAGGTGAACGAATTTAAGTTAGACACATCTAATTCACTGAACCTAGACACAGTTATTCTGGACTTCCTTTATCAAAATTTGGATCCGACACTTGAGACGATAAAGCCCAAACCAACTCAGAGCGATATCATATACTCAAAACTTGTAATGATCTCATAGGAGATATACATTATACAAGGTAATTCATTTGAAGTAGAACCTATGGCCAGCACCTCATAGACTCAGTTTAGAAGGGTCACATCCTCTACTCCGGTAGCTAGTGGAGAGAAGAAGCACTATGGTCCCTCTCCTCTCCACGCTCCAGCTTCTAACAAACATATTAAGTACATCACTATAGGCATGGCTTATTCTGAGGAGTACTCCCCAGGGTATTGTACACATGCCGATGTGATCAGATATGACCAGACGGATACCTTTTCACGAGAATATTCATCATCCGAGGTCGAGTTGGTTAACCATGGACTAAGCACATTTCGAGTGAGTAGCTAAAGAATAAAAATAGTTGGAGAGCCTCTAGAAAACATTATTACTCTTTTGAAGATGATTCTGACGATGACTGTGTATCTTCTTCATCATGTTCTTCATATCCATATTCCCTCCCAACACATGCCCGCAAGCGGGTTCGCTAAAAACCTCCTTGAACTCTATACATTCTCTCCCCATCCCATCAGTTCCCTTTGTACTTCTTCTATACTTTAGGCAAAGGCCTAAGTATGTGGGCGGGGGAACTGATGTCCACCTAGTTTATATCCACCTTCTCTCCTCTTGCCCTCGACCACCCTATTTTTGCTCTCTTCTATACTTAGACTGACCAATAGCCAAAGTATAGGGGGGGGGGGTAACTTACACTTCTCTCCTTAGTATCTTTTTGCATCCTTATATACTTAGAATACACTAAGTATATGGGGCGAGTAGCATTTGTATACATATTCTGCATTGCATTCTACTGATCAATATTGTATTTTCTATATATATAAAACTAACATGGGGTGTATGTAAGCCTTGTAAAACTTATAAATTATGTAAAATGTGTGCAATACTTGTAAATATGTATAATATGTGTATAAGCATATATAAAACACAAAATTTTAAAAAAACCTAGAAAATATTTTCATCTCATACATCTGCACTTCATTTAGCATTTCATGCATCTACATTGATGAAAAGCCCTTGGATTCTGAATGGAGTTGTGAATAGAGATCGGGGGTCTTGACTTGGCCTTAATCCACTTAATTTTCAGAGGAATTTCACTAAGAAATAGGATTTTAGAAGCTTCAGGTCATGGACATAATTCTCTGAGATATGCATGACAATGCTCTGACCTCGACTTTTAGTGTCTAACATGATCGCTTCATTCTAAGTACGACTCTAGAATAAGGAATTAATATGTTCTCCAACACTATACACTTAGCTCAATGATAACTAGGGTTTGGCAAGGGTCTAAATAGTCCACACAAAGCGGGACCACAATGTCGCTGCGACGACCACTTACTAAACCCTAATTAATCAACAATGAACCCACAAGATATGAATCAAGCAATAGAAAATAAATGTGGAGTCAAATTTATTTTAACTCTACAAATAGGTGTATAGTATAAGTATGTAGAGTGTCGAACACATGGAGCAAGCAGGATAGATCAAGCAAATTGTGCAAAATGTGATTGTGATGTGTGTCTACGAGTGTGCAATTTTTTGTGGGTTTTTCATTTTTAATTTTTTTAATTTAATTTTTAATTTTGTATTTTTGTACTTTGATTTTTAATTTTCTGATTTTCTATTTTCCTTTTTATATATATTTTATATTTTTTTAATAATAGAATAGATATATATAATATAAGAAAAGAGGGGATAAAGTATTTATAAAAATAGGTAAAAATAGTCAAAAATCAGAAAATAAAATATTTTTGGTCTTTTTATAATTTTCTACTGTTTTTGTTAATTTTGAGAATTTTTCTGAGTATTTTTGGTGTTTTTAAAAGTCAAAATACAAGAAATAGTGAATAAAACTGCTGGCCGAAATTAAAATGGGAATGAAAAGTAGTAAACAGTAACAAAATTTTCCCAAATTAATTTTAGAATAAATGGAATAAAATAAGGAAACTACAGAACCTGATTTTGCATTTTTAGGCTTAATCTATGTTTTTTTAGATTTTTATGAAGTTTTTAGGTGTTTTCTAATTTTTAAGGTTTTTGTTTTGCATTTTTAATGATTTTTGGACTGACATAAAACACACTAAAATAGACCTTAGGTATTTTTTTGGAATTTTTCAAGGGGTTTTGATATTTTTTGGTATTTTCTAAGGTAAACAATGCTGAAAATACATGTTTTTGATTTTTAATAAATATAAAAATGCAATAAAAATGCAATGCAAAAATATGGCGTGAATTAGCAAGTAAACAGTAGCCTATGGTATTCTTTTGGGAATTTTTTGAGTTAAAATGATGCACAAAATAAGTTCAAACAACCAATAAAAATCACACAGCTAGCAAGGGTATAAGTGCAAATATAAGGAAGTACATGGGCTAAAGTACAATTTTTACACAAAATATATAACTAAATATTGCAATTACAGGACTAAACACAAATAACCAAACCCGTGGGGGTACTCTTTGCAAAATACCCCGCACCTCACATGTACTGGTCACGTGAGGTGACGTGGCCGAGGCTGAAATGCAACTAACTAAAGTTCAGGGGCCTAGATGTAATTATAACAAAAATTTTTAAATGACAGATAAAAGTTTAAGGACTAAATAAAAATACAAAAATGGCGTAGGGGTCAGATACAAAATACCCCTTATGCACGCGATCCAACGGTCGGGGACGATTCACTTGACACGTGGCACAGATCGGACGGTCGATGATGCTTCGCGTTGGACGGCAATGATTAGGTCTTCGGATGAAGATTTGACGGTGGCGACTTGGCACGATCCAATGGCTATTGGATGTTCTGGAGCTCCGCCTCGATCCGACGGCGGGGAGACGCGGAGGAAGAACGGGGAAGAACACCGACGAGGCGAACTTCCCCGAGCCCAATCTCCGTGCTCCGGCAATCTGGAAGGCTCAAAATGGGCTGGGGGACTCCTGTGGTCTTCCTCTATCACATGGATGCTCCAAAAAGTCTCGGCGCCGGCCGAGGCTCGCGAGGGAGGGCGGCGGAGCTGGAGAGCTCCACGGAGCTCCGACGAGGCGCAAAAATGCTCCCAGGCTCGAGTCAACGAGCTTTGACCTGCAAAAAGACATGAGAGGGTCCAAGGCAGGTTGCCTGGACCCCACGGATGTGGAATGGTGCGTGAACGACGGTCTATGGTGATCGGCCGGAGGAGCGCTCTGGCGAGGTGAGCGTGAGGGTGATTTGATCGATGAAGCACGAGATTAACACTGGGAAATGGATCCTAAGACTAAGGCAAAGAAAATGCAAAATAAATAAAGGGAAAAGATGACCGCCTCGATGGTCGGAGACCAGAGGGTGGTGTACCTCTTTGACGGCGAAGGGGGAGGTGGTGGAGCCGCCTCAGTGCTTGCTCGACCCGCCTGAAGGCCGCCGGAGGAAGCTGTCACGTTCCTGGGGCTTTTGGGCACGATTAGGGGAGCGACACTTGTGGAAGAGGGGTTCAAATTTGAAAGAGAAGAAGGGGATGCATTTTATGGGGTTTGACCCGATGGTGAAGAGGCTCAAAGAACGACGAGGCAGGCGCGCCACAATGATCCAATCCTCGAGGCAATCACTGGGTGAGGATGAGAGATGGTCGAGGAACAAGTTAGCGAAAGGGAGCATCACGAATGGGTGAAAGACATGCCCTCGAAAAATCCGCAAAAGCGGGTCAAAAACGAGGTCTGTCAAAGGCTACAAGAGCTAGGGTTAGAGAGTTGACCAGCCGGTCAACTCTCCAGGCCCCCTAGTTGGTCCACGTGGACCAACAAGGAAAAACCCTGGAAAAGTCCTTTGTAAAATCATTTAAAAATAGATAACGATTTTATTAATTTTCGATTATTAAAAAAATATTTATTATTTTATAAGGTATTTTATTATGATTTTTAATTATTTTTATGAGGTATAAAAATACAGGTTGCTATTTTAGGCTATATAAGTATATACATCTATATATTTTATTAATTTATTTTTATTTTGTGATTTTAATTTATTTTTTGTTTATTATTTTATAAATTTGTAAAGTATTTTTATACACTTAAAAATATTTTTATTTTATTTTTCTGATGTGTTTTGTACATTTAATAAAATAAAAGTAGTATTAATACATGTATGTTTATAGGTCCTATACCTATGTATAATATACATGTATTTTTATTTTGTATTTCTTTTGAGTTTTTACTCTGATTTTAATATACATACATATTATAAGTAATATTATAAAAATATAAAATTATAAAAATAATGAATAAATAATAAATTGAATATTTTAATCTGTACAAGTATACAATAGGGTCCAAAACTCAACTTTCAAACCGTAGCTCCGCTAAATGCGAAACCACCGCCATTAAATAGCTTATTTTATACTATATACAATTAAAGGTGAGTTTTATGCATTTGGAGTTTTTATTTGCAAGATACAGGTCTGGGAAGTTGGGATTCTGGATTTTTATTCAGATCATAACTTTTTATCTGTACATTATATTTGAATGAAATCAATTTTTTATTTTTCTTTATTTAATTATCTACAACTTTCATGTACAAAGTTTCTTTATTTGATGTATAAAAAGTGGAACCAAAAATAGGTCCCAAAATGAATAAAGAATGAATAAAATGAATATGTATCTGGCCCTTATCTCCCCCTACTTTATTCCTTGCCGACCTATTCATCGAGATGCCTAGGTCTCGGGGTTTTGGGTCATAAAATATTTACAATATTTTATTCTTTTTCTTTTCTTTTATTTATTCTATAATTTTGGCTTTAATTACAGTATTTTATACACTATTTACATGCACATGCATGGATGCTAAGATGCTGGAATTAATACTATTTACACGCATTTACTAGGGTTTTTGAGGCCAAAATGATAGAATAAAGATGACGAAATGTGGATTCATCATCCCCCTATACTTTACCTTTGCTAGTCCCTAGCAAACACTTATACAATAAGTGCAGAAAAGAGAATCAAAGAAAAGAAAAAGAAGAAAGATGGATTAAATTTAATCATCAAACTTGTCTTCACAAAATCAAAGTTTGGAGCTTTAGTCGGAACTTTGGAATTTTTAGTGCGGGCGGAACCTTAATGAGAACTATATTTGAAATCCAATAGTCCCTGAGGATCCCAAAACTCTGCTCAAGTCTCCTCAATAGCCAGGTCAGCAATATCTCAATTCATACGCAAACCCTTACGACTATGAATCTGACTTGTACAGTGTAAGTGATGGTGGCTCTCCCCAACTAGAATGACAAAGAGACTGACTTCTCCAGTATGACAACCCAATGATTCCCCAATCCAATAACTCCATCCTCGAGGAGCGGGGTATTCCCTTCTAAGTTCAAGTGGCAACCAACTCAAGAGGAGGGGGTGAAGAGAAGAATGGACGGTAGCCAGTGTAGGTACCTATCCTAGGATGCAAGACCAGTGTAGTCAAGTCATCCAACTGCAGGCTCACATGATTTGACTTTGGAACTTAAAGCTTGCTTATTAGCTTTACAACATATGTACATACTTTGCAGGTATTTATTTTTTTGTACATGCCTGACCATTTTTTTGATACTATTCACAGCAGCATTTACATAGGGAGTTTTTCCTCTTGAGCCAGTAGACTATCCCTCTTTTGAAGCTTTATCGCAACCTACACTCTCTTGTCTTTAGACTTCCTCATCACTGGATGGGTTGGGATGCACTTCCTCTCTAGAGGAGGACAAGTGTTTCCACTTGTGTGCATCTCGTACCGGCAAATCCAACCCCCTCACCACTCCAACTGAGTTGAGCCATGTGAAAGGTGCAGGTGTCCAAGTTAGGTCATTATCAACAAGAGTCATGCGTGTGCTCCGAAATACTCTACTTAGGCAGTCAAGAATCCATTGAACCAAGTCTCGTGATCCCCAAAGAATTAAGTCAACTAGACCTGAAGTACCTCAAACCCAGTTCCTATAAGGTTCCTGTTATTAGGTAGATTTTAAAGTCCAATCAAGCTCCAATCTCCGGATTTTACTTAGACTTGTTCAACTATCAAACTCAATCCAAAAAATGCTAATGATATGCAAATGCTATGCAGAAAATATTTTTGTGATGTAATTTTCAAACTTTTGAACTTTTTATGGATTTTTGAAAAGATGATAATGATGATGCATATGCATTTTTTGTATTTTTCAAAGAGATTTTCAAATATTTTTGGTATTTTAATTTTGCAAATGTTTTTGGGATTTTTGAAAATGAAAAGATTTTGGCTAAAAGCTAGGATAAAATATTTACACGGGAGTGCTTCTTATATTTACAAGAAGTGGATTTTAAGAATTTACAGGGGTAAGTGGTCAATTTTATAAATATAGATAAAGAATTTTTAGTGTGATGTATCTATTCCTCAAGTTTATTTGACACATGTTTTTCAAACAATTTTGAAAACTATAGTCCAAAATAATTTTACAAATAATTTTATAAACATGTACATGCATATGAAAATCATTTTGCAAAAGTTTTCAAACAGTATAGATAGATTTTCAAAATATTTTTGCAACCATTTTTCACTATTTGTAAATCATTTTTCAAACATTTTATTTCGCACAAAGAAAATAAATTGTTCAAACAAAATATTTTTACAAAGGTTGAAAACATGTAACAAAACATTTTCAAAATAGTTTTCAATAAAATTTCACAAAGATTTTCAAACTATTTTTCAAACATTTTGCAAAAAAAATTTCACCTGATTTATTAATCAGTATATACAAAAAGAATTAAAGGAATAATCAACATCTTTTTATTAAGGTTTTTAACGAATTTATTAGCCATATTATTAAGAAAATACGAAAGTACGAGTTATGGCTAAAGTATATACGTAGTATATACGACCCCCCATATACTTAGCTTGAGCTATGTCCTCGTAGATCGGAGAGAAAAGAGAAGACATAACTCGTACTAAGTATAGGCAAGTCTAAAGAATAAGTAAAGGAATGAAGAACGAATGAGAAGTTGACCGTCCCCCCTATACTTATGATCAAATAATCCTAAGTATGGCAGACTGTACACAATGCAGGGAGGGTCAAGGGTGGGAATGAACATATCGTACTCAGATTGTCTCCCCCTATACTTAGGGTAAGATAGCCCTTAAGTATAGACAAGAAGAGGAGACAATGGAGAGGATCGAAAGGAATGAAAAACTTGGGGTGCACACCCCCCTATACTTAGGACAAAGTACGTCCTTAGTGTAGAAACTAACAACAAGGGGCAGCACCTTTTTGATAGATAAAGAAAATAGAAAAGGAAAAGAAGAAAAGAAGAAAAGAAGAAAAGATATCAACAGATGAAAGAATGATATGGACAGATGGATCTGTACAGCGCAAGATGGAAGTGATCACCATGTATGAGATGCAAATGATATGAGTCAAAGAGTACATCTCATACCAGATAAATGGGGGCAACGTCAACGGTCGGCGGATCATGATCTAGATATAGCTTTAGGCGCTGACCGTTAACATGGAAGGTAGAGGAAGATGACGGCTCGGATATATCAATGCTACCATTGTCATGTACCTTCCTGACCACATATGGACCTTTCCACATGCTCTGTAATTTCCCTGGAAATAATTTCAGCCTGGAATCAAACAACCATACGCGCTGATCGAGCTCAAACTGTTTATGGCTGATGTGAGAATCGTGCCATGTCTTCACTTTTTCCTTATACTGTAGGCTGCTAGAAAAGGTTGTATCTCTCAGTTCCTCCAGGGTTGCCAATTCTGCTCTCCTCTGTTCTCCTATACTCTCGGGATCCAATAATAACTCAGTGACTGCCCAAAGTGACTTGTGCTTGATTTCTACAGGTAGATGGCACGGCTTTCCATAGACGAGATGAAAGAGAGATGTCCCTAACGGATTCTTGAAGGAAGTCTGATAGTCCCACAAGACCGAGTCCAAAAGCTATGACCAATCCTTTCAGCCTGGGAAGACAACCTTCTGTAGGATAGTTTTGATCTCCCTATTCGATACTTCGGCAAGACCATTAGTCTGAGGGTGATACGGCGTGGCAACATGATGTCAATGCCGAACTCGTCTGCAAAGGCCCTAACCTTGTCATTGATGAAGTGAGACCCCCCGTCTGAAATTAAGACTCTAGGTACCCCGAACCGTGAAATGGTATTTTTCCTCAAAAATCGACATACAATCTTAGCATCTGCGGCTCGGGCGGGGATGGCCTCAACCCATCAGCTGACATAATCCACATCGAGCAAAATGTGCTCAATCCCCTGACTTTTAGGAAATGGGCCCATGAAATCAATCCCCCATGCATCAAAAACCTCACAAAAGTGAATGGGTTGCATGGGCATCATGTCTTTTTGTCCGCAAGTACCCATATTCTGACAGTCAGTACATCTCTTCACGAATTCAACTGAATCCTTAAAGAGAGTAGGACATCAAAGGCCGGATTGAAGCACCTTTTGTGCTGTCCATCTCCCAGAATGATGTCCTCCTGCCTCAAGCTTGTGGCAATGTGTGAGGACGCTATGCTGCTCTTCTTGAGGAATTCACCTCCTCTAGATGCTGTCCCCTCCTTCATGATAAAGGATGGGGTCCTCCCAATGGTAAAACTTGGCCTTCGCCAGGAAAGTCTCAAGTTTCTGCCTGGGCCAACCTTGTGGAACCGTCTTGGCAACAAGATAGTTCACAATGTCGGCATACCATGGGAGCGAGGCGATAGCCATGATCGCCTCATTTGGGAATGTCTCAGTGATAGGTACGCTGGGCTCAGATTCCTCAAGGTTCTCTCAGCAGGAGAGGTGATCCGCCACCACATTCTTAACTCCAGACTTATCCTTAGTTTCAATATCAAACTCCTGGAGCAGAAGGATTCATCTGGTAAGTCATGCTTTAGCATCCTTCTTAGCCATTAAATACTGGATGGCGGTGTGATCTGTAAATATAGTCACTCTAGATCCGAGAATATATGATCTATACTTATCCAAAGCAAAGACTACATCCAGCATCTCCTTCTATGTCACAGTATAATTCCGCTGAGCGGCATCCAAAGTCTGGCTGGCGTAGTGAATGGCAAACAACAATCCATCCCTCCTTTGTCCAAGCATAGCCCCAACGGCAAAATCGGAAGCATCCGCCATGATCTCGAATGGGAGAGACCAATCGGGTGGCTGAAGGACAGGAGCCGAGACAACCATACTCTTGAGAGTCTCAAAAGACGCAAGACACTAATCATCTACAATGAACTCGGTGTCTTTCGTCAGCAAAACAATAAGCGGTCGGGCAATACGACTGAAGTCCTGAATGAACCATCGGTAGAAACCGACATGCCCCAGAAAAGACCGCAATTGACGCAGATTGGACGGTGGATTGAGTTTTCTAATGATATCCACCTTGGCCGGATCGATCTCCATGCCCCTGTTGGAGATGATATGACCAAGGACCGTCCCTTGAGTCACCATGAAGTGACTCTTCTCCCAAGACAAGACAAGGTTGACCTCAATGCAGCGCTGAAGCACACAGTCTAGGCAGTCAAGACAAGCATCAAACCCATTGTCATAGACCGAGAAGTCATCCATAAAGACCTCTAAACAGTCACCCACCATGTCCGAGAAAATGGACAACATGCACCTTTGGAATGTCGCGGGGGCGTTACATAGACCAAAGGGCATCCGTCTGAAAGCATAAGTTCCAAACGGATAGGTGAATGCCGTTTTCTCCTGATCTTCGGGCGCAATGGTCACTTTATTGTAACCAGAGTACCCGTCGAGAAAACATTAATGACTCATCCCAGCCAGCCTCTCGATAATCTGATCAATGAATGGCAGTGGGAAATGATCCTTCTTGGTGGCCTGATTCAATCGTCTGTAGTCCACACAGACTCTACAAGAAGTGGGTACTCGGGTAGCGATCTCCTCTCCAGACTCACTCACAACTGTAGTGATACCCGTCTTCTTGGGTACCACATGTAACAGACTAACCCACTTGGAGTCGGAGATGGGGTAGATAAAATCGGTGCTCCACCACTTCGATATTTCTTTCATGACCACATCTCGAAGATTCGGGTTCAGCCGTCGTTGGAACTCACGCGACGACCTAGCGTCCTCCTCAAGATAGATGTGGTGGGAGCCCATGGCCGGACTAATCCCCTGGAGGTCAGCTATACTCCATCCTATAGCCTTGCGGTTTCTTTCAAGAACCTCCATCAAACGAGATTCTTGCTCTCCAGTCAAACCTGCTGAGATAATAACTAGGTGCTTATCTGGCTCACCCGCAAGGAATTTATACTTCAGCAACATCGGCAAGGGTTTCAGTTCTGGACAACTGGGAGGTGGCAGATCTGGCTTCTGATATGTCTGTGTGAAGGTGACCAGGTCTGCATGTGAGAACTCTCGTTGCGAATTGGAATCTGACGAGGGGAACCCTGCTGAATCTTCTATGAACTATACTGGTTCGCACTCCGTCCTAGCTGTCGGCTCAGAAGGAATCAGACATGACAAATAATCATCAAAATCATCCCAATCAATGTCTGAATCCGAGGGATCTGAACTAGATGCACAAGAATGAAAATCAGCATCACCACTCGTCCCACAACTGTCAGCCCCAAATGTATCCTCGTCCAGGGGTGTGCTCTCCAAGCACTCAACTGCCATAAGTTGTAAGTATGGTGAATCTGCGGGCAGGGCGAGGGCTTGTGCTACTGAATCTGTCCAATTGGATTCATCATCTGTCATCATAAAATCACACTCTCGGTGGATGTCTAGCTCTTCCTCTGTCATCTGCTCAATATTACTGGACTGCTCTAAGCATGCTAATTCTCTCGCTCTGGTCTCCTCGATCATCTCTATTTATATGGTTTCACCCTCTACGCAAAAACATACCTTCCCACTATCATGATCGGTCACCGCCTTGGTTGTGGCCAAGAATGGGCGTCCAAGTATGATGGGGGCATTGGTTACCGGCTCAGGGATCTCCATGTCCAATACAACAAAGTCCACGGGGAATTTCAGGCCCTGAATGGTAACGACCATGTCTCTCAACAACCTCTTCAGCCTCTTAGTCGACCTATCAACAAACTGAAGGACTGTCCTGCTCCTAAGAAGAGGACCAAACTCGAATCGGTCGAGTAAGGCTGCCGGAAGAAGGTTAATAGAAGAGCCGTTGTCTAATAGAGTACGATCAAACTGCTGCTCCAGAATCTCGCATCTGACATAGAGATCTCCTGCATCAGGTCTCTTGGCTGGCAATTTGTTCTGAATGGTGCAACAAGTGTAATGTGTGAGCAAATGGATCTGATCTCGGTGGTTCCTCCTCTTATTGCAGACTGTAGTCTTCTCTTTCAAGTTCTTTTTGAAGAGGGGGATGTGCTCAAGTGCTTCCTGTAGAGTCAGCTGAATGTGGAATCTATCAATTATCTGGTTGCTGAACTCTACCTGTTGGGTCTTTTTAGGATTTTCTCTTTTATCCCCCTTCGCCTGACGGAATGCTTCCGGGAAGGGGGTGGTAGGGGCCTCCGCAGATGGAGGACTAGGAATAGGTCCCTGTGCCTGTGAAGGAATAGAATCCATACCATGATCATCATTCAACACATATGGATCTGAAGTGTAAACAGAAACCTTTCCTTTATTCATTTTTTGGTCTTTTTGTTACCACAGTCCTTAGATACAAAAGGTGGCAAAACTACACGTGGGAGCTCAACAAAAGTGGAAGTGGTGGCCTCAGTACCACCAACAACACCTGTCTTCGCGGCATCAGCACCGCGCTCTGGCTCTGCATCAAAAATGGTGGTATCAGCACCACCGTCTACATCGGGTATCATGACGGCCTCAGTACCGTCATCTGGATCTCCATCATTGGTGGTATCAGCACCACCATCTTCAACATCATCAGCGGCATCAGCACCGCTTCTCTGCTCATCTGGCGCTCCAGATTCTTCGTGTGGTCGTCGCTCAGATCAGGCGCTACCGGCTGGCATCCTACCGCTCCTAGTAGTCACAAAATCAACATCATACAAAGAAGACACATCACTCAAATAATCACTAGGAGAAGTATCCTCTGTAAACTGTACCTTCTCAGACTTCCTCTTCAGATTGTTCGGATTTGGTTCACTCTGAGCTGGTATGGCGGCTCTGCCCTTGATGATATCCCTCATCTCCTGCTGGAACTCATCCATTTCCTGCAGGAAGGATGCTCGCTGTTTAGAAATCAAGCGGGCAAGGTCATCTAGAGCTGGGTTCTCAAAGGCGGGACCCTAAGAACCGGAAGTGTTCCCCTGCTGGAAATGAGGCTGTTATTGCTGCTGGTGAGAATAATGCTGAGATGGCTGGGAGTATATCTGTTGAGGCGGTTGACGCTGCCTCCACTGCTGTCCCTGATAGGCGGGATGAGGACCATGCTGGTTCTGTTGGTGGGCATACTGAGGCTGCTGCTGCTGGCTATTCTGATATCCCTGAACCAGAGGCTACTGCTGAGATGAGGTGCCACCAGTGGTCCAACGGAATCCGGGGTGATCGCGATGAATACCGGGCTACGGGTACCGGTCGTACCATATCCCATTGACTTCCATCAATGGCTCATGCTCAAACGATGGTGGAGGTAGAACCGCCAATGGCTGATCAGGCTGATAGACCACCATCTGAGTGTCCTGAGATAGTGGCTGCGAAGGGTAATACTATAGCAGCGGGACCGGCTCTGCTTGGATGTGGTTGACCTGGCGGTGTATGGCAGAGGGCTGGGTTGAGCTGCTACTGCTGGGATCAGGACGTGACCTGGGAGGCTGCTGAGTAGACGTATGTGCCTCCTGAATGCATAGAATCTGCGTCTTCAGGTCACTCATAGTCTTGGTCATCTGGTCCATTTGGGCCAGTCCTTGCATCTGCTTTTTCTCGAGGATCTCGAGACGGTCCAACCTCTCACTAATGATTCCCATGTCGGCTGCGGCTGATTTGGCTTGGGCTGCGGCTCCGACGGAGTATGAGGACCGGCATCGATGCGGGCGATCCTCTGAAATGATCCCGCTCCTTGGGGGGCTTCTGATGTATGTAGACTCTGGCTTGGGCCATGACTGTCGAGTTCTCTGCCATCCCTTCATAGATGGCCCAAACGTCGTCTTCACCTTTAGAGAAATAGGACCCGCCACAAGAGGCATTAACAAGCCCCTGCAGCTCCGGTGTCAGCCCACAGAAGAAACTCTAAACCAGATTGGGCTTGGATATATCATGGTGTGGACACCAGTCAATGAGCTCTCTGAATCGATCCCAAGTCTCATGGAACTGTTCATTAGGGATCATTGTGAAGTTACTGATCATAGCTCTTGCTGCGTTCGTCCGGCCGAGCGGATAATACTTATTCAAGTATGCAGTCTGGAGTTCTGCCCAAGTGTCAACAAACCTCCCCAAATGTTTCAGCTAGTAAGCGACTCTGTCAACCAAGGAGAATGAGAAGGCTATCATCTTGATGGTGTCCTCAATCACCAGCCTGTCATGAATTGTACTGCAGATCATTTCAAATTCTTGTAGATGGAGGTGTGGCTCTTCGGTCGTCAGCCCATGAAATTAAGGTAGTAGTTGAATAGTGTGTGGGCGAAGCCCGAAGTATCCATGGATGGGGGGAAGTCGGATCCATCGATGAGTGAGGGATGCCGCTGGATTATGCAATTCTCTCATGATTGTCTGTGGTGGCCGCTCCTGATTCGGTTCTCCTCCCTCGCCTGCTACTATTGGGATATCACCTCCTCCGCCCCCGGGTCTGTCTTCACGTCCTTCTCGCATCTGCGCAATCTCCCTCATGAGATCACCCATGAATACTCCCTAGTCTCGGATCTGTCTCTGCATAGTTTCCAGGGATGCTAACAATGAATTGTTGATGGTAGCTTGATCATACAGAAATGGAGGGTGCTCATACTCATCTGGGTGTTCTTCTCTATCTGCCATGGCTGGATTCTCTGAAAAGGCAAAAGAACCCATCTCAGGTGCCGTCAAATATTCTGAGCTCTGTGATGCACTAAACTCTGAAACTCTTGGACTGATGAAAGGAGAAGGGTGGTCGAGGGGGAACAAGGTGGAAGTGAACTCAGGCTTGGAGAGTAGGTCTGGACTCCCCGAGGTTGTCCTAGATGAATAGGGAGGAGTGCTGGATAGCGGTGCCGCCAAAGATGGCCTATGAGATCTCCTTCCCATCATCGTGATTATTGAGAAGAGCAAGGTTGAGAAATGAAGAAGGTGGAGGGGGCAAAATTGTGCACAATTGTGCGGTGTTTTTGATCTTGACCTAAATGCAACTAGTAAATAAAACACAAAGCAAAGGGTTTACCAACTCAACACATGAAGCCGTGAAGGTTAGGCTTTTATCTTTGTAGTTTTTATCTTGAATTCAGGAAGTTATCTTTCAACAAGTCCTTAGAGCGCTAGGCCTATAGGAGAGAGAGTACTACCGGAAAAGTATTCCCGTACTTGTCCTCCTCCTGTGTAACCTGTAGTCTGCGCTTTTTAAGGTCCTTGTAACCCTTCCTGGATCCCTACTCAGCCAAAGAAAAGAGGGAGGAATCCGATAGGCGAAACCGATACTTTGGACCTCGCTCACAACAGAATCACCCGTGAGCGTGCAAGATCCTACTCGGACGCAAGACGATGAGACAAACACCCCCGTGAAGGCGTGGCCTATGTTCGATACTTCGGACAAGGTCGATGCTCTACACAATAGAGAGTCACCAATGGCGACCAAGCCCAACTCATCTACGTACGATAGTAGCGCCAATACTTCGGAAATCCAGGCGACACACAAGGCAGCCACAGACTGGGTTTTGGGCTCTAATCCTTACGAAGCTGCTCTGCTCACTTGGAAGGAGACCTTCCCATGCAATCTGAATACAAGTGAGGGTATTACTCACCCCAAGCAATGAATCCAATTAGCCAATTTTATTTAGGTCAAGTTTTCTTAGCAGTCCCTTTTTTAATTTTTTTGTTGTTATCACTTGTTTTGAGTCAATTCAACACAAGCGCCTAAAGTTTTTGTAATTTCTTTGATTCCTACTTGATCCAAAAGCAGAGGGAGAAGAGTCGGAAAGCCCGTGCAAGGCGGCACCAAGATGGAAATCTCACCTTCGTGCCTAAATGATGAATGCAAAGATAGAAGACTTACATCGTCTCCCTGCTCTCTCCACGCGTGATGCAAAACAAGAATTTTTAAACCTAATCTACATGCCGATATGCACACGGAAATCGTCCTAAGCAGGTAATTGCTAGCGTGAAGAACCACAAGTCGGTTACAAATCCTCAATGCTAGAGTCCGGTCTAGGCTCACCCCTCCTCCTCTCGACAAATCGAGTTCAGGAGCAGCGCTTGGCAGGGTGGGCTCGCGGCGCGACGGCTCGAAGATGGTGAAGCAACAGTTTAATTTAAACTAAGTCCAAAACACACTATGGGTACATGTGATGGTTATTAGGGTGTTTGGACCTAATTTACTCGATCAGGCAAGCCTAAAGACTAAGGGCTCATTCCACAAAAGAAAAGAAAAATAAAACAAAATCGGAAAATGACAACGGTGAAAACGCGATGAAAACCGCGGTGAACCCCCAGGTGAACAGACACCTGGAAATTAGGCTCGAGTGTCCGAAGTGTCCAAGGTACCTATATTATTACAACTTAAATGGTTTCTCTCTCACAAAAGAAAATAAAAGCCGCTAACTATACTCTCTCTCACTCCTCCTGCTCTCTCCTGTCGGCTAGGCAAGAATAGCAGACTCCGCCTCCCAAGGTTGCACCGGATCCCCTAAGCGATCCTCCTCGATCCGCGGTCCCTCGCAAGAAGACAAGAAAGACAATGGTCAGACAGCTCAAAAATATATATAAAAAACAGAGAGAAAGAGTAAAGCAATGATGTAGACAATCAAACACAATCGATCAAAAACAAGATCTATAAGTTGTTGCTCCTCGGCAACGACGCCATTTGATAACTAGGGTTTGGCAAGGGTCTAAATAGTCCACACAAAGCGGGACCACAATGTCGCTGCGACGACCACTCACTAAACCCTAATTAATCAACAATGAACCCACAAGATATGAATCAAGCAATGAAAAATAAATGTGGAGTCAAATTTATTTTAACTCTACAAATAGGTGTATAGTGTAAGTATGTAGAGTGTCGAACACAGGGAGCAAGTAGGATAGATCAAGCAAATTGTGCAAAATGTGATTGTGATGTGTGTCTACGAGTGTGCAATTTTTTTGTGGGTTTTTAATTTTTAATTTTTTAATGTAATTTTTAATTTTGTATTTTTGTATTTTGATTTCTAATTTTCTGTTTCTATATTTTCTTTTTTTTTTATATTTTATATATTTTTTCAATAATAGAAGATATATATATATATATATATATATAAAATATAAGTAAAGAGGGGATACAGTATTTATAAAAATAGGTAAAAATAGTAAAAAATCAGAAAATAAATAATTTTTGGTCTTTTTATATTTTTCTACTATTTTTGTGAGTTTTGAGAATTTTTCTGAGTATTTTTGGTGTTTTTAAAAGTTAAAATACAGGAAACAGTGAATAAAACTGCTGCCCGAAATTAAAATGGGAATGAAAAGTAATAAAAAGTAACAAAATTTTCCCAATTAATTTTAAAATAAAGGGAATAAAATAAGAAACTACAGAACCTGAGTTTGCATTTTTAGGCTTTTTCTATGATTTTTTAGATTTTTATGAAGTTTTTAGGTGTTTTCTAATATTTAAGGTTTTTGTTTTAAAATTTTTAATGATTTTTGGACTGACATTAAAACACACTAAAATAGACCTTAACTATTTTTTTGGAATTTTTCAAGGGGTTTTGATATTTTTTTGGTATTTTCTAAGGTAAACAGTGTTGAAAATGCATGTTTTTGATTTTTAATAAATATAAAAATGCAATAAAAATGCAATGCAAAAATATGGCGTGAATGAGCAAGCAAACAGGAGCCTATGGTATTTTTTTTGGAAATTTTTCGAGATAAAATGATGCACAAAATAAATTCAAACAACTAATAAAAATCACACAGCTAGCAGGGGTATAAGTGCAAATATCAGGAAGTACAGGGGCCAAAGTGCAATTTTGACACAAAATATATAACTAAATATTGCAATTACAGGACTAAACATAAGTAACCAAACCCACGGGGGTACTCTTTGCAAAATACCCCACACCTCACGTGTACTGGTCACATGAGGTGACGTGGCCGAGGCTGAAATGCAACTAACTAAAGTTCAGGGGCCTAGATGCAATTATTACAAAAAGTTTTAAACAGTAGATAACAGTTTAAGTACTAAATAAAATACAAAAATAGCGCGGGGGTCAGATACAAAATACCCCTTATACGCGTGATCCAACGGCCGGGGACGATTCACTTGACATGTGGCACAGATCGGGCGGCCGATGACGCTTCGCGTTGGACGGCGATGATTAGGTCTTCGGCTGAAGATCTGACGGTGGGGACTTGGCGTGATCCAACGGCTACTGGACGTTCTGGAGCTCCGCCCCGATCCGACAGTGGGGAGACGCGGAGGAAGAACGGGGAAGAACACCGACGAGGCGAACTTCCCCGAGCCCAATCTCCGTGCTCCGGCGATCTGGAAGGCTCAAAATGGGCCGGGGGACTCCTACGGTCTTCCTCTATCTCCTGGGTGCTCCAAAAAGTCTCGGCGACTGCCGAGGCTCGTGAGGGAGGGCGGCGGAGCTGGAGAGCTCCACGGAGCTCCGGCGAGGCGCAAAAATGCTCCCAGGTTCGAGTCAACAGGCTTTGACCTGCAAAAAAACGTGAGAGGGTCGAGGGCAAGTTGCCTGGACCCCGCGGATGTGGAATGGTGCATGAACGACGGTGTACGGTGATCGGCCGGAGGAGCGCTCTGGTGAGGTGAGCATGAGGGTGATTTGATCGATGAAGCACGAGATTAACGATGGGAAATGGATCCTAAGACTAAGGCGAAGAAAATGAAAAAGAAATAAAGGGAAAAGATGACTGCCTCGATGGTCGGAGACCAGAGGGTGGTGTACCTCAACACCGACGAAGGGGGAGGTGGTGGAGCCGCCTCAGTGCTTGCTCGACTCGCCTGAAGGCCACCGGAGGAAGCTGTCACATTCCTGGGGCTTTTGGGCACGATTAGGGGAGCGACACTTGTGGAAGAGGGGTTCAAATTCGAAAGAGAAGAAGGGGCTGCATTTTATGGGGTTTGACCCGATGGTGAAGAGGCTCAAAGAACGACGAGGTAGGCGTGCCACAGTGATCCAATCCTCGAGGCAATCGCTGTGCGAGGATGAGAGATGGTCGAGGAACAAGTTAGCGGAAGGGAGCATCACGAATGGGTGAAAGACATGCCCTCGAAAAATCCGCAAAAGCGGGTCAAAAATGAGGTCTGTCAAAGGCTATAGGAGCTAGGGTCAGAGAGTTGACCAGCCGGTCAACTCTCCAGGCCCCCTGGTTGGTCCACTTGGACCAACCAGGAAAAACCATGGAAAAATCCTTTGTAAAATAATTTTAAAAAAGATAATGATTTTTTTTAATTTTTGATTATTAAATAAAAAAATATTTATTATTTTATAAGGTATTTTATTATGATTTTTAATTATTTTTATGAGGTATAAAAATACAGGTTGCTATTTTAGGCTATATAGGTATATACATCTATATATTTTTGTATTTTTTTTTGATTTTAATTTATTTTTTGTTTATTATTTTATAAATTTGTAAAGTATTTTTATACACTTAAAAATATTTTTATTTTATTTTTCTGATGTGTTTTGTACATTTAATAAAATAAAAGTAGTATTAATATAGGTATGTTTATAAGTCCTATACCTTTGTATAATATACATGTATTTTTATTTTGTATTTCTTTTGAGTTTTTACTCTGATTTTAATATACATACATATTATAAGTAATATTATAAAAATATAAAATTATAAAAATAATGAATAAATAATAAATTGAATATTTTAATCTGTACAAGTATACAATAGGGGTCCAAAACTCAACTTTCAAACCGTAGCTCCGCTAAATGCGAAACTACCACCATTAAATAGCTTATTTTATACTATATACAATTAAAGGTGAGTTTTATGCATTTGGAGTTTTTATTTGCAAGATACAGGTCTGGGAATTGGGATTCTGGATTTTTATTCAGATCATAACTTTTTATCTGTACATTATTTTTGAATGAAATCAATTTTGTATTTTTCTTTATTTAATTATCTACAACTCTTTCATCTACAAAGTTTCTTTATTTGATGTATAAAAAGTGGAACAAAAAATAGGTCCCAAAATAAATAAAGAATGAATAAAGTGAATAGGTATCTGGCCCTTATCTCCCCTACTTTATTCCTTATCGACCTATTCATCAAGATGCTTAGGTCTCATTGTTTTAGGTCATAAAATATTTACAATATTTTATTCTTTTTCTTTTCTTTTATTTATTCTATAATTTTGGCTTTAATTACAGTATTTTATACACTATTTACATGCACGTGCATGGATGCTAAGATGCTAGAATTAATACTATTTACACACATTTACTAGGGTTTTTGAGGCCAAAATGATAGAATAAAGATGATGAAATGTGGATTCATCACTCAACTAAGACAGGGTGATGGAAGACTATGTGAGTCTCTTTCTGGTAGCGCGAACATCTAATGACCAGAGTACGAGTTGAAATAAAGCTTCAGATGAGGAATGGATTGCTAGCACAATTTTTCTAAGACCCCAAAACATGGTAAGAACAAATGATTCTATATCCGTCGGGGCGCAAAAATATCCATGTAGAGAAACCAAAAATTCACACCAAAAGAAGCCAAATCCCAAGTACATAATTGACTATAATGGTCCAAGCTTTGAACAACATGCATATCTTGATGGAAACTTGGTTACATTGTACAAGATTTATAGGAGAGGTGACTACACTAGACACCCTCCACTTCTTTCTCTCATTCTTCTAAAAACTTCTTTCCTCATATTTGTTGTTAACTAGCACGCACATGAATTTAGAAGGAAATACCTGATTCTCGAGGATGGGTTATTGGAGGAGGGGTTTTGCATGGTAGTCTGGTATTTCAGATGAGAAGAGATAACACCCTTCACACATAAGATACAGTTGTTCAATGTTCAGGGGGTATGCTTTGGGAGAGGATTGGTCTAAGATGACTTCTGAGCTAAACCTGTAACAATGATGTGTAGAACTAGGAGGATATTGATTTTAAAACCGTAATCCTCACAGGAGTTCTGCCAAACTATTAATCTAAAGGTTAGATTGAGCTTCATTTTCACCTTGTGCTCATGATCTTGATATGGAACCCAATCTCATTTTGCCTGTTCATTTTTAGCTGCTTGAGGACGAGCAAAGTTTAAGTATCAAGGGTTGATTCTGTGATTGATCACTCTAATTAGCTGAAAATAGAGCTTCATCCAGAAATTAGATGCATTCATACATTTATATCATAAAATTAACTTTCATCCACTTGTAAATAATTTGAATAAATTAGCATTTATTTTTGCATTCATAATCATCTGCACATATTCACCTAATTTCACACATTTTTAATTAATTCGTGCTAACTCTAATTAACATGAAACTGACTTCATTGTGAAACCCTAATTTTAGGATAGAAAGCCGCAAATGCTGATACCTCTCTCTTACAGTGTCCAAATTCACTCTACTCACTTTTGAATAAATGTACATTCAATTACCTACAAATTTAAGACCAAATTCAAAAGAATCAGAATTCATTTTTAGATTGAATTTTGGGATCTAATTGTGCATTGTACAAATTCACTAATTTTGACCTATCATATTTCACTCGTTTTGATTTATTTCCTTTTTCATTTATTTTTTTATATTCTAACTAATTACATAAAAATCAAAATAAAAAATCAGTGAAAATAATAAAAAAGATCAATTCTGGATTGAGCATACTAATCCATTCATCTGTATATATCTCACATTTTCTAATTATTCCTAGCTTATAGAAATCTAAAAAATGCATTCAATTCCATTGCATCATCTCATAACACGTTCGATTGTTGCTTGCATTTAATCATCTATAGAAAATCATTTAAAAATTACAAACCAGAAAATGGTATTTTATATGCATAAAATATCACCAAAAAATGCACATCTTGCACAAATCATTTCATTTGCATTTGGGTCCATCATGAATATTGTAGCTTGAATTAAGATCTAGATTTTTCATTTTTTTGCATCGGAGCCCATTTACTTTTTTTATCTATTTCCCATTTATTTCTTTGAACTGGTCTAAGTATGATCAACGACCGCACCACGTGGCGCCACCTCGTTAGCCCTTTCAATCCACATCAACACCTGGTCAAAGCTGCTTAACCTCAATCAACTCTTCTTTTTGTCTTTAGCACTCTTTATATGATCCAATGGCCACCCTAGCACCCTTCTCGCTCCACATGCAATGCACATGAGCCACCCCTGCCTCATGCTCCTAGAGCATGATGCCTTCCTTGCTGTTGGATTGCATGGGATCCGATGACCACTACACCTCCTTCCACTTCTCACCCTCCGCCGCTCTTCCCTCTTCTCCAACGCCTACCACAACCTCGCGACACTCCTCGCTCCAGCCACTTGGAAACCAAATCATCCCCTATTACCTTCTCCCCAACAACCTAATCGCCTCCTTGAAACTCACATGAAACCCTAACAACCTAATCCCAACTCCATCACCATAGCCCTAACCACTTCTATCCATTCAAACCACCCATCAAACCTTATCCTCTCTCCTACCATGAACCCCCTCTTTCTACGTCTTTAACATATAATACCAACCCTCTTCGATCTCCAGCAATCCTAACCAACCTCTACCAAACCATCTCCCTACGCCTCTCCTCCTTCATCCTATATAACCATTCTCCGATTAACTCCACCTTTTTGTCCACCAGAATCTGCTGATCTACAAAGATAATAGAGAGAAGAGCGTCAACCTCCTCCAACCTCTGCTGGTGACATCAACAACATGGCATCTCTTAGTCTAAGGCATGATCCGTGGCCTTCCAGCCATGTCGTATCGCCTTGTTGGTGCCTCGAGTCTCCGCTTTCGTTGCTGGAGCAGTTGGCGAAAATCGGAGTATGCCTCAGCTTCTCCAATCCTAGGCGAACTCCAGGTATCACCCCTCTTCCTATTCTATTTTTTCTTCATTCATTATTTTGTTACACACCTCCTCCTCTTGTGTATCACATCACCTTCTTCATCCTCCTCATTCTTCATTCATAACGCCACCGACAAGTCACGCCACCCATTTTGGATATGGGAAGATCCTTAAGCACATCACGTAAGCGTAAAAATCACATCGTATGGGATCAGGAGCGACTAGTCGCACTAGTAGCTCTAGGTAGTGGAATTTTTAAAAAAATTCGATCGATGAAATCACATGATCCAAGAACACTTCACGTATCATTTCATCTAAACTATAAACAAGTATTAGGTTTACCTCTTGAAGCGTGGTTGCAATCAAGTCTCTAAACGAAGAGATCTCCTATCTCAAGTCCGATCCAACGAAGGAGACGCCTGCGAGCGCATTGATGAGACGCGTGCTCCTCGCAATTCATGTTGATGATCCAAGTAATGGATCTCCTGATCTCGACCCACAAGATACGACATCTTCTTCACGAGCGAGATGCACCGAAAGAGATGGATATTCATAAGTAAACAATCCGGCAACATAACGGTGATGCTACGATGATGGCGACTCTCTTTAGGGCTCCATGGTGGACGGCCAGAACGAGAGAGAGGGAGAGAGTCTTAGCATGTAGAGAGAGGGAGAGAGAGAGCATTAGTTGTTGTAACTTGAAGAGCAAGAGGCACCTCTTCTTATATAGTATTTTGGGAGTCCATGGATCCCAATCCATGTGCACAAAAATCCAATGGATGAGATCGATTTGTTTCTTTCAATGCCCATGATGTTATTGTAAAAACACACCAATAATTAATTTAATTTAATATAATATATATATCGATAAATCAATATAATTAATTTCAAATAAAATTAATTAATTAATCTTGGAGATAATTAATATATATATCGATAAATCAATATCTCATGAGATCTCATTATCTCATGATATCTCCAAGATATACAACAACACTTGTTGTAAATTATTTCACAAAAATAATTCATAATTATCTTGTGAATATTGCAATCATGCCATTGGAAATTTGTGAATCACATTCACAACCGAAAATAAAATGTAAATTATATTTTAAATTAATTAATCAATTGTGAATCCGATTCAATCAATAATTAATCAACAAATATAAATAACGATAGGCTCCCTCTGATATATTATAAATCACATTTATAATATATATGGTTAATATGGATAGTGATATCCACATTATTCATATCCATGATAATTAAATCACATTTAATCATCTTGGATCTCGATTCTCTTGTGCCCAAATAATATGAATCACATTCATGTCATTCACATCTTTTGAAAATTAGATCACATTTAATTATCTCAGATAACTCTCCTTATAATATGAATCAAATTCATATTATTCATTATAATTAAATCACATTTAATTATCTATTTTCTCAATGATCGAATACATATATCAACAATGTAATTATTCTTGAACTCTTTTAAGAACAATGCGCTTTCTCCGCAGATACTTAGAGATAAGGACATGGCGAATGTATTGTTCCACGTATAGTGACTTGGATATTGAGATCAAATCCCAAATCCAGATCTTGCGGACCTCTCATAGATACTTGATTAAATCAAGACCGCAAATCTAATCTTCTCATTGCATCTAAATCACATTCAGATCAATGTCCAACAATTGGACCAAGTTCAGATCACTTCTCTACTGAGAGGAGTCATTAAAATCCAGACCCATTTCATCACTCCCTCGAATGGAAGCATCATGGTTATACAATCGTTTATGATCACATCACCCTCAGGTATTCCTAATACATGTCCATCCTACATACTGAAAGACCCTGAATAAATCCGAAGTATTAGATCAATTTTACACTGTTTACTTTAGGGTTTTATAATTAAGTTTCTCGATCATTGGGAGTTGGTATTGATCATATACTTTCCAAAAGCATATATCGTACCTAGGTGTTGATCATATACTTTCCAAAAGTATATATTAAACCTACAAATTCAGTCAAGCTTCCAAAGTGAGATGATCGTGCACGAAATTTGATCATTCCCAATATCTCATGAGTGAGCTCATGTCTTCCGGTTCAACAATGAACCTGCATATCCCTTTGAAAGATCGTATTACTCACATGCCCTTATATGCACACCAGCGTGTCGGTGTATAGACCTTGGTTAGGTCATCAAGCTATTGGTCTGCCAAATGTACATACTCAGACATATAATAACACATCCGTCTCTGGTCAGAGGATGCGTGCCTATATCGTGACAACATATGACATAGGTCTTTGGTTATCTCGATCTCGTTAAGTCAACTCTTTGGCCTAACTTATCTAACACCTCTAAATGTCTATTCCTATGCAGAGGACCTGCATGAAGAGATCGGTTAGATATCAACCTTTAGAGAACGGATTGCCTTCTTCTTCTCAGGTTGGAGATCATCTCTTAATAATCATTTGACGGTACTCGATGAATCCTCAATCTAACTCTTTAGATATTCATCCAAGCACCAACCTCTATAATTCAATAATTGAATTAACAGTTGTATGATTATTAAGATGGCCATGGTACATAACCCTAATTGTACCAAGGGACCTATTATTTAAATTACTTATTCTTCATTCCAGATCAAGGAATGATATTTGTAATAACATTTATTGCATAATGGCTCGCCGTGGGCTAGCATGTCCAACAACCCCTCCATCCATCTACTTCTATTCTATCTCTCCACACCTCTTCCAACTTTGGTAAAACACGTCACTGGAGACCCTATTCTGCTCTTTCACTCGCAACCGGAGCCCTCCACCCACTTCCTATCCTTTGCTTCAAGTCATACCAAGATCGTTTGGTCTCGAGAACCTATCATATGTGTGGATATCCTTCACTAGAGTAACACAAGGAACCTCCGGCTCGATGACCCATGGTCATTTATCAGCGAACATCGAACAAAGCTACATCTGAATCAAGAAGAGGAATAGAGAAGATCCGCCCAGGTCGAAGCTGCATCCACCATTGAAGAATAAGAGCGATCCACACTATTCAATTTCACCCAAATTAGGTCCATCATATCAAAAAGCATGGACGCCCCAGATTGGTTCGAAGACTCAGACATGAACCAAGTGTCGAGCCACCATCACTCGACACGTGGAGACTTGGGCCTCCAAACTGCAACCGCCTCAAACGCAATGCTCATGCACCTTGGAGAAATTTCTTTCACACCCCTCTTGTTTTGGATAATCACAAGGAAGCCTACCACTTGCACCGAGATCACGGTTCATGGGAAAATTGCATCGATACCCCTCTACTCCCTAGGAATTATAACCATACCCCCCATCTAGGGTAAATTCCACAGAAGACCAGCTAGGACTGGAAATTACGCAATAGTCCTCTAAAAGGTCCATTTTGCAAGTATTACTAGTTATTTTATTACATATATGTCCTTGAAATTAATTTCTTTGTATCTTCAACATTTGTGGTCCAATTTTTACGTTCTTTATGTTGTTTCGATCCTCTTTGCATTATCTATCATTTAGAATAAAAAATAACTATTCTAAGATACTCTTGGACATCAATTTATTTGAGGATATTATTTCTTATATTGAGCATCTTTACTTTCATTCATTGATTTATTCTTGCTCAATAAACTCTGCAAAATTGGAACAAATTCTTCTGGGACTTAACTTGATAATTCACTGATAAGTTATTCTAAAATAAGGGAGAGGCATTGATTAATTATTGGGCTTGACTGCTTGATCTTGACTTGATAGCTTGTATCTTTCTTGCTCCTGCTTGCATCACATTGCATTAGCATCAAATCATATTATTGCATCATTTAAAAATCGATAAAAAATTATATTAATTTATTTCTCTCTCACCATATAGCATAGCATAATTTTCTCTGCATTACAAATTATTTTGAAAATCCATGATTCATATTTCTTTTAGAAATTGATTACATCTCTTTTAAAAACCAATAAAAATATGAAAAATACAAAAACACAAAAAATATTTCTTCTCATAGAAAACCTAATTTTCTAGATTATTTAACTATTAAATCTGAATCCTCATATTACCTCCCTGAGTTTGACCTTAGGGCTTACCCAAGTAAAATAAATAATTTGACTATCAAGATTTGATCTTCCATATCATTCTCTCGGTGTAGTCATTTTTGACGGATTTCTAGAATTGTCTAGCTACATCAACAACAGATTAAATGATAAAGGGTGATTGGTACGTTCGTTACATACTCCTATAGATCCTTGAGCTGACTATCCGTAAGGTGTCTCCTCTCAACTACCATAGAGATGGCTTCTTCCCCTTATTCATTCTCTTCTCAGGATGTAGCTCCTTGTAGTAATCAATTCCATAACCAAGTTTCTAATAGTCCACATTTCTTATCCTTCTAGTAGTTGTAACTACCATAGAGATGGCTTCTTCCCCTTATTCATTCTCTTCTTAGGATGTAGCTCCTTGTAATAATCAATTCCAAAACAAAGTTTCTAATAGTCCACATTTCTTATCCTTCTAGTAGTTGTTTTGTTCCCCTTTCTCATGAAGGTTGACTTCTCAAACACACTGACATGTTCATCCTTCATTACACTGCTTCTCTATTCCTTGTAATGAATAGCTTGGTATACCTCCTCAATGTTAGATTCAATTCCTGCAGTAAAGAGTTGTCTCTTGGTTTCCTCGAATTCATTGTTAAGACCACTAAGGAAAAATATTCTTTGCTTCCAAATCTCGTCCCAAAAATTCTTATGATTAGTGGGTCTTGTCCATGTTTCATCACAATAGCAGTCCATCTCCTCCCATTTTGCTTATAGAGTCGCATAATAGGCGGCAATCGATAGTTCCCCTTGTCACGTATTGTACGTTTCTCTCCATAATTGATACAGATGAGGACCTTGGCGTTTCTGACCATACATAATTTCAAGAGTAACCTACTATTCTCTAGCGGACTTCTTTTGAAGAATGAAGGGATGGATGTTTGGGCCGATGACATTGATGATCTAGTTTCGACACTGACTATCCTCAACATACCATTGTTCATAAATCTTGGCAGTGATGGTAAGTGGTTTTTCCGACCATCAATGTAGGCCCCATGACCCCTAGATGCAAGTGCTACTTCTATGGAAAAATATCACATGGGGTAGTTGATAGTCATGTAATCGGCTAACCTAATTCAGGTTTGTTGTAATACAACCAATTACAGGTCAATCAGAATCGAGCGAGAATCTCTGTGAGGAGCGGTTCATATAATTTCTCTTGGATAAATCCAAGGTCGAACACGAAGACACTATTGATTAGGCTACCTAATTGAGTCCCAAACTACGTGAGGTTATATAGGTCAAGGAAATAAAGACTCAACAAAATGGATACATGAATTTTTGTCTTTTTCAATGCAACTATAAAATAAAAACAAATACGAATCACAACATAAAAAAATAGACACACAATCACAATTTAGCTCATGAACTAATGATTTAACAACTAAGTCCAACAACTCTCCAAATTATTCTCACTTAACCACTCAATTGATTTGTTAATTCAATGCACCATTTAATGGAATCAAATTTCATTTCTATTTCATCTAAGCACCCTATCTCACAATGCAAAATCAAGAATTAATATTCAACACAGATCATGCAAGGTTCCTGATTTAATAATAATAATAATAAAATGAGGCGAATCAGAGGCTTAATGACACATTAAATTAACTCAACATGTGAATTAGGTCTCAATAAATTAAATATAAAGGCCACTAGGCTTCTGTGAATTTTAATTCAAAATCAACAATTCACATAAAAGATTTAGTTACATCGCATGAAAGAGTATGAAATGATCGTTCAAACTAGACCAATTTCATGAAATTTGTGATTGAGATGCTCAAGATAATTAATTAAAATAGGGTCGTATTTGTGATAAAAACATAACAAATACTAACAAAAAGGTCCAAAATAATGTCTACAATGCAAATAAAGAAGCTGTTGGCCTAAACATGCAATTACAACATGCACAAGGGCATATATAGAGTTGTAAAAAGTTGGAAAGGCTTATCTTACAAAATAATCAGGTGCTAGGGCATGTGCTGGACCTATCTGCATTATCCACAAAATGTATCCCAAGTCCCATAAATATCCCTGAATACGTGCATCCGCTCACGTGGGGAACTAGGCTCGGTAGGCGGAGCAAGCTCGGGCTATGTGGCATGTCGTGTCTCACGTGTGGGATCGGGTGTCTGAACCTCTGGTATGAAGCGTTGCTTTCAAGACCAGAAATGATCGTGGCTCGTAGATCAGATCTCAATGATATGATCCAATACTATCTGTACCATCTAGTGTTCATCACCTCTACCGTGTGTTGTGATCTATGATGGAGCTCCGGTGAGGGAGCTCTAGCTCTGCTGCTCGTGATGGGGTCAGTGCAGCTTCCTCAGGAGAGTGCAAAGAAGATTGAGGCACTGACAACATGTAGAACCTCCTAGCATGTCGGTCGAAGACTGCTTGTTGGAGGCGGTGATGCTTAAGTTGTATTCGGCGAAGATCTGGCCAATGAGATCCCTGCAGTGTTAGGACCATACATCCATGCACAAGGAATCTACATAGATGGAAACATGGGCGAAATGGGGGCTTCATTGGAGATGAGGGACTCAAGCCCTAGTGGGTCATCGCCCTTTACAAGGGCTAGGAAAAACCGAGTTGGAGACATGATGGAAAAGTAGAGGAGGAAGGGAGATGAATGCGTGAAGGTGGTCGGAGAATGACAAAGGTGTGAGGGCACTCAGGTAATGATGAGGATGCGTGAATGTGCTGATATAAATAGGATAAATAAAGATAAAACATCAAAAAGAAGAAATGAAGCTTACTTGGAGGAAGAAGGTGGTCATGGAAGAGGAATTGGAGGAGTGGAGCATGCCTAGGGAGTGAAGCAAAGAGTACTCCGCTCATCTCTTAACTAAACGAGCGAGATTTGGAAGCTCCAACAGTTCGTGAATGGGTTGCAACTTGGTTGGAAGCCAAGGATCATGCCGGTGATAATTGCTCTGTCGTCACTCTCAATCGGACATGGAGGTTCTGTATATAAAACTAATATGAGGGTATGGGTAAGTCTTGTAAAACTTGTAAATTGTGTAAAATGTGTAAAATACTTGTAAATATATATATAAGATGTGTATAAACATATATACAAAAAAGCAAAAAATTGAAAAAAAACTCAAAAAATGTTTACATCTCATATACCTACATTTCATTCAGTGTTTCATGCATATGCATTGATGAAACCCCTTGGGTTTTGAACTGAGTTGTGAATAGAAACCGAGAGTGGTCTTTACTTATCCTTAATCCACTTAATTTTCAGAGGAACTTCACCGAGAAATAGGATTTTAGAAGCTTCGGGTCCTAAACATAATTCTCCAAGTTATGCATGATAATGCTAAGACCTCGACTCTTAGTGTCTAACCTGGTCGCCTCATTCTGAGTAACACATTGGAATAGGGAACTAATCTGTACTCTAGCACTATACACTTAGTTCAACTCAAACGAGGTGTTGGAAGACTGTGCGAGTCTCTTTTCTGGTAGTGTGGACATCTAACGACCGGAGTATGGTTCGGATGAGGAATGGACGACTAACATAATTTTTTAAAGAACCAAAAGTATAGGAGGAACAAACGATTCTATATCCATCGGGGCACAAAAAAATCCATGCAGAGCAGCCAAAAATTCACACAAAAAGAAGCCAAATCCCAAGTACATAATTGACCACAATGGTCTCAAATAACCTGCATATCTAGGTGGAGACTTGGTTACACTGGCTAGGCTTTACAGGAGAGGTGACTACACAGGTCACCCTCCAATTCTTCTCATTCTTATAAAAACTTATTTCTCCATATTGGTTGTGAACTAGCACGTACATGAACTTAGAAGGTAATACCCGACTCCCCGAGGGTGGGTTACTGGAGGAGGGGTTTTGCATGGTAGTCTGGCATTTTGGATGGGAAGAGCTAACACACTTCAAATACATGAGACAATTGTTCAATTTTCAATGGGTATGCTTTAAGAGGAGGATTGATCTAAGATGAATTCTGAGCCGAACTTGTAACAATGATGTGTGGCTTGTAGGTTGTTGATTTTAAAACCCTAATCCTCACAGGAGTTCCACCAAACTATTAATCCAAAGGCCGGGTCGAGCTCCATTTTCACCTAGTTCTCATGATCTTGGTATGGAACCCAATTTCATTTCACCTTTTCACTTTTAGTTGCTGGGGGATGATCAAGGTTTAAGTATATGGGATTGATGAATATGTGATTCAACAATCTAATTAGATGAAAATAGAGCTTAGTCCTGAAAATTAGATGCATTCAGATGTTTATATCATAAAATTAACTTTCATGCACTTGTAAATAATTTGCATAAATGAGCATTTATTTCTACATTCATAATCATCTGCACATATTTACCTAATTTCACACATTTTTAATTAATTCATGCTAACTCTAATAAACATGAATCTAACTTCATTGTGTACATATCACTAACTTAAAAATTCAAAAAAAAAAACAAACCCATACATGTTTGAAATAAACCCAAACCATAATTACATGACAGAAAGCTGCAAACGTTGATATCTCTCTCTTTTACAGTGTCCAAATTCATTCTACTCACTTTGAATAAATG
This sequence comes from Ottelia alismoides, assembly GCA_037367405.1. NCBI lineage: Eukaryota > Viridiplantae > Streptophyta > Magnoliopsida > Alismatales > Hydrocharitaceae > Ottelia > Ottelia alismoides. The sequence goes on along the minus strand of JAZKJV010005812.1, from coordinate 337,097 downwards.
TACATTCAATTATCTATAAATCAAGACCAAATTCAAAAGAATCAGAGTTCATTTGTGGAAATTGGCTTTTGGGACCTGAATGTGTATTGTACAAATTCACTGAATTTTTACTTTTCATTTCATGTACATATTTCACTGTTTTTGATTTATTTCCTTTTCATTCCTAATTTCATATTTTAACTAATTACACAAAAATCAAAATAAAAAATCAGTAAAATAATGATAAAGACCAATGCTGACTTAAGCACACTTACCTATTCATCTGTATATATCTCACATTTTCTAGTTATTCCTAACTTATAAAAATAAAAATATGCATTCAAGTCCATTGCATCATCTCAGAACATGTTTGATTGTTGCTTACATTTAATCATTTACAAAAAATCAACTAAATTTACAAAACTAAAAAATGGTATTTTATATGCATAAAAAATCACTAAAAAATACACATCTTGCACATATCATTTTATTTACAGTTGGCTCCTTCGTGAACATTGTAGCTTGCATTTAGATCTACATTTTTTATTTTGTGCATTTTGCATCGGAGTCCATTTGCTATTTTTTTTTATCTATTTCCCTTTTATTTCTTTGCACTAGTTAAATCTGGTCAACGACGACGTCACGTGGTGCCACTTCATTCGCCCTTTCAATCCACGTCAACACCTGGTCAAAGCCACTCAACCCCAATCAACCCTTCCTTTTGTCTTTAGCGCTTGGGCCGTTGGATCAGGCGGGATCCAAAGGCCGCCCTAGCACCCTTCTCAATCCATGTGTAATGTACGTGAGCCACCCCCACCTCACACGCCTAGTGCATGACTTCTTCCCCACCATTGGATCGCATGGTATCCAACGACCACTACACCTCCTTCCACCTCTCGCTCTATGTCTCTCTTCCCTCTACTCCAGCAACCACCACTTCCTCACGATGCCCCTCGCTCCGACCACTTGGGAACCACTTTGTCCCCCATCCTCTTCTCCCCAACAACCTAATTGCATCCATGAAACTCCAACAAAACCCTAACGACCTAATCCAAACTCCGTCTCCATATCCCTAACCACTTCTATCCCTTCAAACAACCCATCGAACCTTATCCTCTCTTCGATCAATCCCCCCTCCTCCTAAATCTCTAACCTCTAATCCCAACCTTATTCGATCTCCAATCATCATAACCAACCTCAAGCTAACCATCTCCCTACTCCTTTCCTCCTTCGTCCTATTTAAGCCATTCTCCGATCATCCCCACCTTTTTATTCATTGGAATCTGCTTATCTACAGAGTTGACAGAGAGAGTGTTGGACACGCGAGCCCATGGCGAGCCATTATGCAATAAATGTTATTGCAAATATCATTCCCGGATCTGAAATGAAGAATACTTAATTTGCATATTAAGTCGCTTAGTACAATTTGGGTCATGTACCATGGCCATCTTTATGATCATACAACTGTTGATTCAATAATTGAATCATAGAGGCTGGTGCTTGGATGGATATCTAAAGAGTTAGATTGAGGACTCATCAAGTACCATCAAATGATTATAAGAGATGATCTCCAGCCTGAGTAGGAGATTGCAATCCTTTGTTATTAGGTTGATATCTGACCGACCTCTTGATGCAGGTCCTCTACATGGGAATAGAGATTTTGAGGTGTTAAATTAGCTAGGTCAAAAAGATGACTTAACGAGATCAAGATAACCAAAGTATTATGTCGTATACTGTCACGAAATAGGCATGCATCCTCTGACCGGAGACAGATGTGTTACTATATGTCTGAGTATATACATTTGGCAGACCAATAGGTTGATGACCTAACCAAGATCTATACACCGGCATGCTGGTGTGCATGTAAGGGCATATGAATAATGCAGCCTCTCATAGGGATCACACAAGTTCAATACTGAACCAGAAGTCATGAGCTCACTCATGAGATATTGGGAAGAATCAAATTCCACGCGCGGTCATCTCGCTTTGGAAGCTTGACTGAATTTGTAGGTTTGATATATGATTTTGGAAAGTATATGATCAATACCTGGGTATGATATTTACTTTTGTAAAGTATATAATCGATACCAACTCCCAATGATCAAATGAGAAACTTTAATGATAAATCCCTGAAGTAGATAGTGTAAAATTGATCTTATACTTTGATATTATTCTGGGTCTTTCAATATGCAGGATGTACAAGTATTAGGAATACCTGAGGATGATGTGATCATAAATGGTAGTATAACCATGACGCTTCCATTCCTAGGGAGTGATGAAACGGGTCTGGATTTTAGTGACTCCTCTTAGCGGAGAAGTGATCTGATCTTGGTCCAAATATTGGACATTCATCTGAATGTGATTTAGATGCAATGAGAAGATTATATCCATGGCTTTGATTTAATTAAACCTCTATGGGAGGTCCACAAGACCTGGATTTGAGATGTGATCTCAAAATCCAAGTCACTATACGCAGAACAATACAATCGCCATGTCCTTATCTCCAAGTATCCGCAGAGAAAGCACATTATCCTTGAAAGAGTTCAGGATAATTCCATTATTGATATATGTATCCGAGCATTGAGAAAATGGATAATTAAATGTGATTTAATTATCATGAATAATATGAATTTGATTCATATTATATGGAGAGTTATCTAAGATAATTAAATGTGATTTGATTATCAGAAATACAAATAATGTGAATGTGATTCATATTATTTGGGCACATGTGAATAGAGATCCAAGATGAGTAAATGTGAATTAATCATCCTGGATATTGAATAATGTGGATAGCACTATCCATATTAATCATATATATTATAAATGCGATTTATAATATGTAGGAGAGAGCTATTTGTAATTTACATTTGTTAATTAATTGTCGATGTGAATTGGATTCACAACGGACAATTAATTGAAAATGTATTTTATATTTTATTTTGGGTTGTGAATGTGATTCACAAATTTCCAATGGCATGATTGCAATGTTCACAAAATAAATTGGATTTATTTTTGTGAAATAATTTGCAACAATAGTTGTTGCAAATATTGGAGATACACATGAGATATTTATTCTCATGTAATGGGAAAGTGGAGCCACCTTTCCTTATGGAGACGATGTACGTCCACCATCCCTTTATGGGAATTGGTGGCCTTCCCCCTTCCATATGGAAGGAGGCTAGCCTCCTTCCTATTTCTCCAATAGAGATTGATTTGATATAAATCAAATTATATTCAATATAAATTTGATTTTATTAAATTAATTGTTGTTGTAAATTTACAACAAATACAAATCAATGAGAGCCATTGGATTTGTGTTGTCCATGGATTGAGATCCATGGATCCCAAAATATTATAAATAGAAGGGCACCCCTTGCTCTTCAAGTGACTACTTTACAAACAACAATATGCTCTCTCTCTCTCTCTCTCCCATTCTCTACACGCCATCTCTCCCTTTATCTCTCTCTCTCTTGGCCATCTACTTTGATGCCCTAGAGAGAGTCTCTCTCACCGCAACACCGTTGTTATGCTGCCGGACTATTTGCTTGTGGATCTCCGTCTCCTTCGACGCGTCTTGCTCGTGAAGAAGACATCGTATCTTATGTGATGAGATCGGGAGATTCATTGCTTGGATCATCAACATGGATTGCAAGAAGCACACATTTCATCAACGCGCTCGCAAGCGTCTCCTCCGTTTGATCGGACTTGAGACAGGAGGTATCTTCGTTTAGAGACTCTATCACAACCACGCTTCAAGAGGTAACCTTAATAATTGTTTGTAGTTTAGATGAAACGATCAGAGAAGGGTTCTTGGATCATGTGGTTTCATCATATGAAAAAATTTTAAATTCCACTGCCTCGAGCGACTAGTCGCTCATGATTTCATATGATGAGATCCTCATGCTTCCGTGATGCGTTTAAGGATATCATTATATCTTTCAAGTGGTATCAGAGCCTTATGTCAGAGGTTTCGGATACGATCCATAAACATGGGATGATTTGGACTCATTAGGGTTTGCGATATTTTTATCGCATTTCATTCACTCATCCCTGTTTTGTGGATATTTTAGTCTCTTTTTAATTTATTTAAACATGAAATTATCACTTGGATTTTGTTCCCTATAAAATAAGGAAACCGTGGAATTTGAGTTTGCATGATTTGGAATCTGATTGCTGAAGTTATGATCATTTTAGTGTACATGTATCAACTATTTTGGGGACTGCGAATCTTGACGTAATTAAGGAGTTAATTACTATTTTTAAACGCCTTGAAATGCATGCAAATCACTTAGGTTCTGTTATAAATCGAATTAGCAAACTTTTGAAACTTATTTTGCTTGATTTGGATTTAAATTGATTAAGATATGCTAATTTTAGTAAGTGAGGGTCACTGCTGGAAATTACTTTCCTAATCAAGAAACTTATGATTGTCATTTAATAAATTAGTGAAATTTAATGGTTTAATTTCCTGAAATATTTATGGATAAATATTTGTGAAATATTTGATTGATAATTATTTCCTTAAATGACATTGCCTTAACCAATAATTGATTAGATGTGATTTAGATCACAAATTGATTACTCAATCCAGTTTCCAACAAACAAACTTGTTTGAATAGGATTGGGAATTTGTTTAGCAAATTTCCTTATAATCAAAATAGTTTTGATTATTATTATATGGTATAACTTCCGTTGAAAAATCGATTATCATCTTAAGTACATACTGATCAATTTGACATTATCCAACCCGAGCGGATATGGTGTCTAGTCGGGGAGCATTGGGTAGCAGGATGCACCGTGTAAGGTCTGTCCCACTCCCGTCGGTATTGGCCATGACAACAGGTAGGGAAGGGATAATACCAGAGAGATCACGATATATTTTTTAATCATTAAAATTCGAAATAACACGTATTTGAGATAATACCGTATTTCAAGTAATAATAAAAATATTTGTTGGACATTAATTAGATCATTAATTTAATATGATTAGATTAATTGGAATCCAATTAAAGTGAAACACTCTATTATGAATAGAGTTGTATTTCTCTTGGAAGAATTAATCATAATGAATATGATTCATAATGATTAACTAAAATTTGAACATGATATGGAGGATCACATAAGTGTCATCCATGGTCTTCTATCAAGGCAAAGGGTTCCGTCACCAGTTATTTTATGTCGGAGACGACTGTCCAAAGTGACAGCTCCTGCATACAAGCAATTTCGATCAGGTTCTTTGCTTCTCGAAAGAGTAAGGACGTATGCGTGTGACCCCAATATCGGATCCTCAAATTATTGGGACAATATTGGATTACGCATAGTGAGTTGTATTCCTGCTAATGGTTGGTTCGATTAATTATGGGTCAACATCATCTTAGGGGTGGTGGGCCCAACTGTTAAAGACCGAATTGGGAAATGCAAGTTGGACTTGCAAGGCGGAATATGTTCTCGCTTCTTTTTATCCGAGTTACAGTTTCTCATATTATTGGGATGTGACAATGATAAGGAAGGAGATCCCAGATCTTACTTGAGATATAATGGTAAGTATATCTCTTACATTGGTAGTGATTAAGGGAATGAACTTTTAGTGTTAACAAGGCAAGACATATAAAAATTCCTAAATCAAAGAAACGTATATATTTATATACATTTATGTAAATTTCTTATTTCAGATAATCCTTCATTAAACCCACTCAATACTATACTCAATAATAAACAATAAAATATCATGCATTGGATCCATGATCAAGATATTGTACTTGTAGTTGGATACATAATGTATGTGGTTGAGATGTGCACGTTTCCTCATAATAATGAGGAATGACAATTACATAAGAATGCCTTTATAGTCTTGACCCTTCATCGAATGTACTTTGGAAGTGACATGTTGATGATGATCGCAATTGTCAAATAATCCTTATAAAAGTCTAAGAAGATGTTCTGGCATACATATGTGCTCTCAACATTTAATCATGAATGATTTGGTTCACTACATTATGCAGAATGGTGGCTCGATAAGAGATGATGTATTCAAAATTTTTGAGTACTTATCTGAACCAAAGTCTTTTGGAATTACGATGTATGTAGATATGATGAGTGTCATCATTCTACTATCTATACTCTAGTCATTCATGAAACTTCATAATATTCATATTGTATAAATTAAATGAAGCACGTATAAATGTTGAAATACTCTTATATTGAAATCATTAATTCAACATAAGAGATCCTTTATCTTAAGCAATGGTTGTTTATAGATGAAAGGAGTGCAGTGGAAGCATGGGTCGGACCCAAGTAAGAAGGAAAGGCAAAGAGTTGATTGTACTTCTGTGACTTCCATATGACATCCAGAGAATTGGATGGATGCCAATACTACAACAAGCCGATGTATTGACAGTATGACTATCAAGTCTGTCTGGGATTCTTAGAGAGGGACCTAGATAGTGCATCAGAATAATCTACATCTACATTTAATCATTGAAATTGACTTTCTTATTTTATAAGATTAAAGTCTAATAATTGTATCTCATTCTTCTAATAACACTTGCAATTGGTTGCATATGTATTAGAAGACTATAAAATTTCATATCATGGTTAAGTAGTGGTCCACATGGATATTGACGCAATTGTTGCAGCAATCTCTATTAGATTAGTAGACTTCATATTTTCAGTGGGAGAGCCCTTAGTGTTAGAGAATGTCTTTACGACCTAGATATTAGAATACAATCATAGTTTATTTCTAAATGTTAGAAATCAACATGAATTCTGGAATAGACCTATCATAATTAGTTATGATGGATATATTTCAGATAGTAATCTAACATCTAGTGGACTCTACTAAATTAGAAAATTAATGAATGGTTCATTAACATTTCTAGTACTGAAAATTGAACCTTAAAAGATCAATAGGAGTATGAATATCATTTAACAATGATCTATCATCAAGCCTTGGACATATATCTATTGATGATATCAATAGACTAGTAATAGATGAACCTTTAGAATGTCTGAAATTTCAAACCTTACATACTTGTGAATATTGTATTCAAAGTAAAATTGTCCAATGCACCCTTCTCTGAGAATGGTGTAATATGTCAAGGTATTCAAGATCTCATACATATTGATGTATGCGGATCATCTGTATCATAATTAACATTGATGATATGTAATATCATTTAGTGATTATTTGTGATATGAGATTTTTTCCCTTCACCTTAGAAAGCTTTGAAATATTCAAAGATTTCACAATTTTGGTTTAAAACCAAATCTTGAAGGAAGAAGAAATGAATTTTATTAGTCAGTACCTATTAGATGAATTTATGGAATACCTTATGGAGAAAAGAATATCATTCCTATCTCAATCTTCCTAATACACCTAAACTCAATAGAGTTGTAGGGAGATACAATTGGATCATGTGTGACATGATTTGATCAATGATGAATCTTAGCATAATTACCTCTTAGTTTATAGGTATATATGTAGTAGAGACTACGATATATATCTTTAATAAGGTTTCGTGCAAGTAAGCTGGAATATAGCACAGGAGAGTGCTACTTCAATAGGAAAGTAAAGGATGGTATTGGATACCTACTTCATGACCTTGGATTCTTAAAAGATCTCATCTCTAAGGATATGATTTTTAGAGGATGAATCTCTTCAGAATCAATAAGGAACTCATTTAATCTTGAGAAGATAATGAGGCTCCTAAAGTCAGAAACTGAACGGACAATTAAAGATGAAACACACCTACCTCTTCAAATGAGTTTGAGGATGGATTCCATGTGTCAGAGAAATCTAACAATGATCGAACTTCATGTGTTGAAGCTTCTGAAGATCATATCATGGAAAGATGGATGTTAGCAACAAAGTCTAAAGTAGACTTCATTTACAAGTGTTGTATATGGACCCTTCGAGAATCCACCTATAAGGGTAAAACCTGTTAGGTGTAAATGGATATTCAAGAGAAAGAGGGAACCTGATGAGAAGGTAGAAAAATTCAAAGCACAGTTTATAGCCATGAGCTACGCACCGAAGAGAAGACATTGCTTGCAATGAGATTTCTCTCCAGTGACCTTGCTTAAACCCATCGGAATATTGCTAACTATAGATGCACAACTTGACTTTGACATCTTACAAGATGGAAGTTAATGATGCATTCCTCTAAATACCTCTTTGAGGATATTCATATGAAGTAGCCCCAGGGCTTCATACATGAGGAAAGAAAGGTATGCAAGCTAAAGAACTCCATCTATGGACTCAAATAAGCTTTTTGTAATGAGAATATCAGATCTGATGGAATTATAAATGTTATAATTTCAGATAGAATCTTGATGAACCATGTGAAGCTTAATGGGAGTGCCATTGTGTTCATCATGCTAAATGTAGATGATATCCTAATCATTTGGAATGAGTTAAGGATAATAATAAGTGTTTTATAGACTGGCTATTCCATACCTTGAGATATGATCTGAAGGATACCTCTTGGATCTTAGTTCTGAAGGTGTACAGAAGCAAAGAGAAGAAGGTATTGGAACCGTCACATTAGTGGTACACCTTGGACATATTCCATTCTTGGAAAACCCCAAGGAAGGCTTCCTTCCCTTAAGATATGGTACTGGCCTATCTGAAGGGATATCACATCAAAGAGAAGAGGAAGTGAATGCTAGAACTACTTGCCCGTGTGCATCAATTACGAGAAGCCGAGTGTATGCTAAATGTGTAAAAAATACATATGTCTGCCATGCAGTAGGAGTAGTCATCTGTTACTAATCCTACTATGGAAATAAAATACCTGATTGCAGTAATAACAAAATCTTCAAAGATGACAAGACATAGAGATAATGATCTCAAAGTCTTATCTTCAAGAACTTAAGACTTCATAGATAGTGATCTAAATATCTTAATTATGAATACCTTAGGAGATAGAGATCTTCAGGAATAAGGGTATTCTTATAAGGATAATGGAAATACTGGTTATAATGATTATTCAGTTGTAGTGTCAAAGACACTAGAATTGAAAAAATCGAATATTAGTTGCATAAAATGCGACATTCGCATTGGATGCGAGCACTGTTACTGGGAGATATGCAAGTGCCATAAAAGGACTTGGCATATCATCTTGGGAACAGAGTGACTGATCAGCTTACCTATCTATTTCTTCTAGATAGCCTATGATTGTCACATGAGTGCGGGTTTAAATGATTAGCCCATTAATGGCTCTTTGGGCTAGTGGGATAATTTTGGACATGCGAGCCCATGACGAAGAGAGAAATCAGCGTCTTAATAAGTCATTTTAGTGCATTGTAGTTGGCCGAATCGGATGCGTCAAAGACCGCTTGATTTAAAATAATCAATCAAAATGAAGCAGTTGAAATTTTTTTACTTGGACATGCCCAAGGTCGAATTCAGGGACATGAGCCTCTTAAATGATTTATTTGGACTTCTATTACTTGAATTAAGCGATAAATTAATAGTTCATTGGTCAATAGAAGTAAAGACAACACTCTATACATAACGAAACATGATAAAGATATTATTATTATTCTTTTAACATGCAACAAGATGCAAGGAAATGTAATGCGAATATGCCTTAATTGTATAAAATATTGAGCAATTTAAACATTAGTCAACTTCGGGCTCAAGTCACTAAGAAAGCTTATCGATTCATTTAGGCAAGGCAAAAAAATACTACATAAGGGGCACTTGGATATTAACATAATGCATCAACATTTAGATTGTCAAAATAGAGATTAACCTATGCCATTATAAAGAGAATTAAGTTAGCTTCAAAATGAGACCAAAATCAATTAAAATGGAGTTCGCATGCTCAAGTTATTAATAAAGGAAATCAAGGGTGTAAACACAAGAAAAACATAAAGATAACTAGCAAACAAGTCCCTGGGAGGGATTAGAATGTAAATACAAATAAGAGTGAGGCCTTCCCTGTAAGTACCCACAAGCACAGGGGTATATATGAAATTATTAAAAGCTGGAGGGGGTCGGGTGCAAAATACCTGCGTGCGTGGACGACATGTGATGGCAGGACCTATCTACAATTTGGAGAAGTTCCGGGGCATCCCTGCAAAATACCCGGCCAGTCACGTGACAAGCACATGATGGCGAGGTTTGAGTGGCTTACATGCTCGGAACTGGCTCGGAGTAGCTTCGATGGCTGGCTCAGCTTCAGATGTGGCTCGGGCAAGACTCGGAGAGAGGCTCGGGGATGTCCGAGCCTAGAGGTGTGGTGCTGCCACCTAGCACTGTCACATGGCCACGTTTTGACCGTCTGATCAAGGGAGATCAAATGGTGGCTGAACGAAGACGGGGTGGAGATGTGACTCTATGATGGTTGTTCGATCTAGTAGATCTGACGGAGGTTGTAGCTTGCAGTTGTGGGCGACGTGGCCGAATGTGGGTCGTTGGATGAACATCGGGGAGGTTGATCGACCGTTGAGCACGTGATTTAATTTGGGTTCGTTGTAGTACGTGTACTTAGCGAATCGTTCAGAACTGAGAGAAGATCTCCGCGAGGAGTGTCTCGGCTTTAATTTATATCCCAGGCAAGTCTGGGGTAGAACACAAGGAGGCAAGGGAACAATGTCGGGTTAATCCAAAAAAACTTATGTCTAGATTTCCAAATGATATCTTTTAAATTTTTTATGCAAAAACAAATAGAAATGTAAATGCGAATGAATTAAGACAATAAGAAAACACACTATTAAGCCAAATTAATTTTAATGCGAAATTAATCAGATTTAGCCTAATTGTATTTTTCTACGATCCTCATCCAGAGATGAATAAAAAACACATTTTTTTTAGAATTTTAGGAGTTAAAATGTAATAATTAAAAATACATACTTTTTTATGGGTTTTTAGCAATGTTTCACATATACAGAATGCAAAAATCATGAAAAATTTAATGGAATGAAAACATTATGCAAGGATACTACAGTAATTTTTTTTTGGAATTTTCTGACAAAATATGATTTTTTATGGATTTTTTAGTGAAAATAGAGTGATTGCAAGTAATTAATTTCTAATAAATCCATATTATTGAATCAGTCAGAATACAAATTATCTCAAAAAGGTATTTATACATGCAATCTAGGATAATTGAAATTTTGCAAAAAAGATGTATGTAGATTTAATTAAAAATAAAATATCAAAATCACTCTACAATTTATTTAAGGCACATGACAACTCTAATTGAGATGAAATTTGGATAGTAATTCAATCACAATTCAAGCATCATTGCAAATTATTATGGATTTTTTCGAGTAAATATGAGTGAGATATGGATTTAATTCCTCACAATGGGTAAAATATGTAGAATTTCAGTTAAACATTTTTAAATAATTCATCATTGCTCACAAAAATAAAAATAAATAATCAAACTGTAGATAATTAGTTGCACAACATCAAGATATTTTTCATCAAAAGAAATGATGTAGTATAAAGATCTAAATTAAAATACAAATATAAGGTTATCCGTGCAAATACAGAGAACAAACAAATCATACAAACAAATATATACATGGACTGTTTTGTAATTACAAAAATATAATAAAATAAAAATGCAATTTTTACAAAAAATAAGAAAAATTAAAAGTGACCTTCTTCGTTCGCAAGTGGCGGGGGCTGGGAAGGGCAGCTCTGCCGCGCGGGCGTACAGAGGAGGGTGGGGTGACGGCGACCGGCAGGCAAACTCGGGCGGCGGTGCGCGGAGGTCGCGCAGCTGGAGGGAGGAGAACGGCAGCCTTGCGGCGTGGGGCGGCGAAGAAGACTGCGCCTGGCCGCGCGTGGCTAGAAGGCGCCCGCCGTGGGTGGTTGGAGGTGCACGCGACGGGGACGGCTCTGGTGTAGGTGGGGGCGACGGTGGCCACGACCAGAGGTTGTGGCGGGCGACGCCACTTGCCCATGGAAGAAGGGGGGGGCTGCCGCGGGCCGGCTGCCTCCTTTTTTTTATTTTTTTGTTTTTTTTCTACTGTTGTGATTTTTTAATTTTATTTTTTTTAATTCTTTAGTTTTCTTAAACAGGAATAGAATAAAATAAAAATGTAAATATGAGCTTGTGGTGGTGGTGGTGGTGATGTGATAAATTAAGACAAATAAGGAGGGTGGCTGGTAATATGATATGATAAAAAATGCAACAAATAAAAATGATGTCGAACAAAAAAAGAAATTTACCTACGATGAACGTGGACCACCTACGATGTTATCACAAGAGCACGGTCTTCGCTCAAATCCCTGACGATTGATGAGCTCGAGTAGCGCACGGATGCGGCTATGATGTTGGCCAAGAAGCCAACGGATCTCATTGGAGAGAGGGCTTTCGTCGCTCGACCGCGGTTGCATTGCTGTCACCGATTCAACTCTGAGAACTAAGCTCTCCTCATATAAAGATGGATCAAAGGCAAAAATGAGGAGAATGTGATGTATATAAAGAGAAAACATGAGAAGTTATTAAAGTGGTGGATGGGAGGTTAATAAAATAATGGGATTGAATTAGAAGTTAGAAAAAATGGGGGAATGATGGAGTTGAATGGTGGTTATTGTAGATAATGGAAATTAAAATAAATAAATAAAAGTAGCCTACTTTAAGTGAGAGAATAAAATAAAGAAGGAAACAAAATGTAATATTTACAAAAGTAGGTCCATAAAAACACTATGTACATGGACTTTTTTACTTTTCTAATTTGATTTTTTTGTATTTTTAATAAAAGATATTTACAAACTAAAAATAAAATAAAATAATAGAAATAAAATGGAACATAAAAAAGTTTTTTTTGTATTTTTTAGTAATTAAGAAGAGTGAATAAAAAATAAATAAAGAAAGAAATGTACAATATATACAAAGTACACCTAGGTCCCAAAATCCAAATTTTGCAAACGAGCTCCGATTTTAATGAAACCACTTCCGTTGGATGGCTAATTTTCTAAGTTGAACTTTAAAAGTGAGTTTGGTTAATTTGGAGTTCATACGGTGCGGGAATTTGGCCGGGAAGTTGGACTTTACGGCTTTTTGTCTTTGGGATCTAGGAGCATTTATTTGAGGTGAAATTTATTTTATATTTTTATTTTTATGAACAAGATAAATAAAGAATTAGCCAAAAAGGAGTTGAAATAAAATTATTAAAAATACATGAAGTTTTGGGCTATTTACAGGTGAAAAACTCCTTTAATTTTGCGGCTTTTATTGTTAATTTATTTTGTACAATCTAATATACAATAATTAGTGTGTTTTATTTACAGGAGTCATTTTGTTAATTTATTGATTTTATGGTTATTTATTTGAGATTTTACTCGGGGATTTTGCCAAGATCAAGAATTTGAGATGATGAATCGCATAGTCATCACCCCCTATACTTAAACTTTGCTAGTCCTCAAGCAAATAAACAATGAATAAGTTGGAATAAACCCTGACTGTGCATGTGAATACAAGACTTGATCCGTTCAAGAACTCTCGATTTTAGAGATCCTAAAATTCTAAGCTGAATCAAGCTCTAGTCAAAAGGTATCCAATTTCCCTAATCATAAGACTCTCTCTGTATACATATATAGTAGGGATATGACTTAAGTATGAACTGCAGTTACAAGAGTAGAGTCGCAACGTCACCCAAGGTTCCAGTCCAAGAGACTCACCTAAGAACCCAATCCTCAACATTAGGGAATAAATCATTTCTTGCATCCAATCCACCGTCTCTTTAGTTGTCAGACTTGAAAGTGTAGATGATGGCCAGTTGATGGAGGGTATAGGATTGTGTCATTTCTTCTCTCCCTCTCATTGGAACAATGATTCTCTCAAGTGCCATATTACTCAACGCATATTTTTGGTGTTAATCAGTGCATCCGTTAAGAGAAGTTGGAGTCGTCTGCACTTGTTTTCCTGGGAGTACACCGGGGTGTGCCTTTTTTGAGTACCTATCGTACCTTCTACACCCAGACTTGTAGCATTTACGATGTAGAGCCCTTTTTTTGTGCAAGCCCGACTCCTTGTCCTAATAGCATTGGTCCAAGGGACATTTTGAAATGGTTGGGAGCGCTCGCCTTTGGTGGAAGCTCTTATGGTAATTGACTTTGTGGAAAGAGAGCTTATTTCAACATTGATATTTCTTTGCTTTATTTTTGGCTAGCTCCATTGCTTTTACCAAGAGTTGACGCACACTGATCAACATTTTTTTATTTTATCACACCCTATCACTTAGGTAAATGTCAAGAGATAGTACAAGAAGCATGTTCTTATACTGCCTAAAGGTGCTGACACTCAGGTTTCATGAAGCCTTCATTGATTTTATCCCATCCTCGAGTATCATTAAATTAGGTCCAAAATCAAATCCCTCATCACAGTTCCTCAAGTGAAATTTCAACTCATCTCATCATAACTGCAGTCGTGTATGTGAGGTGCTGATCATATTCTTAAGGTAGAGACTAAGCATGCAATATAGCATACAAATCTTTCAAACTAGAGAAATGTGAATAATTAAGTCAAAGATCCTAATGACTAAGGCTGGTTAACTCAAAATCTCAAGAGCTCATAAACCAAGTGTTCTTGAACATCACTAGTCTTGTGTGAAAGTGAATGTGTCAGGGGTTAAACCAACCCATTAGTTAGTTTTTTTGTTTGTTTTTCTTTTTTTTGCTTGTTTATTTTTCAAAAGGAAATGAAGAAAGAAAGATGTTTTTTTTTCAAAAGTTTTTTTTGAAAACAAACATTTTTTTATTTAAAGCAAAGAAAGAAAAGAGTTTTTTTTGTTTTCTTTGGAAATTTTTTTTAAGCAAATAAGGGAAGAAAAGAGTATTTTTTTATTATTTATTTATTTATTTTTTGAAAAGTTTTTTACCAATTTTACCCATCCTGTAATTATTGCAATATATACAAAAATACGTGAAAGTACGAGCTATGGGTAAAGTATATATGTAATATATACACGCCCCCTATACTTAGCATGTGCTATGTCCTCAGAGCACAAGAAGCGAGAAAAAGACATAGCTCGTGCTAAGCGTAGGACAGCTAAAATAACAAAAAGTATAGAAATCGATCCACCCCCCTATACTTAGGCTCTCGTCAGCCTAAGTGTAGAAGAAGAGCAAAAATGGGGCGGACGAGGTCAAGGGGAGAAATGGATTAGTATATATACACGGTGGGCATCGGTTCCCCTATACTTAGGCTCTGGTCAGCCTAAGTGTAGGATGAGTAAGTGTGAGAACCGATGTGACTTGGATAATATACAAGGAAGGGATGATATACAAGAGTGAATGGATCTTCTAAGTTGGTGCATCTTCATGCTGCATCTTCATGAAGAGTAATATGATGTACCTGCTCTGTGCTCCCTCTGCATGAAGTTGATGACCTCGACTTGGACCAACTTCTCTTTAAAATCTATAAAATGCTTCAACAGATGTCCATTCACCACATAGGATTGTGCACCATATATGAGATCAACTATCTCTACACTTCCATTCCCATGCACTTTCTTAACAACAAAGGGACCCACCCATTTAGATTTGAGCTTCCCATGGAACATCTTCAACCTGACATTGAACAACCATACCTTTTGTCCAGGGACAAAGTCTTTGCACCTAATGCGCTGATCATTCCGTCTCTTTACTTTGTCCTTATAAATCAAACTGTTGTCATATGCCCTGTTTCGTATTTCCATGAGCTCATTTAAGTTCAAGTCTCAACAAAGCTTCCCTAGGTGACAACTCCAATTAATCTGCTGAATTGCCCATTCAGATTTTTGAATCAGCTCTGCGGGCAAATGGCATGGCTTGCCAAAGATCATTCTAAATGGTGAAGTACCCAATGGTGTATTGTAGGTTGTCCTATATGCCCACAAAACTTGGTCCAAGAGTTGGGACCAGTTCTTCCTATCAGACGAACCAATTTCTGCAAAATACTCTTCACCTCTCTATTCGAAACCTCTGTCATGCCGTTGGACTGTGGGTGGTAAGGACTAGTAACTCTATGCTCAAATCCATAGTCCTTAGCTAAAGATCTCATATCTCAGTTTACAAAGTGGCTACCCCCATTATATATCAAAACTTTTGGCACCCCGAACTTAGCAATAATATGGTCTCTCACAAACTTACAGACAATCTTGCTGTCTGCGGTTCGGGTTGGGATAGCCTCCACCAACCTAGAAAGATAGTCAACCGCCAACACATTGTACTCATGTCCTTGACTGTTGGGAAAGGGACCCATAAAATCTATGCCCCATGCATCAAAAACATCACAAATAATCACCGGATGCATGGGCATCTCATCTCTCTGTCCAACTATCCCTCCCATCCTTTGGCAGATCGAGCACGACCGTATAAAATCAATAGCATCTCTAAACAGGGTCGGCCAGTACAATCCGCATTGAAGTACCTTGTGAGCAGTTCTCTTTCCCGAATGGTGTCCTCCAGCCTCAAGTGAATGACAATATGTGAGGATACTCTCGTATTCCTCCTGAGGAATACACCTTCTCCAAACACAATCAGGTCCTTTGAAGAAGAGGAAAGGATCATCCCAGTGGTATCTCCTTGAATCCGACTTCAGTCGATCAATATTTCTCCTAGTCCAACCATGGGGAATCTGCTTGGAGACAAGATAGTTCACCATGTTGGCATACCACGGGAGTGAGTCAATAACACAAATTGACTCATCTGGGAAGGACTCTCTAATCTGCTCATAATCAGGAGAATCCTTAAGTTCAATCCGAGAAAGATGATCAGCCACAACATTCTTCACTCTAGGTTTACCTTTATCTCCAAATCAAACGCCTGGAGGAGAAAATTCCACCTAAGAAGATGCAACTTCACGTCCTTCTTTTCCATTAAATATCGAATGGTTGTATGATCAGTGTAGATTATCACCTTAGAGCCCAAAATATAAGATATGAACTTCTCCAGGGCCCATACTACAACGGGCATTTCCTTTTCAGTCACTGCATAATTCTTCTGTGTAGGATCTAATACTTTGCTCGCATAGTGGATCGCAAACGGGATCCCCTCTCGTCGTTGTCCTAACACAGCTCCTATAGCGAAATCTGAAGCATCAGTCATGATCTCAAAGGGGAGAGACCAGTCAGGAGCTTGTAGGATAGGCGAGGCACAAATCTTCCTCTTTAAGATCTCAAAGGCCTCCAGACACCAGTGATCTACAATGAACTCCGTGTCTTTCCCTAAGAGCTCAGTCAGTGGGCGAGCAATCTTTGAAAAATCCTGAATAAATCTCCTATAGAATCCAACATGCCCTATAAAAGACCTCACTGACTTAACGTTGGTAGGTGGATCGAGTTTCTTGATCACCTCCACTTTGGCAGGATCAACCTCCATTCCCCTTTTGGAGATGACATGCCCCAACATAATACCCTCTGTCACCATAAAGTGACTCTTCTCCTAGGAGAGTACCCGATTCACCTCTCTACACTTCTTGAGGACTCGGTCCAAGTGCGCTAAACGTGTATCAAAGTAATCACCATGGATCGAGAAGTCATCCATGAACACTTCCAGGAAATCTCCCACCATCTCGGCAAATATGGCTATCATGCACTGCTGAAATGTGCCCTGGACATTGCAAAGCCCGAATGGCATGTGCCTCAAGGCATAAGTGCCGAATGGACATGTGAATGTGGTCTTTTCCTGTTCCTCAGGGGCTATAGCTACTTGATTGTAGACTAAGTACCCATTAAGAAAATAGAAGAACTCTTTGCCTGCGAGTCTCTCCAAAATCTGAATAATAAAAGGCAAGGGAAAGTGGTCTTTCTTGGTCACGGTATTCAGGCGCCTATAGTCGACATAGACACGCCACGACGTAGGTACTCATGTCACGATCTCTACCCCCTCCTCGTTGGTGACCATCTGAATTCCCGACTTCTTCGGGACAACATGAAGTGGTGCCACCCACTTGGAGTCAGAAATAGGGTATATAAACCCTTCCTTGCACCATTTCTCAATCTCTTTCGTCACCACTTCCCGTAGATTGGGGTTAAGTCTTCTCTGGAACTCACGGGAAGGTCTCACATTATCCTCAGTAAAAATGAGGTACGAGCAGAGAGCGGGGTTGATCCCCACGAGATCCGACATTGTCCAGCCTATTGCTTTGCGGTTCCTCTCTAAGACCTCTAACAACCTAGACTCTTGTTCTAAAGTCAAGTCTGAGCTAATGATAACATGATATCTCTCTTTGGGTCATGCAAGAAAGGCATACTTGAGTGTAGGAGGTAGTGATTTCAGTTCTGGCAATGTGGTGTCATCAAGTAAATCTGGCTGAACGGAATCTGGTTCTGTGCTGCATGAAGGTGAGCTAAGCTGTGTAGTACTTGCCACCGACTCAGAAGTATCGGGAGTCAGATCGCCAAAGAAACACGGTAGTTCGGCCAAAACCGCTTCCGACTCATCATCTATGTCCCATGATCGTTCCGAAGGGAATGGAACTGACAGATCCAGATGGATCTCTACATAGCACGGGAATAGGTAGATGCATCTCTAACAAGATCAGACAACACCCGGCAAACTGCATCATCCACTATTTCCTTTCCAGATGAAAGGGTCTCGCTCTGTCTTGAAGGAATCTGTCCCCAAATCCCAACGGTGCTAATCATTATGCAATCTGCCTCTGAAGATGAGTACTATATGCTACTCTCTGAATCGGGTCGCTGACACTTGGTTTGCTTCATCTCAAGGTTCACTTCTCCGCCTGGAGAACATAACTTCACCATTCCCGTACCATAATCGAAAGTTGCGCCTTCGTCCTAAGGAAGGGCCATCCGAGAATGATATGAGATTCTCTCCAATGATTGGGGGTCTCCATGTCCAAGACTGTGAAGTCAACCTGATAGTTCTGCCCCACAATCGAGATAACGACATTCTTCACTTCTTTCTTAGGTCTCTTCACTGAACGATATGTAAATTGGAGAAAAGATCTAGATTTGTGAAGTGGTCCCAACTCCAATTTCTGATATAAGTCTAAGGGAAGTAAGTTGATCGAAGAACCGTTATCCAAGAGTGTGCGTGCAAACACAATGTCGTCAATACGACTCTCCACATAGTGAGCACCCATGTCTCTCTTTTTCTGGGTAATGTATGATTCTTGAGACAATAGGTTGTGGCTACTGACAAGACATGTGTCTTTATATTTTGGTTCTTTTTCTTCCTGCTAACCCTTGTAGGCATGCATCTCACCTTAAGGTATTTTTGGAATGCAGGATGGTTAGCCACATACTCATCAAATGGCACCTTTACAGTGACATTTTCTTTACAAACCTTGCCATATCTGGGTCATCTTTCTGAATCTTTTTGATGTGCATTCCTGCTATAAGAGTACGGGTGAAAGGGATTGAAGCTAGGGAAACAGAAGATGAAGAGTCTGAATCATGAACTAAAAGATCATTCTTTACAATAAATGAAACATATTTCTTCATACAAGAATCTTTTTGATGCAATATGGAATCAAAATCTAGACTATCTACTATAGGTTGTGGAATATAAGTTG
This sequence comes from Ottelia alismoides, assembly GCA_037367405.1. Lineage (NCBI taxonomy): Eukaryota > Viridiplantae > Streptophyta > Magnoliopsida > Alismatales > Hydrocharitaceae > Ottelia > Ottelia alismoides. Next base: position 317,634 of record JAZKJV010005812.1, on the reverse strand, counting down.
GAGTGGTATCCGCCACAACTGGAGATGCAAGGTCCTCCGTAGACTCAGAAGTGTATCCATGCTGCCGATGCTGCATACGTGGTCTCCTTCTCCTCTCGGCTCCCTGAGTAGAAATACTCGAATGATGCTGACGGGGCTCCGAAATATGCTGCCTCTCCTCCTCGTCCTCTGAAGACTCCTCAAGTAGAGCTCTAGAGATGCCCCTCCTCATGTTTCTCGCCCGGTCAGGTACGATCACGGTCCTTCCGCTCCTGAGTGACATGTGGTTAGCCTAGTCACACGAAAGAATCTCATGTACATATCTAGGAGATGCTGAATAGTATACCTGACCAAAGTGCTGCTGAGAACTAGATCGGTTCAGGCTATTGGGGTTAGCCTGAACTTGGCATGGGATTGATGTAGAGGGTGCAGACTGTTCGTCTCGCCATCTGGACAGGTGGTTGACATCCACTCGTAAATCGTGAATCTCGTTCCTGTAGGAATGGAGCTCGTCGCGTATCTGCTGTTGAATATCCACGGGACCACACGAAGAAGGAAGGGATAAGACTGGGAAGAAGAATGGGAAGACTGGCCCTGCTGGCCAGGGTACTGCCTCTGCTGCTGGGGTATCTGCTGAGATTGCGGGCCCTGCTGGCCCACGTGGTAATGGCACTGTCGGCCCACTGCTGGTGGGGTGGCTGAAATCCAGGGCTCTACTGTGCAGGAGGTGGTGCAGAGGTGATGCGGTGTTGTGAAAGGTTGGGGGATGCTGGTAGGTCTGTCGGTCTCCCGTACTTCCCCTGTCTGGCAGGGTCCCGAGTATACCATACTCCATTCACCTCCCAAACCGGTGGAGGCTCCTCCTGAACTGTCTCTACTAATGGAGGTGGCTGCTGGAAAGAGTGGGCATAGGACTGTTCCTGCTCACACGGTTGGAGTTGCCCTGACACCATCTGCTCCTGAACATGGTGAACTCGGTAAACGGGAGCAGCGGGTGCAGTCACAACGGGTATCCTTATCTTAGATACCTTCTCATCAACTCCTCCCTCTGTTTTGGAAGTTTGGAGACACTGAGATCTAACTCATCAATCTTCCTGTCTATCTTCTCGACTACAGTAAGCTTGTCCGCAAGGAGTCCCATGCTAGGGATCACGTCCTGAGAGAGACCGACTACAACTGATTTTCCCCCTCCAAATAAGAGTGAACTGCGGGACGATGTATAGGCCCTGCTGGCCATCTATGAGCGGCTAGTTTCAGCCATCTGCTCGAATACCTTCCAGACGGTATCCAATCCTCGTGATGTATAGTTGCCTCCACAGGAAGTGCTCATTAAACCCCGCATCTCAGGGTTGAGACCAGTGAAGAACGACTGGACCATGATATTGTCATCTAGTCCATGACAGGGACACTTCTGTAGGACGTCCTTAAATCTTTCCCATGCATCACAGAAGACTTCTTGAGGTAATTGGGAAAACTCGTAATGTGCATCCTCATCATGCTAGTTCTACTCAGCGAGTATAACTTCTTCAAAAACAGGTTCTTGAACTGGGCATAAGTGGTGATGGTAATTCCCAAGTTCTTTACCCAATAGTCGGCTTTTCTACCCAAGGCAAATGAAAGGGTTGTGAGCCTAATATAATCCTGTCTAACATTAGGATGTCTAAGGTTAGCGCAGACAAGCTCGAAGTCCCTTACAAATGCATATGGTTCCTCAAAAGCATTCCCATCAAAGTGTGGCAGCAGGTTCGGAAAATGCAGCTTTAACTCAAAATCGACAGTGGGTTCGGCCGGACTCAAGTAGTTCTGAATTCAACACTATCCGGGGTTATATGCCGTATCCATTGGTGGTTCAACCCCAACATTGTGTTGTCCTAACTGAGCTCTGAGAAGTACATGTTGCTGCTTAGATGCAGCTAATCTGGCTAGTACCATTCTCATTGGGTCTTCAGGGTGCTCTTCTTCCTCTTCTTTCTTCTTTTGAGGCATTTTACTTGAATCTTCTTTATGTCCTACATCAGCAATGTGGTCTTGATTAGAAGAGGATTGAGGCATGAAGATATTCTCACCGAGGTGATGGTCTTCCTCGGTGAGGTGGGAAGAGAGAAAGGAAATGGTTTGAGGGTAACCATCCCGAGAGTGAGTGATCCTGGGCTCAAGAGGGCCATGAGTCCAGGTTGGCCAAGTTGCGCTTGGACCTTTGAAGACATACTTTTTGAAGGGTTCAATGAGAGATTCGCAAAGTCCGAATAAATATCCCCCAAATTAGTCATCTTCGATGTCAAAAGAACCGATTAGAATACGATAGTCAATGAGGTGCTAGTTCTACGGTGCACGTAAATGTGCGGAGTAAACTCACACAATACAAACAGAATTCAAACCCTCAATTTCACCAACTCAACACGTGTTGGTGATGAAACTCCATTTCATCATCTTAATGTTATATTATTAACCCCCTTGCTTAAAGTTTTGTCAATAAAACCCAGTTAATATCCTGTAATTATTAGAGTCCTTAATAAATAAAAAATCACAAAAAATGGCAAACCAAAAATCTGTGGTATTTTTAGCTTTAAAAATACCCTTAAAAATATTTCGAGGCTACAGATGGTCTCATCTCCAGTTGTGGTCTACATGAAACTTGTAGATCTCATCGATATCTACAACTTTCATGTTTTTGAGTTTTCTCAAAATCGGCCATCTTGACCTTCATATCTCAATTTTTCTCTCCTAATAATCTGATTGGGCCACGTGGCCCGTTCTGGGTGAGCCACGTGGCCCGCTTTTCCTTGTCTTATCTGCCCCTGCTCCGAGCCGTTGGATCTTCTTCTGATCCAACGGCCCAGTCCTCTCCACCTGCTTTTATTCCTGGCCACCCGATCAGCCTCCATCTCTGATCCACACCGCACGTTCGTGCCTCATCCTCAGCCTGCCACGTGGCGCGTTTATATCCATTCAATCGCGCCCCTGCCTTTCCATCACAGCCGCTGCTTCCGCCTCTCTCCTCAGCCGCTCGATCAGGCCCTTGGTCCCATCTAAGCCGTCCGCTAGCGCGCACGCTCCAGCTCGACACGTGGCTGCTCCGTAGCCCTTTGATCACTTCGCCCCGGATGTTATCTGCGCCGCTCTTTCGCGCCCAATTATCCGCCGTTGGATCTCCAGATCCAACGGCCATGCATCATCGTCAACCTCCCGAAGCTCCTCTCTTCCCACGATCTCCACTTCGCGCAGACCCTTCGCCCTTCCCATTTTCTCCATCTCCTCCGACCACCTCTCCTCTCGCCCACCAGCCCATGATCTTCCCCAGTCTTCCCTCTACCTCGCGAACTCTCCAACACCCCACGAAATCACTCCACTCACTCCTTACAACCCTCGCAAACCCACGTCCTCACCACCATTTCCGCCATCTTCTTCCTCAAATACTCCACCCTCCCCCTCGAATTGCCTTGTCCACCTTTACGCGGGAGAGGGCCCAGCCCTCCTCCGCCTCCCTGTGACAGGGGGAGGCGGCGCGATTGAGCAATGACGACCCTTCCTCCCCGGTGTCGACCCTCCGCTAATCAAGGCGGAGCTGCGGTGGCTAAGGCCCTGCCGAGCTCGCTGGGACGGCCGCCCAGCACGTGTGAAGACCCCAAGCTCATCTCGGAGCTCAAGCCCAGGCCAATTCATCCATCTCCGACCAGGTAAGGTTCTCGAACTCTCCTCTTTGTTTTTGCTTAATTTATTGGCTGTTTACATGCACCCCCCTGCTCCACTAATCACTCTCCGAGCTCCGCCACACTCCACCCTTCCACGCGACGTTCTCCGATCACCCAAACCCTCCTTCTTCACCTCTGACCATATCCGACCCACCTCCTCTCCGATCACCGGAGATCGAGCTTCGGTTCCTCGCTCTCCTACTCGAACGGAACCTCACTTCACTCCCAAGCTTCGGCTATCGACTAACAGTGCAGGTCGTCAAAACTTCAATGATCGGAAGACCATCGGAGCGCGCCTTCATCAAATTCGACTTTGACATACGGGCTCTGATGGGTCATGCCAAGCAGTCCTGTGCCTCCCTCGAACCTCCAGCAATCTCGACGAGCCTTCAGGAGTCTCTGGGGAAGTTCAACGATGCCGGATGGAAGTGGCGGAGGAGGAGCTCCTTCGCCGGAGCTCCAGAAGTGCCGCCAACCGAAGGTGGGGGAGAGAGCACATCTACCGTTGGATGATCCACTCCCAGTGACCATCCAACGGTCCAGAAGAGCCCACATCGCCGATCAGAGCTCTTCCAGGTACCGTTGGATCCTCAAGATCCAATGGTTCCTATGCCGCCACGTCAACACTCCAGGAACGCACAACAGTCGCCCGATTGTCTCGATCCAACGGGCTCCAACCGGCCATGTGGCGTCACCAGAGCACAGACGAGCCTACGCATCCTAGCCATAGGCTTGGATGCTTCCGAGCCTCCACGAGCCTGCACCGAGCCCAAACCAAGATCCGAGCCTAGCCGAAGCTATGCCGAGCCTCTGCCGAGCCTGAAGTGTCCTCCGAGCCTAGATAGCACGTGCCTGGCACGTGCGAATCTGGAAAAATTGCAGAGACGTCTACGAAATTCTTCAATATTGCAAACAGGTCCTGCGTCACATGCTGACCATGCACGCAAGGGGATATTTACATTGAAACCCTCGCGGGTTTTAATATTTGCATAAAGGCCTCTGTGCGTGTGGGCAAACTACAGGGAAGGTCAAATTCTTTTGCTTATTTACATTTCAGTCCTTTACAGGGACCTTTTTGCAATTTTTATTTCATGTTTTCTTTCATTTATGCCCTTGTCTTTGATCTTGCATATCTTGAGCATCATGTGTCCGATTTAGTTGATTTCAGTTCCATTTCGAAGCTTGTTTGATGCACTTTCTAATGGCATGTTCAATTCTCAATTTTGGATACATGAATTCCGATGTATTATTTTAGTCGCCATGTGTCTCTTAAATCTTTAACTTGTGCCTAGTCTAATTTTGTTCATCAAGCCTGATTGATACTTGAACTTGAAATTGACTCATATTAATTTGCTCATCATATTATTCTGACTGAGGGCATATTTGCATTGTATTTCCTTGCATTTATTTGCATGATAAAAATTGATAAAAAATGCATGTTTGATTTTAATGCATTGTTGTTGCCTTGTCTCACTTCATGCATGCCTTGACCTAGATATGCTTTAACTCAACACTTAGCTAAATAGACTAAAATCCGACTAATACAAGAGAGGCTCGTGTCCCTGAGTTCGACCTTGGTATCTTACCAAGTAAAATAAAATCAGACCATCTCATTTTGATTGATTGACATATATTTAAATGAGATGGTCCTTTGATGACCCGAATTGGCCTGACTGCTACGACAACTCCAAGTGCTAATTTCGCACTCTTAAAGTGCCGATTTTGTGGCTCATCAGATGGCCGTAAGGGTTAGGCCGAATTATCTGGTCAATTTTTGTTGGTGATAAATTCAATCTTGGAAAGATTAATGAGCTGTTAGGTTTTTGTATTTTCCTACAGACTGGTCCGATTCTTATGACTAGTTGGACCTACTTTCAACAAGTATAGGAGTAAGTACGGACCGTATAAATACAGCTACCTGTTCCTTGAGGACTAAGCCGTCCTCTAAACCTCCCACTCTGCTAAAGAAATCCGGACCGTTTACCGGCTACCCGTAGATCCTCACTGAAAAGTAGCCAATCGCCTAAAAATAAAGAACCAATAGTAAGTAAGAAATCCTGGCTTGGCTCTATCTCAGGGTCATCTCTCTCTCACTTGCAAGTAAATCAAACAATGATGGCTTTATGCACCCGTGAACAGTGGTTCTTTTTATTCCAATTTTTTAAATCGACCTGCTCAATTCAGTCCCAATTTTAGAGTTAGGTTATCACTTGAAATTTATCTGAACACAAAATCACATCTACCGCTCAGTCCTAATTTCCTTTTTGACCTTAAGTTGTAAAAAGGGGAATCTAAAATCAGAATGCAAATGTGAAACGATGATGCATGCTAAGAAGAAGGTATAGTTACAGTGAATCCTAGCACTCTCCATGTGTTTTACAAAACTGAATTTATCAATTTTACACTAAATGCATGCAGATTGAGAAAACCACACCTAAACAGTATATTATTAGCGGGAAAGAATCAATTTAATTTGAGCTAAATAGTACTTGTCTATGTGCGTCTCATTATGAATCTTATCAGATAAGTGAATCTTTTAAGATACGTGTGGCCTAAATTACGAATGGCACAAACAAAATTGATTCTAAACTACCGTGTGCCCGTCCTTAAATTCACCACTCAAGTCGAGCCCCACTCTCACCGTAGAGTGAAACAGGTCTCGACACATCACAAAATAAATCCTAGACTTTTTACAAGCGCGAGCTCTCAAACAAGAGCCGCTATAAAGAGCAAATTACCTAAATTATTACAACACGATAATCACAAAAAAATGCCCTCGAAAATAATCTTTTTTCTTGCTCTTCAGCAGTCGATGCGCGTCACGTCCGTCGACCTCCGATGCACTCCAAGTTCACCAGGCCCTCGCAAGGAAAATAAAATTTATGTTAGAGAGATCAACAATAAAATATGTACAAAAATGAGCAGAAAAATATTTGCGAGAAAAAATGGAATAAATACAAGGTGGCTTGGGGGTCAGACTACTCGAGTGAATGAAAATCTAAATCTAATTTTTAAAATTAATACCTAAGCCGTTTGCCTCCCCAACAACGATGCCATCTGATCGAGCGTTGAGAACGTGATTTAATTTGGGTTCATTGTAGTACGTGTACTTAGCGTATCGTTCAGAACTGAGAGAAGATCTCCGCGAGGAGTGTCTCAGCTTTAATTTATATCTCGGGCAAGTCCGGGGTCGAACACAGGAAGGTAAGGGAACAACGTCGGGTTAATAAAAAAAACTTAGGTCTAGATCTTCAAATGGTATTTTTTTTAATTTTTTATGCAAAAACAAATGAAAATGCAAATACGGATGAATTAAGACAATAAGAAAACACACTATTAGGGCAAATTAATTTTGATACGAAATTAATCAGATTTAGCCTAATTGTATTTTTCCTACAATCCTAATCTAGAGATGAATAAAAAACACATTTTTTGGAATATTAGGAGTTAAGATGCAATAATTAAAATACACACTTTTTATGGGTTTTTTTAGAAATTTTTCACATATACAGAATGAAAAAATTATGAAAATTTTACTGGAATGAAAACATGATGCAAGGATATGATAGTAATATTTTTTGGAATTTTCTGACAAAATATGATTTTTATGGATTTTTTATTGAAAATAGAGTGACTGCAAATAATTAATTTCTAATAAATCCACATTATTGAATTATCCAGAATGCAAATTATCTCAAAAAGTATTTATACATGCATTCCAGGAGAGTTAAAATTTTGCAAAAAAGATGTATGTAGAGTTAATTAAAAATCAAATATCAAAATCACTCTACAATTTATTTAAGGTACAAGACAATTCCAATTGAGATGAAATTTGGACAGTAATTAAATCACAATTCAAGGTATCATTTATTATGGGATTTTTTCGAGCAAATATGATTGAGATATGAATTTAATTCCTCAGAATGGGTAAAATATGCATAATTTTAGTTAAACATTTTTAATTATTTCATCATTGCTCACAAAAATAAAAATAAATAATCATACGATAGACAATTAGTTGCACAACATCAAGATATTTTTCATCAAAAGAAATGATGCAGTATAATGGTCCAACTTAAAATGCAAATACAAGGTTATCCGTGCAAATACAGAGAACAAACAAAACATACAAACAAATATATACAGGGACGGTTTTGTAATTACAAAAATATAACAAAATAAAAATGCGTTTTTTACAAAAAAAAATAAAAAGTGACCTTCTTCTTTGTTCGCAAGCGGTGGGGGCTGGGAGGGGTGGCTCTACCATGAAGGCGCGCAGAGGAGAATGGGGCGACGACGGTCGGCGGGCAAACTCGGGTGGCAACGCAGAGGCCACACAGCTGGAGGGAAGAGAACGACGGCCTTGCGGCGTGGGGTGACGGAGAAGGTCACGCCTGGCCGCACGCGGATGGAAGGCACCTGCCGCGGTGGCGCGGGCGGCTGGAGCTGTACGCGACGGGGACGACTCTGGTGCAGGTGGGGGGCGGCGGTGGCCGCGGCTGGAGGCGGTGGCGGGCGGCGTCTCCTGCCCATGGAAGAAGGGGGGTGGCGGGCCGACTGCCTCCTTTTTTTATTTTTTTTATTTTTTGCTTTTTTCTACCATTGTAATTTTTTTAATTTTATTTTTTTAAAGTTTTAGTTTTCTTAAACAAGAATAAAATAAAATAAAAATGTAAATATGAGCTTGTGGTGGTGGCTGTGATGTGATAAATTAAGATAAATGAGAAGGGTGGGTGGTGATATGATGCGATATAAAAAATGCAACAAATAAAAATGATGTCGAACGAAAAGAGAAATTTACCTACGATGAACATGGACCCCCTATGATGTGCTCATGAGAGAAAGTTCTTCGCTCGAATCGTCGGCGAGCGATGAGCTCGAGCAGCGATGGATGCGGCCGCGATGTTGGCCAAGAAGCCAACGGATCTCACAAGAGAGAGGGCTTTTGTCGCTCGACCGCGGTTGCGTCACTGTCACCAATTCAACTCTGGGAACTAATCTCTCCTAACATAAAGATGGACCAAAGGCAAAAATGAGGAGAATGTGATGTATATAAAAAGAAAACATGAGAAGTTATTAAAGTGGTTGATGAGAGGTTAATAAAATAATGGGGTTGAATTAGAAGTTAGAAAAAATAGTGGAATGATGGAATTGAATGGTGGTTATTGTAGAGAATGGTAATTTAAATAAATAAATAAAAGTATCCTACTTTAAATGAGAGAATAAAATAAAGAAGAAAATAAAATGGAATATTTATAAAAGTAGGTTCATAAAAACACTATGTACATAGATTTTTTTACTTTTCTAATTTAATTTTTTTATTTTTAATAAAAGATATTTACAAACTAAAATAAAATAAAATAGTAGAAATAAAATGAAATGTAAAAGAGATTTTTTTGGATTTTTTTAGTAATTTAGAAGAGTGAATAAAAATTAAGAAAGAAAGAAATGTACAATATATACAAAGTACACCTAGGTCTCAAAACCCAAATTTTGCTAACGAGCTCCGATTTTAATGAAACCATTTCTGTTAGATAGATAATTTTCTAACTTGAACCTTAAAAGTAAATTTGGTTAATTTCGAGTTCCTACGGAGCAGGAATTCGATCGTGAAGTTGGACTTTACGTCTTTTTGTCTTTGGGATCTAAGAGCATTTATTTGATGTGAAATTTATTTTATATTTTTGTAATTTTTTATACATCTTTATGAAAAAGATAAATAATGAATTAGCCAAAAAAGGAGTTGAAATAAAATTATTAAAAATACATGAAGTTTTGGGCTATTTACAGGTGAAAAACTCATTTAATTTTACGACCTTTTATTGTTAATTTATTTTGTACAATCTAATATACATAATTAGTGTGCTTTATTTACAAGAGTCATTTTGTTAATTTATTGATTTTATGGACATTTATTTGAGATTTTAGTCAGGGATTTTTCTAAGATCAAGAAATTGAGATGATGAATCACAGATTCATCAGAGTCTGGTTCTTCTCCTCCGTTGTGGGGGATGACAGCTTTCTTGGGTCTCTTGCGAGGCTATCCAAGTTCCACCACCTAATGTACAGCTCGATGAAGGGTCCTAGCTGCTCCTGAAGGCATGGATGGTGTCGCTGAAGATCGACGTAGCATCTAGAGTTCCTGGAAGAGGCCATCAATGTCTGAATGCGCGAGGCAGAGCTTGTGAGTTTTGCTCCGATGAGGCTCCGACCAATGACGAATTGGAATACCTGCAACGTTAGGACGTAGCTGAAGCGTGCAAAAGCATGAAGTATACGAGGTGGAGTGGGATGGAAGCCTAAGAGAGCGAAGAAGTTGGAGGCTCAGGTGCTCCACTGCTACGAGCATCGGAGTAGATGGGTCGTAGGTGATCTGAGATCATGGAGGAAGGGGAAGTTGCGTGGAAGGTAGCACGTGAATGGGGTTTGCATGATGAAGATCGAGCGATAGTCTATGGAGGGTGAAGATAACAGGTCAAGCCTAATTAATTATGAGAAACTAAAAGAGAAACACAAAAGAAGATCAGAATCTTACCTAGGGGTATGGCGGACGAGGAGCTTGGGCTCGAGCGTCTGGGAGACGCTCTGGTCATCGCTGGACCACCGCAGCTACTGGTGGTAGCTAGGCGGAGGCGGAGCTCCACGATCATGGCCAACCATGGCCAGGGGTCATCACCGGGGGCATGCCATCATCTTCGCTCCTCGATTGATCCTCCCCTTGTCATGGGGAGGAGAAGAAGGGTTGGGCGGAGCCCCATGTAAAGTTGGACAAAGGTGAATGACGGCGAGGGCGAAGCATTTCTAGGGACAAGGTGGTGGTTTCGATGAGTGGTGACGTGACACACATGGAAGTTATGGAGCGAGAGAGAGGGGCTAGTGGCGATCCATGGTCCTGCAAGGATGAGGGATGACTGGGCTTGGACGTGGGTAGTTCGCTAGTAGAGAAGGTGGCTGAGGCAATGGGGGAAATGGGAAGGGGGAGGTTAACGCGCAAGGTGGAGATCGTGGGCGAGGGGCGAACGGAGGTAGACGACAAAGCCTCCACTGTTGGATCTCTCGATCCAACGACTGAGATATAGGCGCTAACGAGGGGCTACGATCATATCTAGGGTGACCTGATCGAGTGGTAAAGGGAATAGCCACGAGGCGAACGGAGATGTGGGCGAAGACGAGCGGCCACGATGAGAGGAAGGTGCCGATCGGAGGGCTGAGAACACAACTTCAGATGTGCGGTGAAGATGGAGAAGATCGGGCGATGATAATGAACACACGTGGTGAGCTGGAAGAGAGGCACTCACGGATGGACCTGATGAGATCAAGGGCTGGATCGGATGGTGAGGATGGGTTGCGATGAATGACGGCGGGGATTAGGGCGCCTGGAGTTGATCGGGCGGTGGAAAAGACGAGCGCATGGCGTGCGAAGAGACAGGCTGTGTGGCGCAACCAGAAGGCGCCACATGGCCCAATCAGATTATTTAGAAGAAGAATGTGAAATATGAAGGAGAACGAGGCTGAATTTGGAAAAAAACTCAAAACATGAAAGTTGTAGATCTCGATGAGATCTACAAGTTTCATGTTGACCAAAAACGGAGATGTGGTCATATTAAGGGACAAATATTTTTGTGAGTGTTTTTAAGGGTATAAAAACACTACGTTTTTAGTTCTGTTATTTTTTTTATATTTTTAATTTATTCTATGACTCTGATATAAAAAAGGATTTGTTTGGTTTTTATTGACACTTGGTCTAAGCTACGGGTTAATATCTGCGAATTAAAACCTTGAAACTGGGTTTCATCAGCCCATGGCGAGCCATTATGCAATAAATGTTATTGAAAATATCTATCTCTGATATGAAATGAAGAATAATTAATTTGCGTATTAGGTCCCTTAGTACAATTAGGGTTATGTACCATGGCTATATTAATGATCATGCAGCTGTTGATTCAATAATTAAATCATAGAGGCTGGTGCTTGGATGAATATCGAAAGAGTTAGATTGAGGACTCATCAAGCACCATCAAATGTTTATAAGAGATGATCTCCAGCCTAAGTAGGATATGGAAATCCTTTCTCATTAGGCTGATATCTAACCGACCTCTTGATGCAGGTCCTCTGCATGGGAATAGAGATTTGGTGGTGTCATATTAGTTAGGTCAAAGAGATGACTTAACGAGATCGAGATAATCAAAGTCCTAAGTCGTATACTGTCACGATTTAGGCACACATCCTCTGACCAGAGACAAATGTGTTACTATATGTCTGAGTGTATACATTTGGCAGAACAATAGGTTGATAATTTTACTAAGGTCAATACACCAGCGCGCTGGTGTGCATGTAAGGGATATGAGTAATGCGATCTCTCATAGGGATCACACATGTTCATTACTAAACCGGAAGACACGAGCTCACTCATGAGATATTGGGAAGAATCAAACTCCTCACACGGTCATCTCGCTTTGGAAGCTCGACTAAATTTGTAGGTTTGATATATGCTTTTGGAAAGCATATGATCAGCACCTGGGTATGATATATACTTTTGGAAAATATATGATTGATGCCAACTCCTAATGATCAAATGAGAAACCTTAATGATAAATCCCTTAAGTAGACAGTGTAAAATTGATCATATACTTCAGGATTATTCTAGGTCTTCCAGTATGCAGGATGTACATGTATTAGGAATACCCGAGGGTGATGTGATCATAAACGGTAGTATAACCATGATGCTTCCATTCCTAGGGAGTGATGAAACGGGTCTGGATTTTAGTGACTCCTCTCAGCGGAGAAGTGATCTGATCTTGGTCCAAATGTTGGACATTCATCTGAATGTGATTCAGATGCAATGAGAAGATTAGATCTACTGCTTTGATTTAATCAAACCTCTATGGGAGGTCCACAAGATATAAATTTGAGATGTGATCTCAATATCCAAGTCACTATACGTGGAACAATACAATCGCTCTGTCCTTATCTCCAAGTATCCGCGGAGAAAGTGCATTATCCTTTAAAAAGTTCAGGATAATTTCATTGTTGATATATGTATTCGAGCATTGAGAAAATGGATAATTAAATGCGATTTAATTATCATGAATAATATGAATTTGATTCATATTATATGGAGAGTTATCTAAGATTATTAAATGTGATTTGATTATTAAAGATATAAATAATGTGAATGTGATTCATATTATTTGGGCACATGAGGATAGAGATCCAAGATAATTAAATGTGATTAATCATCATGGATATTAAATAATGTGGATAGCACTATCCATGTTAATCATATATATTATAAATGAATTTATAATATATAAGAGAGAGCTATTTGTAATTTACATTTGTTAATTAATTATTGATGTGAATTGGATTCACACTGGACAATTAATTGAAATGTAATTTACATTTTATTTTGGGTTGTGAATGTGATTCAAAAATTTCTAATGCCATGATTGCAATGTTCACAAAATAAATTGGATTTATTTTTGTGAAACAATTTTCAACAATAATTGTTGTAAGTATTGGAGATACACATGAGATATTTATTCTCATGTAGTTGGAAAGTGGAGCCACCTTTCCTTATGGAGAGGGTGGACGTCCACCATCCCTTTATGGGAATTGGTGGCCTTCCCCCTTCCATATGGAAGGAGGCTAGCCTCCTTCCTATTTCTCCAATGGAGATTGATTTGATATAAATCAATTATATTCAATATATATTTAATTTTATTAAATTAATTGTTATTGTAAATTTACAACAAAATCATGGCCATTAAAAGAAACACAAATCAATGAGAGCCATTGGATTTGTGTTGCCCATGGATTGAGATCCATGTATCCCAAAATATTATAAATAGAAGGGCACTCTTTGCTCTTCAAGTGACTATATGCTCTCTCTCTCTCTCCCATTCTCTACATGCCATCTCTCCCTCCCTCTCTCTCTTGTGGCCGTCCACTACAATGCCCGAGAGAGCGTCGCTCTTGCCGCAATGTCGCTGTTATGTTGCTGGACTGTTTCCTTGTGGATCTCTGTCTCCTTCGATGCGTCTCGCTCGTAAAGAAGACATCGAATCTCATGTGACGAGATCGGGAGATTCGTTGCTTAGATCATCAACATGGATTGCGAGAAGCATGCATTTCTTCAATGTGCTCGCAAGCGTCTCCTCTGTCTGATCGGACTTGAGACTGGAGGTCTCTTCGTTTAGAGACTCGATCGCAACCACGCTTCAAGAGGTAACCTTAATACTTGTTTGTAGTTTAGATGAAATGATCCGAGAAGGGTTCTTGGATCATGTGGTTTCATCACATGAAAAAATTTTAAATTCCTCTACCTCGAGCAACTAGTGCGACTAGTCGCTCACGATCTCATACGATGCGATCCTCATGCTTCCGTGATGCGCTTAAGGATCTCCCATATCTTTCAGAGAGGAGCATCGACCTCCCCAAACCTCTGCTGTTGACAATAGCGGCATGGTATCTCCCAGTCCAAGGCATGATATGTGGCCTTCTATCCACACCGCAACGCCTTCTCGGTGTGTCGAGTCTCCGCTTCTGTCACCGGAGTGGGTGGTGAAGATGAGAGTAGGCTTCAGCTTCTCCAATTCCAGGCAAACTTCAGGCATCACCCCTCTTCTTGTTCTATTTTTCTTCTTTCATTATTTTTCTACGCTCCTCCTCCTCTTGTGCAACACATTACCTTCTTCATCCTCCTCATTCTTCATTCATAATGCCACCGACGAGTCACACCATCCCTCCATCCCTTCACTTCTATTCTATTTATCCACAACTCTTTCAACTCCGACAAAACATGTCACTAGAGACCCTACTCTGCTCTTACACTCGCAAGCAGATCCCTCCACCCACTTCCTCTCATATTCCTCAAGTCAGACCGTGACCGATTGGTCTCGAGTCTCTATCATATTTGCAGGTATCCCTCACCATAGTAACAAGAGGAACCTCCCCTAGACAACCTGTTGTCGTGTGTCATCCAACATCTAATGAAGCTACATCTGAAATCAAGAAGAGGAACGAAGAAGAACCTCCCATGTCGGAGCTGCAGCCATCATCGAATCAAGAACAGGAGCGAGCCACCATCACTTGACACGTGGAGTATTGGGCCTCTAAACCAAAACCACCTCACGTGCAAAGCACGTGCACCCTAGACAAATTGCTGCTGCACCCCTTGTATTCTAGATAATCACAATGAAGCCCACCATGTGTGCCAAGCACATGGTTCATGGGAAAATTGCACCGACACCTCTTCACTCCCTAGGAATTGCAACCATACCCTCGCATGAGTTAAAATGCACAAAAGACTAAGCAAATCTGGAAATTGCATAAAAGCCGTCTAGAAGGTCCATTTTGCGATTTTTATTACATATAGGTCCATAAACTTCATTTCTTCGTATCTTGAACATTTATGGTCCAATTATTGTGTTCTTTATATTATTTTGATCCTCTTTGTATTAACTATCATTTAGAACAACAAAATAATTATTTTGAGATACTCTTGAACATCAATTTATTTGAAGAGATTATTTCTTATATTAAGCACCTTTACTTTCATTATACGAGCTGGCAAAGAATGAGAGCAAGATCCTTCAACTACAGTTCGACATTTTTTTGACCAAACAGAATGGTCGACCGCTCCACGCACACTTCTATCATATGAGAGGCATGTTTGAGCAACTACACAGCTTCAGGCTTATTACCACCAGCACTGAACAACAACAGGCATATCGGAATGCCACAATGACAGGAGCGTTCCTGTCATCTCTTGACTCTGAGTACGATGCAGCTCGTACTCAACTTCTGACTAGAGAGACGATACCGCCGATGGAGGAGGTCTACAAAATTGATTTGTTCTGGATCAATAAATTGAGCAAAATTAGGACAATTTCTTCGGGGACTTAACTTGGTAATTCACTTATCAATTATTTCTGAAATAAGTGGGAGGCATTTCTTAATTGTCAGGCTTGAATGCTTGCTCTTGACTTGACGACTTGTATCCTACTTGCTCTTGATTGCATCACCTTGCATTAGCATCTCATCATATTATTACATCCTTTAAAAATCAATAAAAAATTGCATCCACCACATAGCATAGCATAAATTTTCTACATTACCAATTATTTTGAAAATCCATGCATCATATTTCTTTTAGCAATTAATTACATCTCTTTTGAAGACCAATAAAAATTGAAAAATACAAAAACACAAAAAAGTATTTCTTCTCTTAAAAAACCTAATTTTCTAGATTATTTAACTATTAATTCTGAACCTTGATATTACCTCTTTGAGTTCGACCTTGGGACTTACCCAAGTAAAATAAATAATTTGACTGCATCGAGATTTGATCTTCCATAGCATTCTCTCGGTGCAGTCATTTTTACAGTCTAGAATTGCCTGACTATAGTAACAGATTAAATTAAAAAGGGTGATTGGGACGTCCGTCGCATACCCCTTCATATCCTTGAGCTGTCTATCTGTAAGGCGTCTCCTCTCAACTACCATAGAGATGTCTTCTTCCCTTTATTCATTCTCTTCTCAGGTAGTAGCTCCTAGCAGTAGTCGATTCCATGACCAAGTTTCTAACAACCCATATTTCTTGTCCTTCTAGGAGTCATTTTGTTCCCCTTTCTTAGGAAGGTAGACTTCTCAAACACACTGCCATGTCCATCCTTCATTGCATAGCATATTTGTTCTCATACTCAATAGCATGGAATAGCTCCTCAATCTCAGATTCAATTCCCTCAAAAAAGAGTTGGCTCATGGTCACCTTGAATTTGATGTTAAAATCACCAAGGAAAACAAAGATTCTTTGCTTACGAATCTCGTCCAAATACTTCTTATGATTAGTGGTTCTCATCCAAGTGTCATCACAATAGTAGTCCATCTCCTCCCATTTTTCTTATAGACTCACATAATAGGCAACAACCGATAGTTCCCCTTGCCACGTACTATAGGCTTCTCTCCTCAATTGACACATGTGAGGACCTTGACATTTCTGACTATACATACTCTCAAGAGTAATCTACTATTCTCTAGCAAACTTATTATGAAGGATGAAGGGATGAATGTCTGGGGCAACGACATTAATGATCAAGTTTCAGCATTGACAATCCTCAACATACCATTGTTCATAAATCTTGTATGCGATGGTGAGGGGTTTTTTTGACCAGCAATGTAAAACCCACAATCCCTAGATGCAAGTGTTACTTCAATGACAACAGACCACATGGGGTAGTTGATAACCACGTATTCGACTAACCTAATTTGAGTTCGTTGTAATACAACCAACTACGGGTCATTCAAAACCGAGCAAGAATCTCCGCGAGGAGTGGCTCGGCTAATTTCTCCTGGATAAGTATAGGGTCGAACACATGGACACAATCAATTAGGCTATACCTAATTGAGTCCTAAACTATGTGAGGCGCTACTCTAAGAGATTATATAGGTCAAGGGAACAAAGACTCAACAAAAAGGATGCATGAATTTTAATGGCTTTTTCAAATGTGATTATTACATGTGCTACAAAATGAAAATAAATACAAATCACAATGCAAAACACATAGACACACAATCACAATTTAGCTCCTAAATTAATGATTTAACAATTAAGTCCAACGACTCTCCAAATTATTCTCACTTAACCACTCAATTGATATCTTAATTCAATGCACCATTTTATGAAATTGAATTTCATTTCAAGTTCATCTAAGCACCCTATCTCACAGTGCAAAATAAAGAATTAATATTCAACATAGATCATGCAAGGTTCTTGATTTAATAATAATAAAATGAGGCAAATCAAAGACTTACTAATACATTAAATTAACTCAACATGTGAATTATAGCTTAATCAATTAAAGTTAAAGACTACTAGGATTCTCTTAATTTTAATTCAAAATCAACAATGCACATCAGAGATCTAGTTACATAGCATGAAAGAGCATGAAATGATCGTTCAAACAAGACTAATTTTTGGAAATTTGGGATTAAGATGATCAAGATATTAATTAATTAATATATGGACATTTTTATGATAAAAAGGAACAAAATATAACAAAAAGGTCGACATGGCTTATCTTGGAAAACAATCAGGCAGCACACGCTTGAGCATGTGTTGGACCTATCTACAATATCCACAAAGTTCAACCCAAGTCCCACAAATAACCCGAACATGTGTATCCGCTCATTTGGATGGCTAGGCTCGGTAGGCAAAGCTGGCTCGATCTACGTGGCATGTCATCGTGGCTCATGCTTGGGCTTGGGCACCTGAACCTCTGGTATGAAGCGCTGCTTCAGGGTTGGAGCCGGGAAATGATCGTGGCCATTAGATCAGATCTTGATGATATGATCTAATGATATCTGCCCTATCTAGTGGTCGTCCCCTCTACCGTGCATAGTGATATATGGAGGAGATCTGATGAGGGAGCTCTAGCTCTGCCTGGCTCTGTTGCTTGTGATGTGTATCAATGCAGCTTCCTCAGGAGAGTGCGGAGAAGATGGAGTCAGTAGAAATAGCATCTCCTAGCATGTCGATTCGAAGACTGCTTGTCAGAGGTGGTAAATCTTGAGTTGGGTCCGGTGAAGGTCTGGCCAATGAGGTCCCTACAATGTTAGGACCATACACCCATGCACAAGGAATCTATAGAGTGCAAATGGGGGAGAAATGGGGACTTCGTCGGAGGCGAGGGACTTGAGCCCTAGTTGGTCAGTGCCCTTTGCAAGGGCTGTGAAGAATCAAGGTAGAGACATTATGGAGAAGCAGAGGAGGAAGGGAGATGAGTGCGCGAAGGTGGTTGGAGAACAGTGAAGGTGTGGGGGCACTCAGGTGACAATGAGGATGAGTGAACGTGCTGATATAAATTGGAGAAATAGAGATAAAACAACAAAAGGAATAAACAAATCATACTTGGAGGAATAAGGTGGTCATGGGGGAGGAACTAGAGGAGTGGAACATGCATGGGGAGTGGAGAAAAGAGTGCTTCGGCCATTGCTTAGCCAAATTGGCAAGGTTTGGAATCTCCAAGTGCTCCTAAATGGGTTGCAACTTGGCTGGAAGCCAAGGATCATGTCAACAATAATTGCTTTGTCGTCTCTTTCAATCAGACACTCAAGATGCCACCTAGGTATAGATAAGGCTAAGAGCTCTCGTGCATGAAGGAGGATGGGGCCAAATCACGGAGGAGAAGGCGTATTTAAAGGAGGAGGGGAACGATTCTAGGTATTTAGGCATTGAGGCTTAACCACTCCCCTACAACTGGTGGTCGGAGATGAGAGTGGGCTAGGTGTCACCGTGAACTAGGTAAATTAGGGCTAGACCTACAAGTGATTGGCTAATGGGGAAGGTGACCAGATTCATGGGGGAAAAGGTGAGAAGGTGGGTGTTTGGTGATGTTGAACGCATCTAGGGCTGGCGCCTGGAGGTTGACGATGCGTTTCAGCCGTTGGATATGGGGATCCAACGGTTGGGAAAATGAGCACTGAGGAATGGGCATGATAAGGTCTAATGATCTCATCAGATGGTGGAGGTTAAAGCTGTTGGACATGAGAACCCACATCGAGCTATTATGCAATAAATATTATTGTAAATCATTCCCTGATCTTAATGATAGGTCCCTTAGTACAATGGGGGTTATGTACCATGGCCATCTTAATGATCATACAACCATTGATTCAAATGTCGAACCATAGAGGTTGTTGCTCGGATGATATCTAAAGAGTTAGATTGAGGACTTATGAAGCACCGTTAAGTGATTGTTAAGAGAGGATCTCCGGCCTCAGAGGAAGATGGAAAATATTCTCTAAAGTTTGATATTTAAATGACCTCTTGATGCGGGTCCTCTACATAAGAATAGATATTCAGAGGTGTTAGATAAGTTAGGTCAAAGAGTTAACATAACAAGATCGTGATAACCAAGACCTATGTCGTATACTGTCACGATATTGGCACACATTCTTTGACTGGAGATAGATGTGTTACTATATATTTGAGTATGTACATTTGGTAGACCGATAGGTTGATGATCAAATCAAGGTCTATACACCAACAAGCTGGTGTGCATATAAGGGCATATGAGTAATATGATCTCCCAAAGGGATCATACATGTTCATTACTAAACCAGGAAGATATGAACTGACTCATGAGATATTGGGATCAAATACTGTGCACGGCCGTCTTGCTTTGGAAGCTTGATTGAATTTGTAGGTTTGATATATGCTTTAGGAAAGTATATGATCAATACCTATGTATGATATATGCGTTGGAAAGTACACGATCGATATAAAATCCCAATGATCAATCATCCAACTCAACATTGTTACCAAACATGCAGATGATTAATTTATTTTAAGAAATAAATATGACATTAAAGTAGACACGACAATAAAATATGCCTATAGCAACCAAGTAATTTAAAAAATTATAGACATGTTATTCGATATTAAATATATGATAGCAAATATTAGTATTACAATGAGTTACGACAACCAATAGTTTTTATTTGTTGTTATATCTTTTGATGTTAAATTTATAGACATAAATATAATTATTTGTTGTAAAAATGAGAAACTTAATGATAAAACCTTGAAGAAGATAGACTAAATGAGATCTAAAACTTCGGGTGTTTTTCTAGGTCTTCCAGTATGCAGGATGTACAAGTATTAGGAACACTTGAGGGTGATGTGATCATAAACAATTGTATAACCATGACGCTTCCATTTCGAGGGAGTGATGAAACATATATGGATTTTAGTGACTCATATTAGTAGAGAAGTAACCTAATATTAGTCCAAGTGTTGGACATTGATCTGATTGTGATTCAGATGCAATGAGAAGATTAGGTCTACGGCCTTGATTTAATCAAGCATCTATTAGAGGTCCTCGAGATCTGTATTTGAGATGAGATCTCAAATTCCAAGTCACTATACGTGGAACATACAATCACCTTGTCCTTATCTCCAAGTATCTGTGGAGAAAGCGCATTATTCTTGAAAGAGGTCAAGAATAATTCCATAGATAAAATGTATATCCAAGCATTGAGAAATGGATAATTAAATGTTATTTAATTATCATGAATAATGTGAATTTGATTCATATTATTTTGATGCATGAGAATGATATACCAAAATAATTAAATGTGATTTAATTTTTATGGATCTGAATAATGAGTAGAATACAGTCTATATTAATCATATATATTATAAATGTGATTTATAATATATAAGAGAGAGCTATTTGTAAATAACATTTACAATTTAATTGTTGATGTGAATTGGATTCACATTGGACAACTAGTTGGAAATGTAATTTACATTTTATTTTGGGCTGTGAATATGATTCTTAAAATTGCAATGGCATGATTGATATTTCACAAAATAATTTGAAATTACTTTTGTGAAATAATATACAATAAAAGTTGTTGTATATAATGAAGTATTATATGAGATATAAGATCTCATATAGTTGGAATGAGCAGCCTCCCTTCCATATAAGAAGGGTAGACGACCACTCTAGATTTATGAGTCAAGGTGGTCGTCCCCACTTAATTGGAAGGAGGCTTTCATCCTTCCTAATCCTTCATGGAAAATTGATTTTATTAAATTAATTTATATTGATGCTGTATTCAATATATAATTAATTAATTGTTGTTGTGTTTTTACAAAAAGTTATGATCATTGAAAGAAACACAATCCAATCTCAACCATTGAATTTGTGTTGTCTATGGATTGATATCCATGGACTCCCAAAATATTATAAAAGAAGACGCAAACCTATCTCTTCTTTTACAACATATAATTCACAAGTTCTCTCTCTCTCATCATCATACACGCCCCTGCTCTCTCTAAAGTCATCATCCACTTTGTGACCTAGAGAAGGTCGTCGTCGTCGCTACACCTCGTGTTGTGGCTTTGACCGCTCGTGGATATTCGTCTTCCTCGGTGCTTCTAGTACGCAAGTAAGACCTCAGATTTTGTGTGACAAAATCAGGAGATTCGTTACTTGGATCAACATCTTGGATTGCAAGAAGGACATGTTTCATCAATGTTCTCGCAAACGTCTCCTCCATTGGGTCTGACTTGAGACATGCAGTCTCTTCGTTTAGAGACTTTGATCGCAACCACGCTTCAAGAGGTATTCTGATATCTGCTTTGTGGTTTACATGAAACGATCCGAGAAGTGTTCTTGGATCATGTGATTTCATCGTTTAATCTTTTTAAATTCTGTTAATGCGAGCAACTAGTGCGACTAGTCGCTCCAGATCGCATATGATGTGATCTTCACTCTTCTGTAATGTTCTTAAGGTTCTTTACATAACCTTCACAAGCGTGGATGTGCGGCCTAGATGACATCCATCTGGAATGATCAAATAGTGGAAGGCGAGATGGGTGGCAAAAGGAGGCCAGAACACATGGGCAGCTCTAGAGGCAACACGTGATCCACTGAGAAAAATAAAAATACGAAAATCAAAGATAAATACAAACAAAATATCTATAAGCCTCAAATTTAAAAATATTAAACATGGAAATTGTAGATCTTTTTGAGATCTACAACTTTCATGTAGAACCAAAATGAAAATGTAACATTATTACAAGATATAGTTTTTGCAAGAATTTTTAGGGAATTAAAAATCCTTATTTTCATTTCTTTTGTTGTTTTTTGGTATTTTGGTTTATAACAATTGTAAAACAAATATGTACAATATTAAACTAATTTTTATGATATTTTTAATAATAAGAAAACTAAAGAAATAAATACACAAAATAGAGTTAATTATTTACAAGGTATTGAGTGTTAATATTAGTGAATTGATTAAAATCTTATTGAAAAGTCTAAGTAATAGTTATAATAATCAAATAATAAGAAGATAAATCATGGATTTATTAGTAGTTTGTCCTGATGAGTTTCATCGTTGTGATTTTGGTAGGGACATTATCCATCTTGAAGACCATCTCTTCTTTATCATTTTCAGCCTCCATAATGAGCCACGAGAACAAAGGACCTACAACATGTTATGGTGACAACCGAGTGGTATCGCAAGGAGGGGTACCATCAGGGAACAACACGTCGCTTCAGAAGGGGAGGCGATTTGGACAAGAAACTCCACATGATAGGTGGACACAAGGGAGATGTAATACTCAAGAGAAGCGGGTCTGCAAGGGTGAGTTCCCGACTATGCACGATCGTCGATTCAGATCCGAGCAAGAGAGGGCCCAGTGGTTGGAGGAGGTGTCCTTAGTCTCTACGGAAGGAGGTACATGGGAATAAGAGAGTCCTGCGACTGGAGGTGGAGGAGGTCCATACCGATCAGGCCTTGTGACTACTGGTGAAGGTCCATACCCAAACAAGGGCATTCTCTTTATCTTGAGCCCTAGATCAGGGAGGCATCCTTGTGGCAGGGGGAAGGTCGCAGGGGAGGTGCACATTGCACCTTAGATTTAGGCAATGCATATTGAGCTCTAGATCTGGGGTGGAGCGGCGAAGGACAAGGGGTGGCGTACCCTGGAGCACGACCTGAGGCTTAGAACATGGAGGCAAGACCCTAGAGGAAGGCTCGAGCAATAAGAGAAAGGCTGTGATTTTGAGGAAACTTTGTGGTTTCAATTCAAACCCTTGTCATGGCTATTATACCATTGATGAATCTCCATTTCATCACCTTTATTCTCTCATTTTGGCCTTAATTCCCTAGGTAAATGCATCTATATAGCTTTAAATTGCATGAATAACATTCATTATTTACACTGTAAATATTGTATAAAATCTTGTATTTAAAGCCAAAATAAAAGAATAAAGTAAAGAAAAGAAAAATAAGAAAGTTTCGAAGATATTGAGTGACCCTAAATCTCGAGACCTAGTCATCATGATGACTTGGTCGACAAGGAATAAAGTAGGGGGAGATAAGGGCCAATAAATGCTCAAAACCCCTAATTTTAGTCCTTCAGTAAATAGGTTTTGGGAACCATTTATTTTTTTTTATTTTTATATACTCAAATTAATAAACTTTGAATATGAAAATTGTAGATAAAAATATAAAGAAAAATACAAAAGTTATTTTATTTAAAAATAATGCACAGTGAGCCCTAAACACTCAAAATAAAAAGCTGCAAAGAAAACATTCCATACATGCATCTTCTCCAGCTCAAAATTCACCAAACACACCTTTATTGTTCATAAATTAAATTATTTTTTAATGAAGGTGGTTGCATTCAATTTGGAGTTAAGATACAAAAGTTAGGTTTTGGGCCCTCATTATATAATATATATATAATAATCATTATATTTATTCCTTTTATTTTCACTTCCTTATACTTTTATAATTTTGTAAAAAATATTTAAAATACATTTAATAATAAAATTAGAATAAAACAAATAAAAATACATTAAAATAAATAAGTATACTTAAATACATAGGTGAATTATACTTATATACACATATATAATAAATACACATAAATTTTTAAGTAAATAAACAAACTCAAAAAAATATAATAAAAATATACGTGTGTATTTAAATAAGTTATGAATATATGAAATAAGTGTATAAATTAATAAAATTTAAAATATAAAATAAAAATAAAATACATTATATATAAAATATAACTATACTAATACATGTAAAAAGTAACAACTACAAATTAACTTGAAAAAAAATAAATTACTATATAAAATAATAAACATTTTTTTGTGTTTGAGTTTTATTTAATTAAATAATTTTTATTTGATTTAATTATTTATTCTTTATTTCATATTTTGTCTTCTAGCATCTGACCTAGCCAAATGAGGGCCCAGCCTTGGTTAACCACCTGGCCCTCTGGTGCCCTAGCCCTATCAGACTCGTTACAACGCCGCCTTCCTCGATTTCACCCCGTCAACCCTAGCATTTTCATGGCATGATTCCTCTTTCAGTTTCACTCCTCCAACATGAATCTTTCATGTGATCATCTATCCTCGATATGAGGATCATTTGATGAATCTCAGATACATCATGTTAAAACCTATTTATTATTCTCCTTGCTTAAACAATTCAATAAAAATCACAATTAAACCTTTATTATTAACTTGTATTATATTGTACATACTTTGTGTATAATTAACCTATAATCCGACCCTAATTATTGTATTTCTATACTAACCCTTTTTCTTGTTTTTATATTTTATTAAAACCCATAACAATTAGATTAAATATCATATATATTTATTTTTGTTTAAAAAAAGAAATTAAACATACAAAAATATCAAAACCTTTAAAACATGGTGTTTTAACCCATCAAAAATGCTTGCAAAAAATTTCATCTTCAAATGACCTCTTTTGACTTTTTATCCAACATGAAAGTAGATCTCGTTGAGATCTACAACTTTCATGTTTTAACCTTTTTCTAATTCAATCTCCTATTATTTATTTTTGATTTATCTTTTTTTGCTATTTTCTACTTTTTCAATTGGGTCACGCGGCGCCCTCTGGGCCACCGACATGGCCCTGTCCTCTTCTCTCCACCCGGCCTCCTCCTCGGATGTTGGATACTCCTCTGGGCGCCTCCATCTCGCATGTTGATCCCCGTTGATGTTCGGCCATATGATCATCCTCCGGCGCCTCATCACAGCCGTCCACCCGCGCTCCTCTTCCAACCATCTGATCTAATCCCAGATCAGATCTGCACTGTTCCCCTTCGCACACTTCCTAGACGCTATATCAGATCTTATGATATGATCTAAAGCGTCCGCCTGCACCTTCATCGGGACCATTGGATCGTGAGATCCAACGGTCCACGAATCCTCTTCCTCCTCCATCCAAGGCCCTTCCCCAGGCGTTATGCCTGACTTTCCACCTGCTTACTTCCATTTTTAGCTCCATCGTCTAACCACCACTCCTTGACATAAGGCTCCTTCTCCATAACCGCTACCTCCGCCATCCTCGCGTCTCCCTTAAGGAGCCTCTCCATCACTCCATGCATTCATGATGGCCATTATAATCGAGCACCTCCACCTCGTAAATGTTGGCCTGCTCCACTTATAAGTACCTCTGCTCTACCACCGATACTTCCCGCCCACCAACTCTGAGCTCAAGCCCTAGACCTCCTCATCCTCCTTGTGACAGACGAGGTTGGAGGAAGGACATAATGGCGCCTCCTTGCTCCGGTGTCGACCCATGGTGCTGCATCGTATTGCGGTGCCTCTGGCTCCTCCGAGCTCTGTGCATTGGCTGTGCACGTTGAGCGAAGACCAGGGCTTCACCTGAAGCCAAACACAAGCCGCTTCCTCTACTGTAGCTAAACCTTTGATTAGGTAACTTCCCTCCACTTGTCATCTTCATTTTACTCTTAATTTTCTCGCCACACATGATGAATGATGCCTCCACCTGACCATCCTCTCACCTTCATCGCACAACCACCCTCCCCGCTAGCCATTCCAACCATCATTTCCCTTCTCCAAACCCCTGATCACCTTCGCTCCACCTCCTCTTCGGATCACCGGAGAGAGAACTCAGGTCCTCCATTCCCTCTGCCCGCATGGATCTTCATTACATTCTCCTCACACACACAAAGCAGCTTCGGCTATTACTAACGCCTCCACGGATGCATTTTCTTCATGTTTGGAAGTTGGTCAGATCCCACTTCACCAGCTTCTCCTCCAGCATCCCCACATCATCAGACCCATCCTGACCTCGTCGGCGGCCCGCCTTCGTCCAAGCTTCAACGCCAAAGCTCCAGGGAATTTCCTTGACCATTAGATTGCACGGGGAGGCACTGCGGAGCTCTAGCATCCTCATCGGAGCTCTGATCGTGCCTCCGACTGAAGAAAGAGGAGCTACAAGTGTCGTCCGATCCTCTCGAATGGACGACCCTGATCTGATGAAAGCCTCTGCCATGAAGCACTAGGCTAGGAGGACCCTAACATGATATGAGGCAATGAGACCACGCCATATGGCCTCCCAACCTATTGCTGCTCCGAGCCTAAGTTCGAACCTTAGCCCACGTGCACACGTGCGGGCTGGGGTTATTAGCATCAAAGCCCTTCTAGTTTTGAAGAATCACATTCAGGACCCCCAGGCGCATGTACGCCTAGGGTAATTTACAGGGAAGCCAAGGCGGGTTTCATTAATTGCAAAAAGTCCCCTGTGTGCAAAATGACAAATTATGCAGGGGCCCCTACAGGATTTGGAAATTACAAATATGTCCCTATAGGGACCTATTTGCAATATTGATTATTTTCATGCATTTTATTACATTTATGCCCCTCGTATTGTTTCTTTCATATCTTTAGCATTTTAAGTCCAAATTGAATGATTTCAGATTCATTTTGATGTTTTTTTACCCTCTATACAATGACATATTAATTTCATGTTTTGACAGTGCATTAAATAGGCTATATTTTTTCGCGCTCAAGTGTCTCAAGTTCTTTGATAAAATGACATTCATTATCTTTAATGCTCGATTTGAATCTGCAATTGAACCTTAATCTATTGCTTATGGATGTGATTAATTTCGGGCATATTTGTATATTTTTTTGTATAAATTTATTTGCATCCCATTAATTTTGTGCATGCATTGCATCTCTTTTTAATTGCATCTTAAAATCCAACAAAATTACATGCATTTGTGATTTTATCTGCATTACTTGTATCATTCTGTGCATCATTTTCTTTGCATATCACATATGCATGAATACCTAAGAATAGAAAATAATCACACATTATTGATACAACAATTTTCAACAAATAGACGAAGAGGCTCGTGTCACTGTGTCCGACCTTGGTATACTAGCCAAGTAAAATAACTTCCACATATTCGAAAGTGTGGTTTTTGTTGAACCATTTTCACCACATGTACTACGATAAAAGATGATCATTAAAGTGGTGAAAATGTGGTTCATCAAATGGCATCGTTGCCGTGGACACTGATCACTTTTATCAGTTTGTCGAAATTTTTGTATTATTTTTATGGGAATATTTTCAAAATTTTAGGTCTGTTCATCGTGTCTTTTATGAATCATTTCATGATTATTTTTCTTGATATTTTTTCTGAGTAATTCATTTGTGGTAGGGTACATGGAGATTGGAACGCTTGAGATCCATGAAGGCGTGGAGTTGGGAGCTCCCACTGCGAGGAGTCGCAGAAGAAAATCAAGGAAGATTCAAGGAATTTTAGTCAAAATTTCTTTCATGCATTTTGTTGTAAAAAAAAGTATCATGTGCATTCTAGCGGTCCTCGTTCGAGGGCTCATATGTGTTAAAAAAGAAAAGAAAAAAGAAAGGAAAAAGTAGATTACTATATGATCTACCCCCCCCCCCCCCACACACACATACACATCCATATCTATATATCCACTCACCCTCACCATCTCTGTATTTTCACACAATGCATATAACTCTCCCCCTCCCACATTCTCATCTATGAAAATTCACCACCTCCCCTCTTCTCCATGATATTCATCTGTATAAACACATCTTCTAACCTAAAAATCACAGGTCCTCCAACCCAAATTTCCAGATCCATTACTTAGGTTATTTTCAGCCTAAGTATAGAGGGGACCCGACCCATCCACCTTCCCTCTATATGTCTTCTTATACTTAGGACACTTTTGACCTAAGTATAGGGGGCGCTCTGAGTCAGTTCCGTTATATCACCTTGTATTTAACCAGAGCTATGGCTTCATATCACTTGTGCTATGAGGACATAGTAAAAGTTAAGTATAAGGGGAATACCAAATATTACTGTATATATACTTTAGCCATAGCTCGTATGTTAAATGTTTTGAAAAAAGGTTTAAGTTTACTCGTGAAGTGATTTCTGTAAAAATTGCTTTAAAAACCTATTTGAAAATTAAGGGATTAACTTTTTGTAAATAAAATTAACCTTTTCAAAATTCCAAAAAAAATCTGAAAATTTTTTCTTTTGTAGAAAATCTAACTACTAGGCTAAAAATGAATAGCTACTTTTCTGTGAGGGAACTTCAGTCTCCCTTAGTAGAGTGGGTGGTTTAGAGGACAATGTCTATGGATCCATTGTCAAGTAACACGGATAGCAGTCTAACGGTCCATACTTACATCCATACTGGCTAGAAGTAGATGCAACTATTCATATGAGCATGGGCCAATTAGTATCTCTCTGAATAATTAAAAAATGAAAAATTAAAATTCATAAAAATGTGCAAAAGATTAAAATAAAAAAATCACTAACTAAGGAGTTGGTGTATTCCTGACACATCCACTAACACTCAAGGTTTAAGGATTTGAGGACACTTGATTTCTGAGATCTTGAGAGACTGATTTAACCAGCCTTAGTCATTAGGGTTTCTAAACTTAATAATCCACACTTCCCTAGTTTGAAAGATTTGAGTGCTATATTGTACTCTTCATCTCTACCTTCTAAAGAATATGATCAACACATCACTTTCACAACCGCATGATTGATGAGATGAGTTGAGTTATCACTTGAGGAACTAGGACTGGTGATTTGAGTCTAGACCCGATCTAATGATGTTCGAGCATGGGATAAAGTTAATGAAGACTTCAAGAAACCAGAGTGTCTACAAAACCCTAGCCAGTATGTGAACAAGTTTGCATGCTATCGTTTGATGTCTACCTATGTGCCAGGATGTAATGAAACCTAATTAAATTGTTGATCCGTATGCGCCAACTTGTGGTAAAAGCAATGGAGCTAGCCAAATAAATGAAATGAAAAATAGAGAGAAGTTCTCTCATACAAGAAAAAGCTCTATCATTACAAGTCAAATTCAAAAGAGCTTCCACCAAAGGCAAGTGCTCCCAACCATTTTCGAAGTGTCCACTTGGACCAAACTCTATTAGGAACAAGGAGTCAAGCTAGCATCAAAAAAGGGCTCTGCATCGTATAGTGATACAAGTCTAGGTGTCGAAGATATCTTAGATACTCAAAAGAGACACACCTTGGTGTACTCCCAGGAAAACAAGTGCAGGCGACTCTGAATTCTCTTGACGGACACATTGATCAACAACAAAAATATATAAGTGTTGAGTAATAAGGCACTCGAGAGCCCCCTTGTTCCAATGTGAGGGAGAGAAAAATATACACAATCTGATGACCTCCATCATCTGGTCGTCCATCTATACTTTCAAGTCTGACAAACTAATGAGACAGTTGATTGAAGCAAGAACCAACATATTCCCTAGTGTTGAGAATTAGGTCTAGAGGAAAGTCTCCTGGACTGGAATCTTGGGTGATATCTCGACTCGACTCACATGATTGCAGTACACTAATTATCATATCCTTATATTTTATGTACAAA
This sequence comes from Ottelia alismoides, assembly GCA_037367405.1. Lineage (NCBI taxonomy): Eukaryota > Viridiplantae > Streptophyta > Magnoliopsida > Alismatales > Hydrocharitaceae > Ottelia > Ottelia alismoides. The sequence continues at coordinate 287,699 of JAZKJV010005812.1, read as the reverse complement.
CAGAGAGTCTGATAGTTAGAGAAGTTGGATTCCTTTTGACTAGAGCATGGTTGAGCCCAGAATTTTAGGATCACTAAAATTAAGGGTCTTCGATGAATTGAGCCTTGAAAATTTCACATACATTGTCAGGAATTAATCTGACTCTTTCATTCTTTAGATGCTCAAGGACGGGCATAGTTTAAGTATAGGGGAAGTAATCCGACTCCTTCACAACTAAATCCTTATCATTAACTTGTATTATATTTTACATACTCTGTGTATAATTAACCTATATTCTGACCCTAACTATTATATTTAAATACTAACCCTTTTTTCTTGTTTTTATATTTTATTAAAACCCCCTAAAAATTAGATTAAATATTATGTATTTATTTTTTTATTTTAAAAAGAAAACATACAAAAAATCTCAAAACATTTAAAATGCGGTGTTTTTACCCATCAAAAATTCTTGCAAAAAAAAATCTTCTTTGTATAAATGACCTCTTTTGACTTTTTATCCAACATGAAACTTGTAGATCTCATTGAGATGTATAACTTTCATGTTTGACCTTTTTCTAATTCAACCTATTATTATTTCTTTTTTATTTATCTTTATTTTTCTATTTTCTAATTTTTAAATTGTGCCACATGGCACCTTCCGAGCCACGCACGTGGCCATGTCCTCTTCTCTCCACTCAGCCTCCTCCTTAGCTGTTGGATACTCCTCTGGGTGCCTCCATCTCGCCCGCTGATGCTCGTTGATGTTCGGCCATCTGATCATCCTCTGGCATCTCATCACAGTCGTCCACCCGTGCTCCTCTTCCCACCATCTGATCTGATCCTAGATCAGATCTACACCATTCCCCTTCGCCCACTTCTTAGCTGCTAGATCAGATCCTATGATATGATCTAAAGCGTCCGCCCGCACCTTCAGCAGGATCGTTGGATCACGAGATCCAATGGTCCACGACCTCTTCCTCCTCCAGCCAAGGCCCTTCCTCAAGCATTACGTCTGACTTTCCACCCACCCACTTCCATTTTTAGCTCCATCTTCTGACCACCACTCCTCGACCTAAGGCCCCCTCTCCATAACTGCTACCTCTGCCATCCTCGCGCCTCCCTCAAAGAGCCTCCCCATCACTCCATGCATTCACGGCGACCATTACAATCGAGCATATCCACCTTGTAACGGTTGGCTTGCTCCACCTACAAGTACCTTTGCTCCGTCACCGATACTTCTCATCCACCAACTCTGAGCTCGAGCCCTAGCCCTCCTCCACCTCTCTGTGACAGACGGAGGTCGGAGCAGGGCCATAATGATGCCTCCCTACTCCGGTGTCGATCCACAGTGATCCATCGTGTCGTGGTGCATCTGGATCCACCGAGCTCCGTGCATTGCCTGTGCATCTTGAGCGAAGACCATGGCTTCACTTGAAGCCCAACATAAGCCGCTTCCTCCGCCATAGCTATACCTTCGATCAGGTAACTTCCCTTTACTCATCTTTCTCATTTTTGTATTAATTTTCTCGCCGCACATGATGAATGTCGCCTTCACCTGACCATCCCCTCACCTTCACGCACAACCACCCTCCACGCTAGCCATTCTGCTTGCCATTTCCCTTCTCCAAATCCTCGCTCACCTCCACTCCACCTCCTCTTTGAATCGCCAGAGAGAGAACTCAGGTCCTCCATTCCCTCTGCCCGCATGGACCACCATTACATTCTCCTAACACACACACAAAGTAGCTTTGACTATTATTAACACCTGCAGGGATGCATCCTCTTCATGGTCAGAAGTTGGTTGGAGCCCACTTCACCTACTTCGCCTCCGATGTCCCCATATCATCAAACCCATCTTGACCTTACCGGTGGCCCGCCTTCATCCAAGCTTCAATGCCAAATCTCTAGGGACCTTCCTCGACCGTGAGATTGCATGGGGAGGCACGACGGAGCTCTCACAACCTTGACAGAGCTGTGATTGCACTGCCTCCAATTGAAGAAGGAGGAGCTATAAGTGTCGCCCGATCCTCTCGAATGGACGGCCATGATCTGATGAAAGCCTCCGCTACGAAGCACAAGGTTAGGGGGACCCAAACATGATATGAGGCAATGAGACCACTCCATGTGGCCTCCTAACCTGTTGTTGCTCTGAGCCTAAGTTCGAACCTCGGCCCACATGCCTCACACGTGCAGGCTGGGGTTATTTGCATCAAAGCCTTTCCAATTTCAAAGAATCACATTCATGACCCCCAGGTGCGTGCCTCATATGCGCGCATGGGGTAATTTACAGGGAAACCCAGCCGAGTTCCATTAATTGCAAAAGCCCTATGTATGCAAAATGTCAAATTATATATAGGCCCCTCCAAGATTTGGAAATTACAAATAGGTCCCTGGATTGCAATATTTATCATTTTATTTCCATGCATTTTATTACATTTATGCCCCTCACATTGTTTCTTTCATATCTTGAGCATTTTAAGTCCAAATTGAATGATTTCAGTTTCATTTTGATGCTCTTTTACCTTCTATCCAATTCTTAATTTCATGTTTTGACATTATTAATAGGATATATTTTAATGTGCTCAAGTCTCTCAAGTTCTTTGATAAAATGTCACTCTTTATCTTTAATGCTCGATTTAACTCTGAAATTGACCCTTAATCTATTTCCCATGGATGTGATTAATTTATGGCATATTTGTATATTTTTTGCATACATTTATTTGCATCCATTAATTTTGTGCACGCATTGCATCTCTTTTTAATTTGATCTTAAAATCCAAAAAAATTACATGCATCATTTCTTGTGATTTTATCTGCATTACTTGTATCATTTTATGCATCATTTTCTTTGCATACCACATCTGCATGAAGACCTAAGACTAGAAAATAATCGTGCATTAAAGAAACAATAATTTTTGATAAATAGATGAAGAGGCATGTGTCCCTGTGTCCGACCTTGGTATACTTGCTAAGTAAAATAACTTCTACATATTCGAAAGTGTGGTTTTTGCTGAACCATTTTCACCACATGTACTACGATAAAAGATGATCATTAACGTGGTGAAAATGCGGTTCATCACATTGCATTGTGCGTTTTCCCAATCTAATTCACCCTTGTACAAATAACCTCATTCCATCCTCCATTCGTACTTGAACTCGAACAAACCTCGAAATCCCCAGATTTCTCTGTGTTTGAGCTTGTTGGTAACAATAGCATCCTCGCTGGAGCGTTGGGCGCGGAGAAAGAGGGTTATAGATAGTGATCTGAGCTCATAGAGACCTTCAGGAGGAGCTCCTCCTTGGCACCCCGTTCTGCAGGTAGAGCAGTGGATTTTTATTCCTATTTATTCCCGGCATTAATGTTAGCATAGTATAGGATTTATTTTCGTGTCATTTAGTCTTTTATTTCTTGAAAAAAACCAAATCGAAGTTCGCCAGAGCTTGAGCTCTGGCCATCGTTCCATTGTGATCCAACCGTCAACCCCTCGCCTGACACCTCTTTCTCCTTCCCCATCGCATTTCTATGCCCCGTGCACCTTCATTCACCTTGATCTACTCCCAATCGAGAGACCAAGTCTCCTCCTCTACCTCTCACCAGAGACCATCCTCCACCCCTCATCTTTGTTCATTTTCAGAATAAACCAGGCCCAAAACTCTCCTTTTGCGTGTGCGAGTCTAACCCTGCAGCTTCTGGACTTGGACGACATGATTTGGGTTAATTTTTGCTGAGAAGAATGTACCCTAAAATCTCGAGCTGCCTTGGTCTTCTAGGACCCCACCGATGGGTCCCAAACTCTTCCGAGCTGCCCAACCTTTGCGGAATTCTTTCAGCCATTTTTTGTGCCACCTTGGAGTGTCGCTGGTGGCCGGAAGTGAACATGAGGAGAGATCAAAGCTCGGCCCGCAGGGAGTTCTTCCCTTTCTTCCAATGGTGCTCCCTACCGTTCGATCAAGCCTTGCCTCCAGGTGTCCTAGTTGTCGTCGGATGTAGTGCACATCAACCGTCAAATCAAGCCCTTGGATCTAATCCAACCCATCCATCAACGAAGTGCCATTGGTTGTTCACATGGCGATGCATGACAAGTGGGAGCGCCTCGGCCGTTGGATCACGTGCAAGAGGGGTATTTTTGCCTAGTATCCCTCTGCTTTTGTATTTTTATTTTAGTCCATAAACTTTCATCACTAGTTCAAAATATTTCTGTAATATTTGCACTAAGACCCTCACATTGATTTTATTTGCATCGAGGTCCAGTTCATGTCACCTCATGTGCGCACCCATGTGAGTGGTCTGGATATTTACAAAGGACCCCTTCCAGGTTTTTGTTATTGTTCAATCCAAGGATTTTATATTTCAGTGTTAAACTTTTTGGAAAAATTGCACGTAGGAGCTGTACTTTCTTGTATATTGCAGATATACCCTTACCGGATGTATTTAATATAACATTTCTAGATTTTTGCACAGATGCCCTTAGTATTTTGAATAGTGTTCTGGAATGACTTGTAGGTTTATTTAAATTACATTTAGGCCCTGTCAGAACAATAACTTTTATTTCTTTTATTTTTATCATTAAACATAGATTTTTCATCTAAAATTATAGGAAAACTTTTTTAACTGCCTGAACCCAATTTGATCACATATATTTTTGTATGGCAATTAAATTTTTTTTTCTATTTGTAAATCTCAAAAACAATGCTTTGTCCACCTGTTTGCATTTAAAAATATAAAAAATGATAAAAATGTTTGAAAGATTCTAAAAATCTAGAGTATATGTATTACTGTATTTTGCAACTCCAGAACAACACTCACTATTTTTTAAAAAAAAAGATAAACATAAAAAACTAAAAACACCAAAAAACTTATAAAAGTATTAAAAATTATCTAAAACTTTAAACTAGTCATTTCTATTTCAATATTTACCTATATTATATATTGGATATTTAAAATAGTTTTGGAAAATTTTGAGGTCTTTATCTATTTTTAAATTCCAAACAATTCAAACTAGTATTATTAGTCATTGTTTTGGCATTGTTATTCAATTAAAAATATAAAACAATTAGTAAAAATTATAAAAAAAATCCCAAAATAGATAAACCATAAAAAATTATTTTGTTCTTTTTGAGTATTTATTTCTAAAACTATAAATATAAAATCCTACATTATATATATACTTATACATACTTATATTATTATTAATATAATTATTAATATTTAAAAATGCCCTAAATATTAAAAACCTTTAAAAAATAAAAAAGACTACACCTTTATATATTTGTCTAATTTATATATATATTATATACTTATAGCCTATATAGCTATTATAGTATACACACTATCTATATATACTTATATATACATATTACATATATATTCAAAATAAAAATCAAAAATAAAAAATAAAAAAGAATATAAACATTGGAAAATTTAAAACAAAAAATATAAATTTAAAAAATCCATAAAATATTAAAAACCCACAAAAAATAAAAAATCTCTATAAAATACAAAAAAACATTTGTTGGTTTTTTGTTATTTTTTGTGGCTTTCTCCATTACTCATTGGTGTTCGACCCCTACACTAGCAAACTATACATATCGTATATGTTATAATAAATTTTAGCTCACCTCGTTCATTGCTTGATTCCTATTGTGCGTTAATTGTTGATTGACATGCTTGAGTTGTGCGCTGAGAGCTGAGAGAGGCGCCCATACAACAATTGTCACATCTGACTTGTTGGACAACACGGCCCCTCCAAGACCAGATGTTAAACACTACCGATTTTCGCGTTCATAAAATGGCGTCGTTGTCGGGAAGCAATGCTTAGGATTGATTTTGTATACATTTTCTCTTTGATTATTTTCTGCTTTATTTTTTATTTATTGATATAATTATTTATATGTGCTAATCCAATTTTTCTGTTGAATGTCTTGTGAGGGACCATGTGGCGAAGGAGACTTCTTCGGAGGTTGGTGCACTTGATCTACAAGGAGATTGACTCTTCTTCCTTTGAGTCAATTAGAGAGAGAGAGAGAGAACAACCTTTAGCATAGAATTTTCCTTTGTTTTTGTGTGACATATATAAATATATAGTTATTTTATTTCCATTTATTAATTTGCAATAATATAGGTGGACACTTGAACATTCGGGCCTATTTTACCAAGTGATTGCTCACTTTGGGCCTCATCGGATTTTCTTGTGGTTTTCTTCACCTTATACCTTTTGTTCTCCCTATTTTCGCTTTATTTTATTTGTTTCCCGTGATTTATGCTTCTACCTTTATTTTTATTTATTTTATGTGATTGAGCCCATAGCATTTTAGGGTTGCTCGAGTAAGTTAGGTCCGCACACCTAATATCGACATGTTCCTATAGACTATGTGTGAATCTAAATCAAACTCAATTTTGTTCTTCACGATAATAGCAATTCTTTCTTAGGAACATTTCACCTCTTTACATATCATATAGATTAGGTTTAAAATTTATGTTTATCCTGCATGGAGAGAGAGTTGGGAAGCACTGTAAGTCCTCTATTTGAGCATTCGTCATTTTAACACAAGGGTGATATTCCATCCTAGTGTCACATTGCTTTGCTTTGATATATCTCCCTCTTATTTTGAGCATTTATATTTAAAGAAAATCCAAAAAATCCTTAGGCGCTTATTACTGAAAAAAATTCTAAAAAGAGAAAAACCCAAAATTTAAAACAAGGGGACTGCTAAATAAACTTTGACTCTGATTAAAATTCTTAACAGACATCATTGTTTGGGGTTTACAAAGCCCTCATTTTCAGGTACATTCCAGACAGAGTGAGGCATGACCCTTAAAAAATAGAGCCAAAAACATGATCCATGGTTGTCTCAATTATCACTTGGGACCGGTAAAGTATTGGCGCTTCTATCGTACGTAGGCAACTAGATCCTTGTCGACAATGGTGCTCTCGCCTTGTGTAGAGCGTTTGACTTGGTCTGAAATATTGAGCAAAGACCACGTCCTCACGGGTGTGTCTGTCTCATCGTCTTGCGTTCGAGTACCTCATTTTTGAGGGAAGTAGGTTTCTCTTATTGGCTTCCTCTCTTTTTCTTTGGTTGAGTATCCCCTAAAGCTCGATATGAGGATCTCAAAAAGTGCAAATCACATGATACAAAGGAAGTGGAACAAGTAGGGGATACTTTCTTGGCAGTACATACTCTCCTCTAGGGCTAATCGATAAGGATGTGTTATAATTTTGCCTGAATCAATAACTCTAAAATTGAAAAGATAAAAATAATCGAAATTCCGTGGCTTCATAAGTGTTGAGTTAGTGAAGCCAATTTTATTTGTTTTTTGTTTGGATCTAGTTAGGATTTAAAAATAAATTCCGTGCACTCATGCCATTTTATCATTCCTTCTTTTTGCATTTCTCTTTGACCCTTGCTTATTATGAGCCTTCTACTATGTTGAACTCCTTCTGTTTCTTGGTCATCACTGTATCTTTCACATTTCCTCATTCTCCTTTTTCCTTCAAGATATTGACTCCTGGATGGTTTGGTTGGGACTCCGCTGATGCCCACATCGATTCCACTGGTTTGACATCTCCAATAATTTAGGATGATCCCAAAGTGTATGGTTCGGACTTTGTGAACCATCCTTAGGGATCCCTGCTTCTTCTACCTCACAGTCTTGGAAAACTCTATTCCCTAGTTCTACCTTTTTGGATGGAGATTGATTTCACTCCTTACCCTTCTCCGTAATTAATAAAATTCAAAGTCGACCCTATTTCTGAATTATTCTCTACATCTGGTGCTTGCATGCAAACTAATCGATATATTTTCCCAATTACAGATCAGGACCCAGATCTAGAGTCAGAGCAGTCACAATCAAATTCTGAGATGGCTCCTACAAGCAGAGGAAAGGGACCACAACTATCGAGCATTGAGCATAATATCAAGCAGGGCATTAATAACAGGGAGCAATCGATCTGAAGGCGTGTCAATCCTCAAGGCGGATAAACAATCACTGATATGACCTCAAATGAAATCCACTGTTATACAACAATTAACCCACAATTGAAATAATTCAATTCATGGCAAAAACGTGGAATTAAAATTTATTATCTCTACAATAAAATGCATAGCAGGCAAGCATGTAGAGGTCGAACCACAGAGAGCAAAATGGTAGCCTACGGTTATCTATGTACAATCGAGTCATTTATTTATATAATTCTTTTTGTGGGTTTTTGATTATATATTTTTTTATATTATTTTTGGTTTTATAAATTTTTATTTGATATTTAATTTTCTAATTTTGTATTTTCTTTTTATTTTTTATATTTTTTATTTTTTTATCTTTTTATATTTTTATCTTTTTATATTTCTTTTATTTAAATATAACATAGATATATATGTATGTGTATAAATACAACATAAGGTATATATAGATAGTACATAGATAAAATATGCAAAAATAGCCAAAATATAGTAAATAATATATTTTTGTGATTTTTATATTTTTCTAATTTTTTGTTATTTTCCTGAATTTTTTGCTAGTTTTTATGTATTTTTAAAATCAAAAATATCCCAAATATGGGATTAATTAATAAAAAAATTGGTTTGGGTTTTAAAAAAATGAATAAGTCCCAAAATTACCAAAATAAATTTTAATAGATAAACAATAACAAATAGAAATTTATAAAATTTAAAAACATATTTTTGGTATTTTTATAGAATTTTTATTTTTTATTGGATTTTGGAGCTTTCTGAATTTTTTAATTTTCTTTTTCTTATTTTAGGGTTTTTATTTTCTGCACTCAATAAATATCAAAATATACCATATGTAATTCTTTTGGAATTTTTCAAAAGGTTTTTATATTTTTTGGGTATTTTATAAATTTGACTGGGATTATTTAGGGTCCTTTTCATTTTTAATAAATGGATAAAATGCAAAAAAATGCTAATTAAAAATATGGGCGTGAATCTACAAGACATAAAGCATCTATCCCTATTTTATCGTATTTTTAGAGGTATTTTTAATAAATAGTTAAAAGCTACAAAAATATGTCCTAGTAGGGGCATTTTTGCAATTAAAATAAAGTCTAGGGGGTTCTGTGCAAATTTGCCAAAAATTTAAAATGCAATTAAAATTTATTGTACTATTCGACAAATACAGAAATGCCAAGGGTATACATGCAAAATACCCGTCACGTGGGACTATACATGATGCACATTGGGAGGGACCAAAATGTAAATACAAAAAGTTCAGGGACCTCCAAGCAATTTTCACAAAAATATATAAAGTTAATTTCAATTTATTGGACTTTTTATAAATACACAAACATGTAGGGGTATACCTACAATTTTCCCACCTCATGTGTGATGACACATGGGGTGACGGGGACTGGACCCAAATGCAAATAAAATAAGTACATGGATCTAATTATAAAATATCCAAATTATTTAACACTTACTTTTATTTACAGTACTAAATAATAAATACAAAAAAATCGAGGCAGAATATGCAATTTACCCCATATATGCGCGCCATCCAATGGTGTTGGTCTTTTCACTTGCCATTTGTCGCACATCCAACGGTCGATGATGCTTCATCGATGGACGCATGAGATTAGATCGTTGGTCGCGATCGGACGGCTGATGCATTGCACGATCCAACGGCTCTGGTGTGATTTGGGGCCACCTTCTTCATTCGACAACATGGGAGGGCTGAGGAAGAACAGGGAAGAAGGTTCGCCAGGGCGAACTTCCTCTAGCGATATCTTCATCCCCCGTCAATCTTTGCTGCTCCCAAGGGTACCAAAAGCTTCCTGGCAGGTGCCTTTATCTCCTGGCGGCATCGGAATGGCATGAGGTCGACCAGAGGCCCTCCGCGAGGTTGCAGAAGAAATGGGTGTCCAGGAACCTTCAGCCAACTACAGATTTGTCACCTGGCGCTCCTTTGCGCGCCTAACCTGCACAGGAAGGAAACGCGGCTCGAGGGGCTCTTCCTCGACCGAATATGAAACTGAATACACAAGGAATGAGGTGGGTGAAGAGGACTCCGGCGATGCGACGGAGGAGATCCTCATTTCGCAAAACTGAGGCGGTCCTGAGTGATTGGATTTACGTGAAACGATCGGGAGGCAATGAAGATTGATATGGAGGTGAAAATAACGCCGGGGATGGTCCGAGTATGCGCGAAGGAGCTCGTCGAAGCTCAACTCCAGCGAACTATAGGGTGAATGATTATAGTTAATTTTCTTAACTAAATCCTAAACTAAAGACAGTAAATTAAACCTATGATTAAAATACACAAAATGAATGAAGAAGAAACGACTCTTATACCTGGGGGATGCCTAGGGAGCAGGGTCACCGGCGACGGCGGCAGTGGGTGCACCTCAGCCTCCTGGAGCTTCACAGAAGTACGCAATACCTCCTCCTATCACAAGAAGACTATTGGGATCCAAGGCGAGGGATCCTAGGGCTTTAATGGTGACCAAATTTGAAGAAGGAGGTAGAATATATTATTTATAAACTTTGCTAAGCACCCTTATTGACCAGTGAAAAATGGTGATTTAGGCGTATGTACACGCGATTAAAATGCATAGCGTGTATGTACAATGATCAATGATGAATTTTCATGAAGGAAGCGATCGTGAATGAGTGAAGTAGCAACTGGCAAAAATGGCACAAAATCTGGGAAAAGATGGGTGGTGCCAAATCAGGTGCGAGGGAGATTGTTGATCGGCGGTCAACTTTTGGAGCGCTGCCATTGGTCCATCTCAGCTCACTACATGACAAACAAGTTGATTTTATTCAAAAATAATTAATTTAAAATAGTAAACAATTTTATTAATTTTTGAGTATAAAAAAAATGTTTATTACTTTATGTAGTATTTTATTATGATTTTTATTTATTTTTGGTATATTTTATTACAAGTTTATTTTTAATGGCTTATTTATAGGTATAATTACCTATATTTTGTACATTTTTATTTTTATTTTGTATACTTTATTTTATTATTTTATTCTTTTATTTTATTTATAACTTATTTTTGTGATTATAAATATATTTTTATTTTATTTTTATGTTGTTATTTGTACACTTAAATAAAAAGATATGTATATTCTATAAGTATATTAATATGTATTTTACCTAGGTTTCATATACATTGTTTTATTTTATTGTGTTTTGATGATTTTTATTTTAGTTCTGTATTTTTAATAAAATATGTATGATATTTATAATATTAGAAAATATAAAGAATAAAAGAATGAAAGAATATATTTCCCTGTTATTTATATACATATAGAAACATAGGTGCTTTGTCTATGCTTTCACATAGATTTATTTTATTTTTCATTTTCTTGTTGGTTTTATTTTAATTTTAATATGTACATGTGTTATAAATAATATTTACAAAATTATAAAAATATAAATATGTAAAAATAATAAAGGATGAATAAAATGAATATTTTAATCGGTAGAATGTACAAGAGGGGTCAAAAACCTAACTTTCACACAGTTACTCCAAAAAAATATAGCCACCACCATTAAATAGCTCGTGAAAAGTTATATACAATTAGAGGTGATTTTGATATGTTTTGAGTTTTTATTTGAAAGATATGGGTCTGTGAAGTTTGGTTTCTGGCTTTTTTTGTATAAAATGAACACTGTATATTACTTTTGTACAAACTCAATTTTGTGTTTTTATTTACATTATTATATACAACTTTCATGTACAAATTTTCTTTATTTGATGAATAAATAATGAAGAATAAAATATATGTCAAAAATGCATAATTAAAGAATGAATAAATAGGAATTTTTATTCTATTTTTGGCCCTTATCTCCCCTACTTTATTCCTTGTCAACCAAGTTAATTCTTGACTTGGTCTCGGGGTTTAAGGTAATAAAATATTTTCAATATTTCATTCCTTTTTTCTTCTCTTTATTCTATAATTTTGGCATTAAAAACAATATTATTTACACAATAAATGTAATAAATAATGGATGCAATTTTGTACAAATTAATGTCATTATATGTATTAGCTAGGGTTTTTAATGCCAAAATGATGGAATAAAGGTGATAAAATGGAGATTCATCACCTCCCTATACTTGCCTTTGCTAGTCCCTAGCTAACACTTATGCAATAAGTACAAAAAGAATAAAGAAGAAAAGAAAAAGAAAAAGAAAAAGAAAAAGAAAGGATGAATAGAATTGCTTTCAGTTGTAAAACTTGTCCTTACAAAATCAAAGTTTGGAGCTCTGGTTAGACCATGATGTGAGAATGTATGTGGAACCTAGTCGGGAACCAAATTTAAAACACAACAGCCCTCGAGAGTCACAGAACTCGGTTCAAACCACCCCAATAGCCAGGTCAGAACTAGCCTACATCATACACAAACCCTTATGACTATTAAGCAAGCTTGTACAGTGTAAGTGATAGTGGCTCTCCCCAACTAAAATGACAAAGAAACCGACTTCTCCAGAATGACAAACCAGTGATTCCCAAATCCAGCACTCTGCCCTCGAGGAGCGGGGTATTCCCTTCTAAGTTCAAGTGGCATCCTGTTGGACATGCGAGCCCACGGCGAGCCATTATGCAATAAATGTTATTGCGAATATCATTCCTTGATCTGAAATGAAGAATATATAATTTGCATAATAGGTCCCTTAGTACAATTAGGGTTATGTACCATGGCCATCTTGATGATCATACAGCTGTTGATTCAAATATTCAATCATAGAGGCTGGTGCTTGGATGAACATCTAAAGAGTTAGATTGAGGACTCATCAAGCACCGTCAAATGATTGTTGAGAGATGATCTCCAGCCAGAGTAGGAGATGGCAATCCTTTATCATTTAGGATGATATTTGACCGACTCTTGATGCAGGTCTTCTGCATGGGAATAGAGATTCAGAGGTGTCAGATTAGTTAGGTCAAAGAATTGACTTAACGAGATCGAGATAACCAAAATCCTATGACGTATGCTGTCACGATATATGCATGCATCCGCTTACCAGAGACAGATGCGTTACTATATATCTGAGTATGTACATTTGACAGACCAATATGTTGATGACCTAATCAAGGTCTATACACCGGCGTGCTAGTGTGCATACAAGGGAACATGAGTAATACGATCTCTCAAAGGGATCATACAGGTTCATTATTGAACCAGAAGACATGAGCTCACTCATGAGATATTGGGAAGAATCGAATTTCGTGCACGGTCATCTTGCTTTGGAAGCTTGACTGAATTTGTAGGTTTGATATATGCTTTTGTAAAGTATATGATCAAGACCTGGGTATGAGATATGCTTTTGGAAAGTATATGATCGATACCAACTCCCAATAGTCAAATGAGAAACTTAGTGATAAATTCCTGAAGTAGACAGTATAAAATTGATCTTATACTTCGGGTTTATTCTGGGTCTTCTAGTATGCATGATGTATAGGTATTGGGAATACCTTAGGGTGATGTGATCATAAACGATTGTATAACCATGAAGCTTCCATTCCTAGGGAGTAATGAAATGGGTCTGGATTTTAGTGACTCCTCTCAGTAGAGAAGTAATCTGATCTTGGTCTAAATATTGGACAGTGATCTGAATGAGAAGATTAGATTTATGGTCTTGATTTAATCAAGCTTCGATGGGAGGCCTGAGATCTGGATTTGAGATGTGATCTCAATATCCAAGTCACTATACGTGGAACAATACAATCGCCATGTCCTTATCTCCAAGTATTCACAGAGAAAGCGCATTATCCTTGAAAGAGTTACGGATAATTTTATTGTTGATATAACTATCCAAGCATTGAGAAAATGGATAATTAAATGTGATTTAATTGTCATGAATAATATGAATTTGATTCATATTATAAACAGAGTTATCTTAGATAAGTAAATGTGATTTGATTATCAAAGATGTGAATAATATGAATGTGATTCATATTATTTGGGCACATGAGAATAGAGATCCAAGATGATTAAATGTGATTTAAATATCATGGATATGAATAATGTGAATAGCACTATCCATATTAATCATATATATTATAAATGTGATTTATAATATATAAGAGAGAGTAATTTGTATTTACATTTGTTAATTAAATGTTGATGTGAATTGGATTCACATTGGACAATTAATTGAAAATGAAATTCACATTTTATTTTGGGTTGTGAATGTGATTCACAAATTTACAATGGCAAGATTGCAATATTCACAAAATAGTTATGAATTATTTTTGTAGAATAATTTGCAACAAAGGTTGTTGCAAATCTTGGAGATTACATGGATGATGAAATTGCCACCTTCCTAAAGGAGGAGGGTGGACGGTCACCACTCCTGTTAGGAAAGGGTGGTCGTCCCCCCTCTCCACATGGAAGGAGGTACTCTCTCTTCCATTATCTCCATGTATTGTTGATTTAATTTTGTGATTAAATTGTGTTGATTTATCAATATATTTAATCCAAATTAAATTAATTGTTTTTTATTTTTACCAACACAAATCTTATCCATTAAAAGAAACACAAATCAATGAGAGCCATTGGATTTGTGTTGCCCATGGATTGAGATCCATGGATCCCAAAATATTATAAATAGAAGGGCACCCCTTGCTCTTCAAATTCTAATGAGAACATAAGTATCTCTCTCTCTCTACACGCCCTCTCTCCCTCTCTCATGTGGTCGTCCACCATGGATGCCCTAGAGAGATTCTCCATCGCCGCAGCGTCGTCGTTATGATGCCCGACTGTTTACTCCTGGATCTCCGTCTCCTTCGGTGCACCTCACTCATGAAGAATACATTGGATTTTGTGTGTCGAGATCAGAAGGACCGCTTGGATCATCAACATGGATTGCGAGAAGCACACGTCTCATCCACGTGCTCGCAAGTGTCTCCTCCGTCGGATCGGACTTAAGACAGGAGGTCTCTTCGTTTAGAGACTTGATCGCAACCACAGTTCAAGAGATAACCTTAATACTTGTTTGTGGTTTAGATGAAATGATCCGAGAAGTGTTCTTGGATCATGTGGTTTCATCGCATGAATTTTTTTTAATTTCCGTTGCATCGAGCAACTAGTGCGACTAGTCGCTCCAGATCGCATACGATGCAATCCTCACGCTTCCGTGATATGCTTAAGGATCTCCCCATATCTTTCAAGTGGTATCAGAGTCTTAGGTTGAAGGTTTTAGATACGATCCATAAACCTAAGCTAACTTGGGTTTGTTAGGGTTGCGATAGTTTTATCGTATTTCATTTTCACATCCTTGTTTAGTGATTATTTTAGGACATGTTTAAATTGTTTAAACACAAACTTGGATTTTGTTCCCCATTAAATAAGGAAAGTATGGTATTTGAGTTTGCGTGATTTTGAATCCATTTGCTCAAGTTATGATCAAATTAGTGAACATATATCCACTGATTCGGGGACTGCGAATCTTAACGTAATTAAAGAGTTAATTACGGATTTGAAACACCTTGAAATGCATGCAAATCACTTAGATTGTGTTTTAAATCAAATTAGCAAACTTTAGAAACTTACGTTGCTTAATTTGGATTTAAATTGATTGAGATATGCTAATTTTAGTAAGTGAGGGTCACTGCTGGAAATTACTTTCCTAATCAAGAACCTTGTGATTGTCATTTAATTAATTAGTGAAATTAAATGGTTTAATTTACTGGAATAATTATGGATAAATATTTGTGAAATATTTGATGATAATTATTTCCTTAAATGACATTGCCTTAACCAATATTTGATTATATGTGATCTAAATCACAGATTGGTTACTTGATCTACATGATCTAAATTCCAACAAATATAGTTGCTTGAATGGAATTTTGGGAGTTGTTTAGCAAATGTCATTATAATGTTAATCAAAATTGTTTTGATTATTATTATAAGGTATAACGTCAGTTGAAATACTGAATATAATCTCAAGTACACAATGATCAATTTGTCATTATCTTTTCCCGAGGTGGATATGGTGTCTAGTCGGGGAGTGTTAGGGTAGCAGGTTGCACCATGTGCGGTCTGTCACACTCCCGTCGGTACTGACCATGACAGCGGGTAGGGACTTGATAATGCAGGAGAGATCACGGTGTATTTTTCTAATTATTAAAATTTAGAATAATACGTATTTGAGATAATATCATAATTCAAGTAATAATAAAGATTGTTTGTTGGATATTAATTAGATCATTAATTTAATATGATTAGATTAATTGGAATCCAATTATAATTAAAACACTCTATTATGAATAGAGATGTTATTTCCTTGGAAGAATTAATCATAATGAATAAGATTCATGATGATTAATTAGAATTTGAATATGATATGGAGGATCACATAAGTGACATCCATGGTCTCTCGTCAAGGCGGAGGGTTCCGACGCTAGGGATTGTATGTAGGAGACGCATGTCCAAAGTGACAGCTCATGTATGCAAGCGTATCTCGATCGGGCTTTTCGCTTCTCAAAATAGTAAGGACGTATGCGTAGTGACCCTAATATTGGGTCCTCATATTATTGGGACGATATTGGATTGTGCATAGAGAGTTGTATTCCTGTTGACGGTTGGTTCAATTGATGACGAGTCAACATCACCTTAGGGGTGGTGGGCCCGGGTGTTAAAGACCGAATTGAAAATGCAAGTTGGACTTGCAAGGTGGAATATGTTCTCGCTTCTTTTTATCTGAGTTACAGGTTCTCATATTATTGGGATGTGACAAAGATAAGGAATGAGATCCCAGATCTTGCTGAGATATGTTGGTAAGTATATGTCTTACATTGAAAGTGATTAAGGGAATGAACTTTCATTGTTGACAAGGAAAGACAACTTTAATATAAAAATTCCTAAATCGAAGTAAAATATGTATGTATATATATACATTTATGCAAATTTCTTATTTTAGATAATCATTCATTAAACTCACTCAACAGTATATTCAAAATAACCAGTAAAATATCATGGATTGGATCTATGATGAAGATATTATACTTGCAGTTGAACACATAATGTATGTGGTTGCAATGTGTAGGTTTCCTCATAATAATGAGGAATGACAATTAAATAGACAATAGGACTACAACCCTAGGGTTTGTATGTCTCTATAGTCTTGATCTCTCATCGAATGTACTTTGGAAGTGACTGTCGATGATGATCGTAATTGTCGAATAATCCTTATAAAATCTAAGAAGATATTTTGGCATGCATATGTGCTCTCGACATTTAATCATGAATGACATGGTTCTCTGCATCATGCAGAATGGTGGATCTATAAGAAATGTTGTATTCAAATTGTTTGAGTACCTACTTGAACCAATATTTTAAGAGTTTAGATAGATGTAGATACGATGAGTATCTTCATTCTACTATCTACACTCTAGTCATTCATGAAGCTTCAGAATATTCATATTGTATGAATTGAATGAAGCATGTACAAATGTTGAAATGCTCTTATATTGAAATCTTTTGAATTCAACATAAGAGATCCTTCATCTCAAGAAATGGTTGTTTATAGATAAAGGAGCTCAGAGGAAGCATGGGTTGGACCCCAAGTAAGAAGCAAAGTCAAAGAGTTGACAGTACTTCTGTCACTTCCATATGACATCCAAATAGTTGGATAAATGTCAATACTGCAATAAGCTGATGTATAGATAGTATGACTATGAAATCTATCTAGAATCCTTAGAGAAGGAATCAGATAGTACATCAAAATAATCTACATATAATCATTGAAATTGACTTACTTATTTGATAAGATAAAGTCTAATAATTGTATCTCAATCTTCTAATGACACTTGCAATTGGTTGCATATGTATTATAATATTAGATATTTGATCTTAAGGTGTAATGGTCATCCATGTCGGAATTGATGCAATTGTTGCAACAGTTTCCACCGGATCAATAGACTTCATAATTTCAGTGGGAGATCCCTTAGTCTTAGAGAATGTCGCATGACCTAGATATTAGAATACACTCATTGTTTATATCTAAAAGCTGGGAATAAACATGAATTCTGGAATAGACCTATCATAAAGAGTTATGATGGAGATATTTCATTTAGTAATCTAAAATCTACTGGACTCTACTAAATTAGAAAATTAATGAATGATTCATTACCATTTCTAATAGTGAAATTAAACCTTAAAAGATCAATAGGAGAATGAAGATCATTTGACAATGATCTGACATCAAGCCTTGGATATTTGTCTGTTGATACGATCAATAGACTGATAAGAGATGAAACTTTAGAATGTCCAAAATTTCAAAACTTGCATACTTGTGAATATTGTATTCAAAAGTAAAAATGTCCAATACATTCTTCCTTGGAATGGTGTAAGATGTTAAGGTATTCAAGATCTCGTACATATGGATGTATGTGAATCATCGATATCATAGTAAACATTATGGATATGTGATATCTATTGATGATTATGTATGATATGAGATTTCTTTTCTTCGCCTAAGAAATCTTTGAAATGTTCAAATATTTCACAATTTTGGTTTAGAACTAAAGTTTGAAGGAAGATGAAATGAATTTGATCTAACCAAGGTAGCTTGTACCTATTAGATGAATTCAAGGAGTACCTTATGGAGATGTGAATATCATTCATATCTCAATCTTCCTAATGCACCTTAACTCAATAGAGTTGTAGGGTGATACAATTGGATCATATGTGACATGATTGATCAATGATGATTCTTAGCATAATTACATCTTAGTTTCCAAGGTATATATGTAGTAGAAACTACAATATATATCCTTATAAGGTTCCATGTTGGTAAACTGGAATGCATCACTAGAGAGAGCTACTTCATTAGGAAAATAAAGGATGGTATTGGATACCTACTTTATGACCTTGAGATTCTTAAAAGATTTCATATCTGAGAACGTGATTCTTATATGATGAGACTCTTGAGAATAAGGATGAAAATGAAGTAAAGGAACTCATTTAGTCTTGAGAAGATAATGAGGCTCCTAAAATTGGAAACTAAAAGGACAATTAAAGATGAAACACTAATACCTCTTCAAATACATTTGAAGATGGATTCCATGTGTCAGTTGAATCTGACAATGATCTGACTTCATGTGATGAAGCTTATGAAGATCATAGCATGGAAAAATGGATGTTAGCAATAAAGTCTAAAGTAGACTTCATATACAAATGTTGTATATGGACCCTCGAGTATCCACCTATATGGGTAAGACCCATTAAGGTGTAAATGGATCTTCAAGAGAAAGAGGGAACCTGATGAGAAGGTAGAGACCTTCAAAGCACGGTCTCGAGCCATGAGCTGCACAACAAAGAGAATACATTGCTTGCGATGAGACTTGCTCTTCAGTGACCATGCTTGAACCCATCAAAATATTGCTAACTATAGCTACACAACTTGACTTTGACATCTTCAAGATGAAAGTCAATATTGCATTCCTCCATAAATACCTCTCTGAGGATATTCACATGAAGTAGCCCCAGGGCTTCATGATTGAGGAAAGCAAGGTGTGCAAGCTAGAGAGCTCCATCTATGGACTCAAATAATCTTCTTGTAGTTGGAACATAAGATTTGATGAAATTATAAATGCTATGATTTCAGATAAAATCTTGATGAACCATGTGAAGCATAGTGGGGGTACCATTGTGTTCATCGTGCTAAATGTAGATAATATCCTAATCATTTAGAATGATATATGGATGATAATAAGTGGTTTATAGACTGGCTATTCCATATCTTGAGATATAATCTCAAGGATACCTCTTAGATCTTAGTTCTGAAGTTGTTCAGAAGCAAAGAGAAGAGTATATTGGGACCATCAGATTAATGACACAACTTGGACATTTCCATTTTCTAGAAAATTCCAAGAAAGACTTCTTTCCCTCAAGACATGGTACTAACCTATCTAAAGGGATAGCGCCTCAAAGAGTTGAGGATGTGAATGCTAAAATTGCTTGCCCTTGTGCATCAGTTCCGAGAAGCCGGGTGTATGCTAGATGTGTACAAAAGCCAGATGTCTACCATGCAGTGGGAGTAGTAAACTGTTACTAATCCTACTATGGTGATAAAAAACACTTTATTGCAGTAATAACAATATCTTCATAGAGGGAAAAACTTTTGAGATAGTGATCTCATAGTCTTATCTTCAAGAAATTAAGACTTTATAGATAGTGATCTAAAAGGTCTTAACTGCGGATACCTTAGGAGATAGAGATCTCCAGGATTAAGGGTATTCTCATAAGAATGATAGAAATTAAAGACTGGTTAAATGATTATTGAGTTGTAGTGTCAACGACACTATAACTAACAATTTTGAGTATTGGTTGTATAAGATGCAATTTTCGCATTGAATGCGAGAACTGTTACTTGGAGATATGCAAGTGCCATAAAAGGACCTGGCGTAGTCTCTCGAGAACAGAGTGACTGATCAACTTACCTAGCTATTTTTCTAAATATCCTATGATTGTCACATGAGTGCGGGTTTAAATGATTAGCCCATTAATGGCTCTTTGGGCTAGTGGGAGATTGTTGGACATGTGAGCCCACGGCGAGCCATTATGCAATAAATGTTATTGCGAATATCATTCTTGATCTGAAATGAAGAATATATAATTTGCATAATAGGTCCCTTAGTACAATTAGGGTTATGTACCATGTCCATCTTGATGATCATACAGCTGTTGATTCAAATATTGAATCATAGAGGCTGGTGCTTGGAGAACATCTAAAGAGTTAGATTGAGGACTCATCAAACATCGTCAAATGATTGTTGAGAGATGATCTCCAGCCTAAGTAGGAGATGGAAATCCTTTCTCATTTAGGCCGATATCTAACTGACCTCTTGATGCAGGTCCTCTGCATGGGAATAGAGATTTGGAGGTGTCAGATTAGTTAGGTCAAAGAGTTGACTTAACGAGATCGAGATAACCAAAGTACTATGACGTATGCTGTCATGGTATAGGCACACATCCTCTAACAGGAGATAGATGTGTTACTCTATGTCTGAGTATATACATTTGGCAGACCAATAGGTTGATGACCTAATCAAGGTCTATACACCGGCGCGCAGGTGTGCATACAAGGGCACATGAGTAATACGATCTCTCAAAGGGATCATATAGGTTCATTATTGAACCGGAAGACATGAGCTCACTCATGAGATATTGGGAAGAATCAAATTCTGTACACGGTCGTCTCGCTTTGGAAGCATGACTGAATTTGTAGGTTTGATATATGTTTTTATAAAGTATATGATCAACACCTTGGTATGATATATGCTTTTGGAAAGTATATGATCGATACCAACCCCCAATAGCCAAATGAGAAACTTAATGTTAAATCCCTGAAGTAGACAATATAAAATTGATCTTATATTTCGGTTTATTCTGGGTCTTTCAGTATGCAGGATGTACAGGTATTGGGAATACCTGAGGGTGATGTGATCATAAACGATTGTATAACCATGACGCTTCCATTCCTAGGGAGTGATGAAAGGGGTCTGGATTTTAGTGACTCCTCTCAGTAGAGAAGTAATCTGATCTTGGTCCAAATATTGGACATTAATCTGAATGTGATTCAGATGCAATGAGAAGATTAGATTTATGGTCTTAATTTAATAAAGCTTGAGGCCCGAGATCTGGATTTGAGATGTGATCTCAATATCCAAGTCACTATACGTGGGACAATACAATCGCCCTATCCTTATCTCCAAGTATTCGCGGAGAAAGCGCATTATCCTTGAAAGAGTTCAGGCTAATTTTATTGTTGATATAAGTATCCAAGCATTGAGAAAATGGATAACTAAATGTGATTTAATTGTCATGAATAATATGACTTTGATTCATATTATAAAGAGAGTTATCTTAGATAATTAAATGTGATTTGATTATCAAAGATGTGAATAATATGAATGTGATTCATATTATTAGGGCACATGAGAATAGAGATCCAAGATGATTAAATGTGATTTAAATATCATGGATATGAATAATGTGGATAGCACAATCCATATTAATCATATATATTATAAATGTGACTTATAATATATAAGAGAGAGCAATTTGTAATTTATATTTGTTAATTATATGTTGATGTGAATTGGATTCACATTGGACAATTAATAGAAATGTAATTCACGTTTTATTTTGGGTTGTGAATGTGATTTACAAATTTCCAATGGCAAGATTGCAATATTCACAAAATAATTATGAATTATTTTTGTAGAATAATTTGCAACAAAAGTTGTTGCAAATTAGAAAGATCACATGGAAGATGAAATTGCTACATTCCTAAAGGAGAGGGTGGACGACCACCACTCCTATTAGGAAAGGGTGGTCGTCCCCCCTCTCCACATGGAAGGATGCACTCTCTCTTCCATTATCTCCATGTATTGTTGATTTAATTTTGTGATTAAATTGTGTTAATCTATCAACATATATTTAATCCAAATTAAATTAATTGTTGTTGATTTTTACCAACACAAATCCTGGTCATTAAAAGAAACACAAATCAATGAGAGCCATTGGATTTGTATTGCTCATGGATTGAGATCCATGGATCCCAAAATATTGTAAATAGAAGGGAACCCCTTGCTCTTCAAATACTAATGAGAACATAAGTCTCTCTCTTTCTCTCTACACACCCTCTCTCCATCTCTCATGTGGCCGTCCACCATAGATGCCCTAGAGAGATTCTCCATCGCCGTAGTGTCGTCATTATGTTGCCCGACTGTTTGCTCGTTGATCTCTGTCTCCTTCTGTGCGCCTCGCTCGTGAAGAAGACGTTGGATCTCATGTGTCGAGATTAGGAGATTCACCGCTTGGATCATCAAAATGGATTGCGAGAAGCACGCGTCTCATCCACGCGCTCGCAAGCGTCTCCTCCGTCGGATAAGACTTGAGACAGGAGATCTCTTCGTTTAGAGACTTGATCGCAACCACGCTTCAAGAGGTAACCCTAATACTTGTTTGTGGTTTAGATGAAATGATCCGAAAAGTGTTCTTGGATCATGTGGTTTCATCACATGAATTTTTTTTTACTTTCCGCTGCATCGAGCAACTAGTGCGACTAGTCGCTTCCGATCACATACGATTCGATCCTCACGCTTCTGTGATGTGCTTAAGGATCTTCCCATATCCTTCACATCCAACTCAAGAGGAGGTGAAGAAAAGAATGTATGATAGCTAGTGTAGCTACCTATCCTGGGATGCATGACCAGTGTAGTCAAGTCATCTAGCTGTAGGCTCATGTGTTATAACTTTGATGCTCAAGCTTGCTTATTTTCTGTACAACATATATGCATACTCCAACATGCATTTTATTTTTATTTTCAGGCCTATCCACTTTTTTGGAGTTTTTTTTCAAACACACTATTCACAGCAACATTTACATAATGATCTTTTCCTCTTGAGCCAGAAGATTATCCCTCTTTTGAAGTTGTATTGCAACTCACACTCTCCTGTCTTTAGACTTCATTGGAACCAGATCAGGTTGGGTGCACTTCCCTCCCTAGTTGAGGATGAATGTTTCCACCTGTGTGTGTCTCGGACTGGAAAATCCAACCCCGTCACCACTCCAACTGAGTTGAGCCAAGTGAAAGGTGCTAGTGTCCAAGTTAGGTTGCGGTCGACAAGAGTCAGGCATGCGTCTTGAAAAGTTCTTGTTAGTCAGTTGAGGTGACTTGAACCCAGCCCTGAGTCTCAAAGAATTAAGTCCTAATGGACCTGAAGTACCCTAAATCTAGTTCGTGTAAGGTTTCAGTGCGATTAGGTGCAGTAAGGTCCAACTAAGCTCCAATCTTTGATTTTATTAGACTTGTTTTATCATCAAACTCAATTGAAAAGAATATCATTTGCTACAATGATGCAAAGAATGACGCAAAATTTTTCAAAGAATTTGAAAAAAAAGAGAATTTTTAAACAAAGAATTTTGCAAAGAATTTTGACACAAAGTATAAAATATGTACAGCTATTTACATGGGTGTGCTTCTTTTTATTTATTTACACGAATGAAGAATTTACTGGATTTATATGTTTATACAAAGTGATTTTATGTAGGTATTTATGTACAATTGGTAAAGACTTTTATGTTTATCTATATATTTATTTTTATTTAATAATGCATTTATTCCTTAAATTTATTTGAAAACAATTTTTAAAACTATAGTACACAATAATTTTTGCAAACATTTACAAACATTTGAAAGCTATTTTGCAAAGATTTTTCAAACAATATATACATTTTTCAAAATATTTTCACAAAACATTTTCAAAATCACTTGCAAATAGGTTTTCAAATCCTTTATTTCACACAAAGAAAAGAATTTTTGCAATTCAAAATATTTTTACAAAGGTTGAAAACATTACACAAAAAGTTTTCCAAACGGGTCACACCATTTTTCAAATCATCTTGCAAAGATATTTCTAACATGATTTATTAGTCAGTATATACAAAACGAATGGGTACATATATTTACATGGGCATATGTTTTATGTATAAAAGGGTTTTGGTTCTTAAAGGATTTACAATGGATTATTGCTCACTTTGATACATTTATAAAGACTTTTTTAATATAGTGTGTACACTCCTCAAACTTATTTGAAAATTATTTTGCAATAGTTTTGAAAACTATAGTCCAACATAATTTTCACAAATGGTTTTTACAAACATTTACACATATTTGAAAATCATTTTGCAAAGATTTTTCAAACAATATATATAGATTTTTCAAGATAGTTTTGCAACAATTTTTCCAACCATTTGCAAATCGCTTTTCAAACATTTTTATTTCACACAAAGAAATAAAATTTTGCAAAAAAAACATTTACAAAGGTTGAACACTTTTTACAAAATATTTTCCAAACAGCTTTCAGAAGATTTTTCAAAAAGAGTTTCAAACTATTTTTCAAATATTTTGCAAAAAGCATTTTTACCTGATTTATTAATCAGAATGTACAAAAAGAGTCTGAGGAGTTACAAACATCTTTTATTAAAATATTGCAATGAACTCTAATATTAATTTTAGACGTAAGTATTATTTAAAATACAAAAGTACGAGTTATGGCTTAAAGTATATACATAGTATAAACGACCTCCTATACTTAGCTCAAGCTATGTCCTCATAGATCAAAGAGAAAAGGAGAAGACATAACTCGGACTAAGCATAGAAAAGTCTAACGAATGAAGGAATGGGGAGATAAATAAATAAACAGGAATTTGACCATCCCCCCTATACTTAAGATCAAATAATCCTAAGTATAGCGGATTGTACACAAGGTAGGGACGGTCAAGGGTAAGAATGAACATATCGTACTCAGATTTTCTCCCCCTATACTTAAGGTAAGATATCCCTAAGTATAAATAAGAAGAGGAGACAATGGAGAGGATCGGAGAATGAAAGGATTTTAGGTGTTCACCCCACTATACTTAGGACAAATCACGTCCTAAGTATAGAAGACTAACACCAATGAGTGACACCTTTTTGGTAGAAAAAGAAAATAGAAAAGGAAAAGAAGAAAAGAAGAAAAACAGAAAAGAGAAGAAATCAGAGGAAAAGTTTTTGGGGTGCATTGTTTGAATCTATTGATGCTGCCAGTGTTGTGGATGTATTATCAGAGCACAGAACTCGGATTGAGTCAACAATGACCAAGAAAGTATCAGGCTCAAGGTAGGGCTTCAGTAGTTGACCATTGACGACGAATGGTTGTGCATCAGGAGACAATTCTGATATGGCAATACTTCCATTGTCATGCACTTCACAAACTTGGAATGGCCCTGTCCATTTGCTTTTAAAATTGCCCGGGAATATCTTTAACTTTGCATCAAATAACCACACTTTTTGCCCAGCTTCGAAGGTCTTTCGTCTGATGTGCCAATCATGCCAGCGTTTCACCTTCTCCTTGTACATCAATGTATTATTGTATGCATAGTCTCGGAATTCCAGGAGTCTATTCAGATCATCTTTCCTTTTCTGGCCACTACTCTGGGAGTCCAAATTGCACATATTGATTGCCCACAAGGATTTATGAATTAATTCTATGGGTAGATGGCATGCTTTTCCATATACAAGATGATAGGACGACATGCCCAAGGGAGACTTGTAAGCGGTTCGGTATGTCCATAGGATGGAGTCCAAGAGTTGGGACCAATTCTTTCTGTCCGGCCTCACAAGTTTCTGAAGGATCGTCTTGATTTCTCTATATGATAATTCTACCAGGCCATTGGTCTGGGGATGATAAGGAGATGCGACTCGATGCTCGATGCCGTATTCCTTCGTTAATTTCTTGACCTCTTTATTTATGAAGTGGCTACCCCCATCTGATATAAGAATCTTCGAAATTCCGAACCGCGAAATGATATTCCCTCTTAGAAATCGACATACTGTCTGGCTGTCTGTGGCTCGAGCGGGGATAGCTTAACCCAGTGACTCGCATAGTCATCAGCAAGAAGGATGTGCTCATATCCTTGACTATTAGGGAAAGGTCCCATGAAATCGATGCACCAAGCATCGAAGACGTCTGCTATATGAATGATCTTCAGGGGCATCAAGTCTTTTGTTGTGAGTGTGCCCTTCGGTCTCTGACAGTCAGTGCATCGTTTGATGAAGGTTGTTGCATCCTTGAATAGTGTGGGCCACTAGAAGCCCACTAAAGTACTTTTGTTGTCGTCCTATCTCCAGAGTGGTGTCCACCAGATTCGAGCGAGTGACAATGCTCGAGGACACTATGATGCTCCTCCTGAGGAATGCACCTACGCCAAATGCAATCTACCCCTTCCCTGAATAAGAGAGGATCTTCCCATTTATAGAAATGGATTGTTGATAAGAATTTGTCCTTCCGAATCTTCGTTCAATCCGATGGTACTACCCCTGAAATGAGGTAGTTGACAATATCAGCATACCAAGGGAGTGAATCCACAACCAAAATTGACTCATTAGGAAAGGTTTTCATGATGGGTGCACTATTCAGCAGAGGTTATTGATGCTCAATTCTGGAGAGATGAGCTGCTACCGCATTCTGAACTCCATGCTTGTCTTGATTTCCAAATCAAATTCCTGGAGGAGAAGGATCCATCTGATCAGTCTGGTCCTTGTATCCTTCTTCTGCTGTAAATATCCGATTGCAGAGTGGTCTGTGAATATGGTAACCTTCTATCCAAGCAAATAAGATCTGAACTTTTCCAGGGAGAATACCACAACCAGCAACTCTTTTTCTGTCACAATGTAATTTCTTTGAGCTTCATCTATGTTTTACTGGAGTAATCAATGGCATAGGGCACCTTGTATTTCCTCTGTCCTAAAACATCCCCAACTGCAAAGTCTGACGCATCCGCCATGATCTCGAAAGGGAGAGACCAATCTGGCGGTTGTAGGACTAGAGCCTGAGTGATAATCTCCTTTAGCTGATTGAACGAAAGGAGAACATGTTGATCAACATTGAACTCGGTCTCCTTGCGTAAAGGTTCTGTAAAAGGTCGGGCGATGCGGCTGAAATCTTAGATGAATTTTCTGTAGATACCCACATGCCCCAAAATTGACCTCACGTTCTTTACTATCTGAGGTGGCTCAAGATTGGCAATCACATCTACCTTTGCCGGGTCGACTTCCATGCCACGTTTGGAAATGATATGACCTAGCACAATTCCCTCTGTGACCATGAAGTGGCTCTTTTCCCATGATAGCACTAAATTGACTTCACAGTATTTTTGAAGTACTCTGTCTAGGTGCTTAAGACAAGAATCAAAATTTTCACCACAGACGGAGAAGTCACCCATAAACACCTCGAGAAAACTACCCACCATCTCGGCGAAGACTGCAAGCATGCATCTTTGGAATGTCGTTGGTGCGTTGCACAATCCAAAGGCTTTCTTATGAAAGCATATGTGCCGAACGGGCAAGTGAAGGTAGTCTTCTCTTGGTCCTCAGGGGCGATTGCCACTTAGTTGTACACAAAGTACCCATCCAGAAAGCAGAAGAACTCCTTGCCGAATAGTCTTTCCAAAACTTGATCAATGAATGGTAAGGGGAAGTGGTCCTTCTTTGTTGATGCATTAAGATGGTGGTAATCAACACATACACGCCAGGATGTCAGTACCCGAGTAGATATCTCCTCTCCTCTTTCATTTGTAACCATGGTAAGCCCCGACTTCTTTGGAACTACGTGCAAGGAGTTCACCCATTTTGAGTCGGAGATGGGGTAAATGAAGCCTGTGTCACACCATTCGTGATTTCTTTCATGACAACGTCCCAGAGATTTGGATTCAGCCTTCTTTGGAATTCATGGGACTGCTTGGCCTCTTCTTCTAGGTAAATATGGTGTAAACACAACGCCAGATTTATCCCGCAGAGATCTGATACATGCCAACTAAGTGCTTTGCGGTTCTTTTCTAGAACCTCGAAAAGTCGAGATTCTTGCTCCAGAGTCAGCCTGATGCTGATGATGACCAGATATATGTTTTCTTCACCCGCAAGGAAAGCATACTTCATGCCTGTAGGAAGTGGCTTGAGTTCTTGTTCTGATCTGACCAACTTGTTAGTCATTTCAGAAACGGTATTGGTGGTAGGATGTGCTGCTTGAATTTTGGTAGAGCTACTGCCCTCAGTACATTGTTGAGATTCTGGTAATGTTCCAAACAGTTCTGCACTAGGCTCATCGCGTTCGGGCTGGAGTGAAACATTGGGATAAAAAAGGTGCATCAACACATTGGATTCTGTCTCCCAAATATCATCGGAGCATGTGTCTACTATGTTTTCCAAGTCCTCCTCTAGAGAGAGGATTGCTTGGGTTCGTAGATCGTCCAAAGAGAGTAGTGTATTACTGATTTCCCCATCAAGTCACAGTCTATTGCACGGCTCTCATCAGTTAGGACTTTTGGCTCACTGATCATGTCTATAATGATTCTCTTGTTGCCCGAGCTGAAAGTGATCTTGCCATACCCATAATCAACCATGGCTTCTGAGGTGCGCAGGGATGGCTGGCCAAGTATGATAGGAGTCTGGAGTAAGGGTGCGGGAGAGTCCATATGAAGGACAACAAAGTCAACTGGGAACTGCATTTCCCCGCACCTTTACCACAACGTCTTCCAAAAGACCTCTGGTCACTTGATGGATCAGTTAGCGAACTGAAGGATCATTCATGTCTGCTTGAGCGGACCTAGCCCAAATTCTTGCAATAGTGACGAGGGCAGAAGGTTGATGGAAGAACCGTTGTCAGTCAGAGTGCGCTCGAAGACTTGATCAAAAATCTCACAACTGATAAGAGGTGCTCCTTTGTCATGCTTCTTAGGTGGGAGATTATTGATGATAGCTACAATGACCATGGTGAGAATGTGCTTCTCAACATGTTTGTGTCAGTTCTTTCATGCTGGGCGACGCTTGCTTGTACATGCTTCTTTCAAACCTTTCTTCACAACTGGCATGTATTCCATGGTCTTCATTTGAGGAATCTCAACAGTCAAGTAATTAATGATATCCACAACTCCAGGATCAGATAATGCACTTTTTCATTTTGTAGTTTTTTATGGTTTTTCTATTGCATCTGGAAAAGGAATATATACATTGCTGGAATCCAAATTAGAGTTCTTATTTACAATAAAACCATCGTCTACAAACTGTTGTACATCCGGACTAAGAAAAGGAGTACAAGCTGGAAGCTAGGCTGCTGGTACTGGTGGATGGGCAAAAAGTGGGGCCTCCGCTCCATCGGCTGGCGTGGGATCGGCTTCTGCCGGCGGCTCCTCCAAGGCTGGTGCGGCTTCACATCAGCGACACTCTTCTTTTTGTTCTTTTTGTTTTTGCTGATTGTTTTGTATTTTTTGTTGATGCGGATGGTAGTGAGTGGCTGCTGGAATGGCTCCTCCTTCTTCTTCCTCACCCGTCCCTGTAGCTAGCACGGTTGATGCAGAAGATGATGATTCACCTGAAGCTTTATTCTCCCCTTTGTTGGTGGCAGGTGAAGGTAAGGCCCTGCCGCTCTTGAGAGTTACAACATTAACAAAACAAAAGTACAATCATCTGACTCTACAGGTATAAACGGGACATCACATTCTACCTGCTCCTTGTTTTTGAAGCTGTTGGGGTTAGCGTCGACCTGCGCTGGGATGGTAGTTTTAGTGGTGGTCAGGTCATCGAGTTTCCTGGTCATATCTGATAGGCCTTTGACGAGCTGGGCCAAGCAATCCAAGGTCCGGTTCCGGGGATTTGACTTAGAAGGTTCAGCGTGCAGACCACGTTGTTGCTGCGGGTGCGAGAGCTGAGGCAACAACTGTTGGTGGTGTTGCGGTGGTGGAGGAAGCTGAAACTGATGGTAGGAGGGAGGAGGGTATTGCTGATACTGCTGAGGTGGTGCAGCCGCATACTGATGGTATGGCGGTAGCTATCGATACTGTGGCTACTGATAGTGTTGATTCTGCCTCCATTGGTTAGCATACTATCACCCTATGGTTGGTGGTACTGCATGTTGGCTTGCTGTTGGCCCTGTGGGTGTCCGGTAGGATGAGCCAACTGCGCATCGTTGCTCCATACCCCATTTACTTATTGGATCAGGGGTGGTTGTGGGAATGCCGGATCCGACTGATTAAGGAAATCTGGCTAGTAAATAACCATTTGTTGTTGCGGCTGGCCCTGGTCGGGTGTCTGCACGTAATAGACGTGCTGGACTGCCGGTGGCTGCTGGTTCGGCTGAGGCTGATGTGGCGGTGATGGATCGTCCTTCTTCTTAGCTAGAGCATCTAGAGATGGTGTTGCTGACTAGACAGAGTTGATGGTGCCTACCAGTAGCTCCAACTGCTTGGTAATCTTATCCAGTTTATCAAGATTTTGAGTCCTCTTCTCTATTACAGTGAGTTTCTCAAGGTCATGTGATCTCTTCTCAATGATGGCGTCCTTCGAGAGATGTCCCCGATAATGCTAAGGTTGGATCTCTCATCTCTCTCCACCTCACGAGACGCTGTCATTTGTACTTACTTCTGGAGAATCTGGGGCTGCTTCTGATATGTCTTGGATGAAGAGAGGGTGGCCTCTCCTTCAGCCATCTCCTCAAAGATCTGCCATACGACGTCCTCATCCTTGTTGAAGTGTGAGCTCCCACATGCTGCATCAACGAGCTTTTGAATTTCTACATTCAGGCCTCCGAAGAAGTGCTGGACCAAGCTGGTCCTTGGAATCTCATGATGAGGGCATTTCTCCTATAGATCGGTGAATCTCTCACAGGCTTCGTGGATACTCTCATGTGCACCCTGAGAGAAATTGCTGATTCGATCTCGCATCTGATTGAGCCGATCGAGAGGGTAGAACTTGTGTAAGAATGCAGATTTCAGCTCCTCCCAAGTCGTCACAACCTTCCCCAGATGTTTGACCCAGTAGAGGGCCTTGTCCTGTCGATCGAATGGGAATGCCATCATCTTCACTATGTCCAGAGGGACATTGGGTTAATGAGTAGTACGTCAGATGCGTGAAAACTGCTGGAGATGACTGCATTGGTGGAATACGGATCCACTCGATCATCTGGTTGTCTCCAGGGTTGTAGGTCTCTTTCAGCATTGGTTTTGACCTTCCTTGTTCAAGCTCTTTGTCCTCGGGATTGTCACGGGGTCCACCATCTCCCCCTCTTTGTCTACCTCCTCCTCCTTTAGGTCCATTCATCACATCATTCGGTATTTCCTAGAATGCAGTCTGTGCAAGGGCTTGCTCTGTCAGCTGTTGCTGGATAGCTTGGATGGATGCCAGAAACTATTCATTGACCTTATTCTGATTAGGCATCTGTCCTTGCTCTCGCTGAGGGGGCTGCTGACCCTTGCCCTTTCCTTGATGAGCCATCTCAGGGTCTGAATCTGAGGAGATGAATTCTGGATTGGGATCTAGGGCTTGGTTTGTCTTCTATCTGCAAGATGAGAGAATCCCAATCAAACCACTTTGCAATTGGATCCCAGCTGCCATGATGAAATTGGAATCAAGGTCAATTTAGAGTGTTGTGAAAGAAAAAGGATATGGAATGTAATCGACTTTCATTCACAACGACGAAAGTGGGACAAGAGTGTCCCGATTTATTGGATGGTCAAGAGGAAGGGTAGAAGAAGAGGAGTCTGGAGATCGACCCGCAACGTTCGGATCGGGTTCTCAAGAATCGCCTCGAATTATTGGCGAGGTCGAGTCCATGGAATTGATGTATGTGTCGACGGGATCTCGACTAAACCATCCATGGATCACCTTCGCGAAGCAAGAGGAGAGTAGATATTGGAAGAAAGATATGGTGGTCAACGAGGAACAAATCAGAATGCAAAACAGTAGAACGACTCGAACTAAGCGGGGGTCAAAGGGAAAAACATACGACAAAATTTGCACAAGCGTGCGGGACTTGATCTTTGAACCTTAATCTAGATCCATACAAACACAATACAAAATTAGGTTCACCAACTCGCACCATGTGAAGCCGTGAAGGTTCGGATACTTATTATCTTTTCAGTTTTAGATTTGTTATGTCAAACATATCTTATAACAAGTCCTTAGCACGCTAACCCTATAGGAGAGAGAGTATTGCCAGAAAAGTATCGTGTACTTTTCCTCCTCCTTTGTAACCTATAGTCTACACTTTTTGAGGTCCTTGTAACCCTTCCTGGATCCCTACTCAGCTAAAGAAATAGAGGGAGGAAGCTGATAGGTGAAACCAATACTTCGGTTCTCGCTCAGAATAGAATCACCCGTGAGCGTGCAAGAACCTACTCGAACGCAAACCGATGAGACAGACACCCCCGTGAAGGCGTGTCCTATGCTCAATACTTCAGACCATGACGATGTTCCACACAAGACGGGAACACCATCATTGACAAGGCCCCATTCGATCATGTACGATAGAAGCGCCATTACTTTGAAAATCCAGGCGATACACAAGGCAATTACAGTCTGGGATTTGGGCTCTATTCCTTATGGGACGTGCCTCTCTCATGGGAGGGGTTTTGGTCCCCTCCGAAGACACCTGAAAATAATGAGGGCTTTGTGAACCCAGAACAATGATAGTCCATTACAGATTTTAATTAAGGTCAAAGTTTATTTAGCAGTCCCCTTGTTTTAATTTTTGGGTTTTCACTTTTTTGAGTTTGTTTTCATACAAGCGCCTAATGTTTTTGTAGATTTTAATTTAAGTCCTAGGTGCTCAAAATCAGAGGGAGATAGCAGACAAGCCGTGCAAGTCGATTCAATGATGGAAATCTCACCATTGAACCTCATGATGCATGCTGAGTTAGAAGACTTACAGTGCATCCCAGCTCTCTCCATGTGATATGCAAAATAGAATTTTTAAACCTATCTACATGGAGGTGTGCAATCGACAATATCACCCTAAACGGTAGCTGCTATTAATCGTGAAGAACCAACTTCTAGTTATTCAGAAATGAGACCAATGTCCGGTCTTTAATGTCGATCGATGCCGGCCACAACGGCTCTTGCATGCATTGTATATGACCTCTAGTGGCACGCGGTCTCATATCTGAATTACCAACATTATTAATTTGACTAGATCCATACGTAATAGACTATAGAAACATTCATTCTTACTAAGGTGTGGACCTAGTTATCGAGTCAAGCAGCCTAAATCTAGGGGCTTCATGCACATAGAACAAAGTAAAATAAGGCGAAAAGCTAAAAACATCGGGAAAACAAAATAAAAAGAAGGAGATAAAACATGAGAAACTACGACGAGGCCCCTAGGTGAACAGACACTTGGGCACTGGACCTCGTTGTGAAGAGTAGAGTCCTGGTTATATTACATGCCAAAACTATCTCTCTCTCACCATAAAATTACAAAAGTGATTTTTTTCTAAGCTAATTCCTCCTCCTGCTTCCTTGGTGCTCTCTCCAACTGGTCAAAAAGAGAAGACCAGCCTCCTCCAAGCTTGGCTACATTAGCCTCCTAGGAAATCGTCCTCGCGTGGCAGGCCCTCGCAATAAAGTCGCAAAAAGATGGCATTAGCATGTGTAATCAAATAATCAAGATGAACATTTGCAAAAGCATAAATATTTACAATAATAATCAAAGAATTAATTGCAAATAAATTAATGAATCAATAAATCATATAAATTATTACACAAAGATGACTGGTGAAAATAGGCTACCTCATTGCTCCCTGACAACGGTGCCATCTGATAACAGGGAGCAGTCGATCTGAAGTCATGTCAATCCTCAAGACGGATAGATAATTGCTGATTTGACCTCAGATGAAATCCACGGTTATACGATAATTAGCCCACAATAGAAATAATTCAATTCATGGCAAAAATGTGGAATGAAAATTTATTTTCTCTACAATAAAATGCATAGCAGGAAAGCATGTAGAGGTCGAACCACAGAGAGCAAAATGGCAGCCTACGGTTTTCTATGTACAACCGAGTCATTCATTTATATACTTCTTTTTGTGGGTTTTTGAATTTTTATTTTTTATTTTATTTTTGGTTTTATATTTTTTTGTATTTGATTTTTAATTTTATGATATTGTATTTTCTTTTTATATTTTTATCTTTTTATATTTATTTTGATATAAATATAACATATATATGTATGTATATGTATAAATACAATTAAGGTATACAAAGATACTACATAGATAAAAAATATGTAAAAATAGCCAAAATATAGTAAATAATATATTTTTGTGATTTTTATATTTTTTTATTTTTTTGTTATTTTTTTGGAATTTTTACTAGTTTTTATGTATTTTTAAAGTCAAAAATATCCCAAATATGGGATTAATAAAAAAACCAAAATTGATTTGGGTTTAAAAAAAATAAATAAGTCCCAAAATTACCCAAATGAATTTTAATAGATAAATAATAACATGCAGATAATTATAAAACACAAAAACATATTTGTGGTATTTTTATAGATTTTTTATATTTTTTGTTGAATTTTTGAGGTTTCTGATTTTTTGATTTTTCTTTTTCTTATTTTTAGGGTTTTTGTTTTCTGGACTCGATAAATATCAAAATATACCATATATAATTTTTTGGGGAATTTTTAAAAGGTTTTTATAGTTTTTTTGGTATTTTATAAATTAGACAGGGATTATTTAGGCTTCTTTTCATTTTTAATAAATGGATAAAATACAAAAAATATCAGATAAAAATATAGACGTGAACCTACAAGACATACATCATCTATCCATATTTTTTCGTATTTTTAGGAGCTCAATAGGTATTTTTAATAAATAGATAAAAGCTAATAAAATATATATCCTAGCAGGGGCATTTTTGCAATTAAAATAAAGTCTAGGGGGCTCTAAAAATTTACCAAAAATTTAAATCGTAATTAAAAACTTATTGTACTATTCGGCAAATACAGAAATGCTAGGAGCATGCATGCAAAATACCCGTCACATGGACTACACGTGACACACACTGGGAGGGACCAAAATGTAAATACAAAAAGTTCAGGGACCATCAGGCAATTTTCACAAAAATATATAACGTTAATTTTTATTTATTAGACTTTTTATAAATACATAAACCTGTAGGGGTGAACCTGCAATTTTCCCACCTCACGTGGGACGCACGTGGGGTGATCTAGACTGGACCCAAATGCAAATAAAATAAGTACAGGGACCTAGTTGCAAAATGTCCAAATTATTTAACACTAACTTTTATTTACAGGACTAAATAATAAATAAAAAAAGTTCAGGGCATAATATGCAATTTACCCGATATATGAGCACGCCATCCAATGGTGTTGGTCTTTTCACTTGCCACATGTCGCTCATCTAGCGACCGATGACGCTTCGTCGATGGACGCATGTGATTAGATCGCTGGTCACGATCGGACGGTTAATGCATGGCATGATCCAACGGCTCTGGTGTGAACTGGGACCACCTTCTTCATCCGACGGCAGGGGAGGGCTGAGGAAGAACATGGAAGAAGGTTCGCCAGGTGAACTTCCTCCAGCGATATTTTCCTCCCCTGTCGATCTTTGCTGCTCCCAACGGTCCCAAAAGCTTCCTGGCAGGTGCCTTTATCTCCTGTCGGCATCAGAATGGCACAAGGTCGACTGGAGGCCCTCTGCGAGGTCGAGGAAGAAATGGGTGACCAGGAGCCTTCGGCCAACTGCAGATCTGTCACCTGGCGCTGCTTTACGTGCCTAACCTGCACAGGAAGGAAACACAACTTGAGGGTCTCCTCCTCGGCTGAATGTGAAGATGAATACACAAGGAATGAGGTGGGCAGAGAGACTCCAGCAACGTGATAGAGGAGATCCTCATTTCGCAGAACTGAGGCGGTCCTGAGGGATTGGATGTACGTGGAACAATCGGGAGGCGATGAAGATTGATATGGAGGCGAAAAGAACAGCGGGGATGGTCCGAGGGCGCGCGAAGGAGCTCGTCGGAGCTCAACTCTGGCGAACTACGGGGTGAGCCATTATAGTTGATTTACTGAACTAAATCCTAAACTAAAGACAACCTATGACTAAAATACGCACAATAAATGAAGAAGAAACAACTCTTATACCTGGAGGATGCCCAGGGAGCAGAGTCACCAGCGAGTCGTGGGTTCATCCTGGCCTCCTAGAGCTTCACCGAAGTACGCAACACCTCCTCCTATCACGAGAAGATGATTGGGATCTAAGACGAGGGCTCCTAGGGTTTTAATGGTGACCAAATTTGAAGAAGGAGACGGGATGTATTGTTTATAGACTTTGTTAAGCACCCTTATTGATCGGTGAAAAACGGTGATTTAGGCGTATGTACATGCGATTAAAATGCATAGTGTGTATGTACAATGATCAATGATGAATTTCCATGAAGGAAGCGATCGCGATTGAGTGATGTAGCAACCGGGAAAAATGGCACAAAATCTGGGAAATGATGGGCGGCGTCAAATCAGGCGTGGGGGGAGACTGTTGATCGACGATCAACTTTTGGAGCGCTGCTATTGGTCCATCTCAGCTCACTACACGATAAACATGCTGATTTTATTCAAAAATAATTAATTTTAAAAAGTAAATAATTTATTAATTTTTTAGTATAATATAAAAAATGTTTATTATTTTATTTAGTATTTTATTATGATTTTATTTATTTTTTGTTGTATTTTATTTTAAGTTTATTTTTAATGGCTTATTGATAGGTATAATTACCTATGTTTTGTACATTTTTATTTTTATTTTGTTTATTTTATTTTTATTATTTTATTATTTTATTATATTTATTTATAACTTATTTTTGTGATTATAAATATATTTTTATTTTATTTTTATGATGTTATTTGTACACTTAAATAAATAGATATGTATATTCTAAGGTATTTTACTTAGGTTTCATATACATCTTTTTTTATTGTGTTTTGATTATTTTTATTTTGGTTATGTATTTTTAATAGAATATGTATAATATTTGCAATATTAGAAAAATATAAAGAATAAAAGAATGAAAGAATATATTTCCCTTTTATTTATATACATATAGAAACATATGTGTTTTGTCTATGTGTTCACATAGATTTATTTTATTTTTCATTTTCTTTTTGATTTTATTTTAATTTTAATGTGTACATGTGTTATAAATAATATTTACAAAATTACAAAAATATGAATTGTTAAAATATTAAAGAATGAATAAAATGAATATTTTAATCGGTAGAATGTATAAGAGGGGTCAAAAACCAAACTTGCACACAGTTACTCCAAAAAATATAAAATCATCACCATTAAATAGCTCGTGAAAAGTTATATACAATTAGAGGTGATTTTGATATGTTTTGAGTTTTTATTAGAAAGATATGGGTCTATGAAGTTTGATTTCTAGCTTTTTATTTTGTGTATAAAATAAACATTGTATATTATTTTTGTACAAACTCAATTTTGTATTTTTATTTACATTATTATCTACAACAACTTTCATGTACAAAGTTTCTTTATTTGATGAATAAATAATGAAGAATAAAATAGAAGTCAAAAATGCTTAATTAAAGAATGAATAAATAGGAATTTTTATTCTATTTTGGCCATTATCTCCCACTACTTTATTCCTTGTCGACCAAGTCAATTCTTGACTTGGTCTCGGAGTTTAGGGTCATAAAATATTTTCAATATTTTATTCCGTTTTCTTTTCTTCTCTTTATTATATAATTTTGGCATTAAAAATGGTATTATTTACACGATAAATGTAATAAATAAGGGATGTGATATTGTACAAAAAAGGTCATTTACATGTATTACTAGGGTTTTTAACACCAAAATGATAGAATAAAGGTGATGAAATGGAGATTCATCAGGCATGAACCAGAATGAGGTGAATAGTCAGCTATTGGCCTCCTTACACGCAATCCAGCAGTAATTGACTAATCAAGCATTGGCCTAGGTCACCTTTAAAGACATGTTGAATGAACTGAGGAGTTCAGAAGTAAGAGACACACAACGAGGAATCTCCACGGTGATGGTGAAGACAACCACTTTATAGATGGACATCATGGAGACGAGGGAGAGGGAAGGAGAGACCAACCCAAGCCCACATTGATGCAAACACATAACCCTAGGGTCGGTCGAATCACCATGTGGTTCAAATTCCTCCAATCCACGATTACTTTGAACTGAAGACACAATCCCTTTCTCTTCTCTCCAGTTTCCATGGGAACCCAAATGAGGAACCATATATCCATTTATAACAGTTTGGACGCATATGTAGTACCAATCACTATCCCAATATTCCGTTGGGCATAGTCAAGATGGTCGCTTTCCCTTTCAATCTTCAGGGCAAAACACTCTACTCGATCGACCACTTGGGGAAAGTGGTGATGACATGGGAAGAGATGAAGTACTCATTCTTGCACAATTACTACCCACTTAGTCATCTCATTCTGATGCGCTCCAAGATTGTCAGTATCTCCTAGGGACCCCAAGAGTCTATCCACAAGACCTGGGAGAGTTTTAGTAATTTTGATAGATAAGTATCCCCAACACGACATCTCGAAGACCATCTTGGTCCAACACTTTTTTGAGGGACATACAAAGAACAGTCAACGTCCAGTTGACACAGCCTATGGAGGATCCCATTTCAACGAGGAGGAGGATCCGGTATTGTAGATCTTCGAGGAGATGGTCGAAAGAGAGTCCACACTCTCTTCCTCTCGTTCTTCCTAAGTCCAACTGTGGATCCTCTGCAAGAATGTCAATATGGTAGACACCTGTGAAGTGGACATGTGCGAGAACTCCGATCTCAACATCATTGGTAGTCACATGTCCAAGGTAGATATCATAGAGAAGTGATCACATGATCTTGAGAAACTAGTTGTGATCGAGCAAAGAATGAAGGGCTTGGACAAGCTCGATACCATCACTAAGCAATTGGAGCTACTGGTGAACACTATCAGTGCTTGCAATTCTGTGTCAGTTGCCCTTGACACTCATACAGAGTCAAAGGAACCCCTAGTTCAACATCAGCCTCAAGTATGGCCCATCCAACCTCAGGTCCATCACGTATATTATGTACAAGCACTCGAGTAGTCGTAGCCGCAGTAGCAGACATAAATGGTTGTTTACCAGCCACCTGAGCCAAAGCCCCAGTACCGTTAGCCATGCTTTCCACCTCCTCTACACGTCCAAGAGGTGAATGGCGTTTGGATCAATGAACAATAGCTCATCCATCCTCAAGGATAACCCCAGGATCAGAACATAGCCATCAGGCCATATCACCAACAATAAGGAGGGAAGAAATTCTGGCCCATCCAGAACCATCACCAGCTGCCTTCGCAGCATGGGTATACCAGGAAGCAGAATCACCAGCGGTCTTTATACCGTTAGCACAACTATCTGCAATTACTGCTCATTATCAGCATCAGTACTCCTCACCATATCTCCCCCCAATACTCTCAGGGTTACGAGCAATAACCTCCCTCGTAATAGCACGGTCAGAGCCACACCAGGTCAAATCCTTCGAGGCAGCATCGGTTAACCTGACCCTTGATTGCCTGGCCTAGTTTATCAAAAACATGGTTGGGATGAGACAGAAGATAGAAGACCTAACAGTCATGAAATTTGTCATTCTGGCCCATGTCGAAGCCAACCCGAACAACTTCTATCACAAGGAGTAGGTAGTGTGCAGTGCCCCACCCAATTCAGGTCAAAATATTTCTTTATCTAATTCTGTAATTCTCAGGAGTGGTAGGACACTCCAAGCGACTGCGATGGTGAAGGGAAAGAAAAAAGCATCTGATGGCAAGTCATTGTCCAGGTTAGTAGAAAGGGTCGAAGAACTTTGGATGATACAATACTAATGATAAAATAAGAAAAAATGAAGAAAAACAAGAAAATTAAAAAAGAAAGCAGCAGACGAGGCGAAGCCATGCTAGTGAAGGAGAAGCAAGCAACCACAATTGAACCATCGCTAACTGATGGAGCCAAGCCTGTTGAATTTTTTTGTCCACATGATGTAAATAATTTTTCACATTTTTCCATCTACCTGTAAACAATTATATGGACAAAGGTTTACATGATATGGACAATGGTTTACAAATACAATTTCTTCCAAAACAGCCCCAATTGACGGTCGTTCCTTCGAACAACCGAAGCAGTAGTGGATTATGGCACGGGAGAGATCATATTCCGCTCCAATAGTGAGAAAGTCTAGATAGAGACGGTCCCAGAGCCAAACCCTGCAGAAGTGGTACTTGTGTTGACAGAGCTTGAACCACATGGTCAATAAGACTGCAACTTTTTAGATGAAATCAGAGGCACCAATTTGTTCTTGGATGACACATGAATTCCTCTCCTCTGATGAAGGCTTGGATACCACAGTCGAATTCACCGTTGTCTTTGAAGATGAGATCTTCGTTGATGGTTATCCTAAAATGACCAAACATTTATCCTTGTATGAGCATCAAGATTTTATTGTAGATTTGTGTAATGTTTTGAAATCTAATTCTGAATGCACAACGGTGGACAACAAACAAATGAAATATCTAATACCTGTTACAGTTGCTGAAGTTGCCACCAAGCCGACTCCCACCCCACTAGAGCTCAAACCATTACCCTCGAACATGAAACATGCCTTTCTTGCTGGTGAACTAGATATACATCCAATCATTATCAATTCCCATCTGATCGAATAACAAGAATCCCTTTTGTTTGAGGTTCTTGAAAGAAATTGTATGACGA
Organism: Ottelia alismoides; assembly: GCA_037367405.1. Lineage (NCBI taxonomy): Eukaryota > Viridiplantae > Streptophyta > Magnoliopsida > Alismatales > Hydrocharitaceae > Ottelia > Ottelia alismoides. The sequence continues at coordinate 246,615 of JAZKJV010005812.1, read as the reverse complement.
TCTCCATGTAATAAATCATTCCCTCTGCTCGCATCACATCTATCTTGAAGAAGACAGTAATCCCTCCTGGGATCTCCAGTGTAGATTGAACCCCAACTTGCGGGATGATGTCATGAAAGAAATTACAAAATGGTGTAATGTAGGAATCATCTACCATCTCCGACTCCAAATGGGTGAGTCCCATGCACGTGGTGCCAAATAAATCAGGGATCACCATTGTCACCAATGATGAAGGAGAGGAGATTTCGATCAGGGTCTTGACTTTATGCACGTCTGTGTGGGCTACAGATAGCTGAATCTTGCAACCAAGAAGTACCACTATCCATTTCCCTTCATCGATCAGATAGTGGAGAGACTGGTCATGAAGGAATATTTATACTTCTTCGACAGATACTCTAGGCACAATCAAGTCATCATCGCTCCAAAAGATCAGGAGAACTACCTTCACATGTCTGTTTGAGACATAGCCTTCATAAGAATGCCCTTTGGATTGTGCAATGCACCCGTTACATTCCAAAGATGCATGTTGGTGGTTTTCGCAGATATGGTTGGTAGCTTTCTCAAAGTATTCATGGGCAACTTCTCAGTCTATGGGAACAATTTTGATCAATGTTTGAGTTACTTAGACAGAGTTTTGAAGAGGTGTTGTGAAGTAAATCGTATGCTCTCATGGGAGAAAAGTCACTTTATGGTGACTGAAGGCATTGTACCGGATCACGTCATCTCCAAGCGTGGTATGGAGGTTGAACCAACCAAGGTGAACGTGATTTCCAAACTTGAGCCACCAACAAATTTGAAGCAAGTTCGATCATTTTTGGGGCATGTGGGATTCTACAGAAGATTCATTAAAGTCCAGCAAGATTGCTTGAACACTGATAGAGCTTCTCAGAAAGGAGATCGATTTTGTGGTTGATGACTAGGTTCTCTAGTCCTTCAATTTGCAGAAGGACCTCATCACACATGCTCTTATCCTCTAGCCACCTAATCGGTCTCTTCCTTTAGAGATCATGATGGTTGCCTCAGACAATGCAATTGGTGTTATGCTTGGACAAAGAAGGGATGGGCATCCATTTGCAATTCACTACACTAGCAGAACACTTTATGAAGACTAGAAGAATTATACAATCACAGAGAAAGAGTCGTTATCTATAGTGTTTGCCCTAGAAAAGTTCATATCACATCTATTGGGATCCAAGGTCATTATTTATACAAATTACTCTGCCACCAAGTACCTCCAAAGAAAGAAGGATGCCAAGCCTCGTCTGATTATATGGATCCTTCTACTCCAGGGATTCGACCTAGAAATCAACGACAAGCCTAGAGTAAAAAATGTGGCATCAGTCCATCATTCCAAATTGTTGAAATTGAGACTCTTGAGCAAAATGCCATTCTTATCGTAGAGACCTTTCCAGATGAGGCAATTTTGTTCGTCACCTCGCTCCCCCAATATGTTGACATCGTCAATTATCTTATCTCCAAGAAGACTCCGCCTGACTAGCCGAAGATCAAATTTGATAAATTCTTGACCGACATACATTTCTACCTGTGGGAGGATCCTCATCTATTTCATGAGGGATTAAATTGCATTTGGAGGAGGTGTATACCTCATGAGGAGATTACTGGTGCTCTAGAACATTGTCACAAACTTGAAGATAATGGACACCATTTTGGAAAGAGAACGACAACAAAAGTGCTTCAATGTGGCCTTTGGTTGCCAACACTTTTCAAGGATGCAGTTGATTTTGTGAAATAGTGTACTAATTGTCAGAGAATGGGCGAAAATACCAGTTCCTGTGACACAATGCCTCTAAAATGCATTCAGATATCATACATCTTTGACACATGGGGCATTGACTTTATGGGCGTGTTCCCTAATAGTTAGGGTTTTGAGTACATCCTACTGGCCATGAGCTGGAGGCAATCCCCGCCTGAGCCGCAGATAGTCGAACCGTCTGTTGATTCCTCAAGAACAACATGATCTCACGGTTTGGAATGCCTAAAATTTTGATATCATATGGGGATAGCCACTTTGTGAATAAAGAAGTCAAGAAATTGATGAAGGAATACGACATCAAATATTGTGTTGTAGTGTCATACCATCCAGACTCGAATGGCTTAGATGGATGCTCAAACAATGAGATAAAGACTATCATGTAGTTCTTTCGGCTCACTTGGCATGTCTCCCTACTACCTCATCTATGTCAAGCAATGTTATCTACCCATGGAAGCAATTCACAAATCATTATGGGTACTGAATAAGTATAACTTAGAATTTGAAAAAGCTGGAAAGAATCAGAAAGTTGATCTGAACCACCTGTTAGAATTTAGAGACTATGTGTAAGGCAACAACCTTATGTACATGGAGAAAGTCAAGAATGTCATGATAAACAAATCCGAAGAAAGATTTTTGAGCCTGGACAGAAGGTGTAGTTGTTCGACATAAAGTTGAAAATCTTTCTAGGCAAACTGAAGAGTAAGTAGACCATGTCGTTCACAGTAAAAACTGTGTGTGACAACGTAAGCCTCTTGATATCTGAATTGTCATCTGACGCACAACCTCTTGTGGTTAACGTACAGTTGCTGAAGCCGTACCTAGAACATGACATATTCATGTTCGTTGTAGATCGCATCCAAGTAGTGTTTCAAGAAGATTTTACAGAGACAGATGGATCAAATCCTTAAGCTCAAAATCTCATAAAAACTATTTTCTTCTTTTGTTCTTTTCCTTTCTCATTTCTAGTTCTTCCGAAAGGTCCTCATCCCTTTCATCACTGCTATACTTATGACATACTTTATCCTAAGTACGGGGGGGATGAGCACCATGAGTAAAGTTCATATTTTAATCCCTCCCTTTCCTCAATTCTTGATATTCTGTCTATACTTAGGGATGTTTTACCCTAAGTATAGGGGGATCCAGTTCGAGCCGATGATTTTGTACATTCCCACCCTTGACCCTCCATTATGTACAGTCTGTTATACTTAGGATTATTTGATCCTAAGTATAGGGGAGACGATCGACTTCTCATTCTTTTATAATTTAGTCATTGTAGTATAGGCTTTTCTATACTTAGTACGAGTTATGTCTTCTTTTTTTCTCTCTGATCTATGAGGACATAGCTCAAGCTAAGTATAAGGGGCCCGTATATAACATGTATATAATTTAGCCATAACTTGTACTTAAGTATTTTCAATAATATGGCAAATTAATAAAATACACAATAATTCTTTATAAATACAAGTAATGAATTGGGTTCAAATATTTTGCAAAATGATTTGAAAAATGGTTGAAGAATGTCTTGAAAAATCTTTTGAAAACTATCTGTAAAACTTTTGCAAATTGTTTTCAAAGCTTTGTAAAAATATTTTGTTTCCCAAAATGTATTTTATTTGTGTAAATAAAATTTTTGAAAATCTATATGCGAATGATTTGAAAAATGGTTGCAAAAGAACTTTTGAAAATTTTAAACATACTATTTGAAAAATCTTTGCAAAATGATTTTCAAATTTTGTAAATGTTTGTAAAAATGCTTGTCAAATTATTTACAAAAATAAGTTTTCAAAATTTTGTGAAAATGATTTCAATTATTTTGAGAACCTTGTGTAAATAACTGCTTAAATAAAATTCCTTATAAATCTCTATAAAACTTGTGCATAAATCTTGTAAATAAGCACTAACATTCAACTCATAAATTCTCAGTGTAAAGTGCACCTTCACTCCTGTAAATATAGAAGCACCCTCGTGTAAATATCTGCACATTCTTTTTTACTGACCTTTATTTCGAAAATCCATAAAATATGCAAAAATCCCAAACCCATAAGAATTTGCAAAATCTTTTCAAAAATCTGCATAAAAATGTGCAAATTCTTTTCAAAAAATACATAAAAAAGTTCAAAATAGAAAATGATTTCACAAAAAGATTTTCTTCTACATTGTACATAGCATCTGCATTTTTCAAAATGATCTAGAAACCTCGCACTTAACACTTAGCTCAACCCAGATGGATTGTTGAAAAATCTTGAAGTCTAAGTTGAGATGATGTTAGGCCACTTCGTCAAGGGTGGCTCAGGAACCATTCTTGGGGATTGTTGAAACTGGTACTCTAACCCACTACTTTTCGTAGCTGTGATATCTAAAGACTGGCTTCTCCATCACTGGTACGACTTCACCTTGGCTGTTGATGTTTTTGTATTTTTGAATTTTCTTCATTTTTTTGTGTTTTGGTGGTGTTGTTGCATCATCCAAAAAATCTCTGGCTTCCATCGACTAGTATGGTTGAAGACTCGTCATCAGACACTTTACTCTCTGCCTTCGCTGTAGTAGACGATCAGAGTGTCCTATCGTTCCTAAGAGTAATAGAATTAGATAAAGCAATATCATTTCTACCTGAACCGAGTTGAACACTGCAGACTACCTCCTCCTTATGATGGAAATTGTTCGAATTTGCCTCTACTTGGGTTGGAATGGCAGTCTTTGTGACCATCGGGACATCTATTTTTTTGACTCATCTCAACCATATTCTTTCTTAACTTGGCCAAACAATCTAAGGTAGGGTTGATTGGGGTGGACTCAGAAGGCTCTGCCTAGTGTGGCCTCTGCATCTGATGATAGGAAGGAGGTTGTTGCTGGTAACCCTGTGACTACTGAGGAGGAGGAAGAGAAGGGTATTATTGCTATAGCTGGGAGGAGTACTGGTAGTATTAAGCAAATGATTGTCGGTACTGTTGTTGACGGTATCTGGACTATTGCTGGTAGTTTTGTATCCATGTGTATCCATGTTACATAGGCTGTTGGTGATGGTTGGGTTGGGTTGGTAGTTCCCCCTCTTTGATGTTGATGATATAGTCGGTTGGCATTGTTCTGACCCTGTGGTTGTCCCTGATGATGGTTCAGTTGTTGGTCATTGCTCCAAATGCCATTCATCTCACGGATGAGTGGTGGAGGTGGGTAACATGGCTCGAGGTACTGTGGCTAAAACTCAACTGGTTGGTAGACAACCATCTGTGTCTGTGACTGTGACTGCGGCTGCTCTAGAGCATGCATGTAATATACATGCTAGACAGGAAGTTGGCTTGGACTCGACTGAGGTGGTTGTGGAACTATCTGCTCCTTCTCAGTTGCAGGCTCAAGGACAACTGTCACTGCATTGCATGCACTGATAGTGTTTACCAGCTGCTCCAGTTGCTTGTAATGATGTCGAGCCCGTCCAGATCTTTTAATCTTTGCTCAATCCTGGTGAGCTTCTCAAGATCCTGAGATCTCTTCTCAATAATATCCACCTTGTAAATGTGACTTCTGATAATGCTGAGGTCGGAGTTATCACACTTGGATACTTCATGAGTATATGTCATGTTAACATTCTTGTGGAGGATCCGAGGCGGAGGCTTAATCTGAAAGGAACGAGAGGAGGAAAGTACGACCTCTCCTTCGGTTATCTCCTCGAATATTTGCCATACGGCGTCCTTGCTGAAGTGAGAACCTCCACATGTGGTGTCAACCAAATGTTGACTATTCTATGTAAGGCCCCCCAAAAAATATTGGACCAAGCTGGTCTTCGGTATGTCGTGGTGGGGGCACTTCTCAATAAAATAACTAAACCTCCCAGGTCTCATAAAAAGATTCTTGGGGTCCTTGGGATATGTAGGCTATCTTGGGTTGCATGAGATTGAGACGGCTGAGAGGATAGTACTTGTGCAATAATGCTAACTTCAATTCCTTCCAATACGTCAGCACCATTCCCATATGATTGATCTAATGCAGTGATGTGCCTTGAAGGCTGAAAGGAAAGGCAGTCATTTTGACTATGCCCAGCGAGATATTGGGATAGTGAGTGGTGCTACAAATGCATCCAAATTGTTGGAGATAGATGTAGGGTTCCTCAATTGAATTCCCGTCGAAGCTGGGGATGAGAGAAAGGAGTTGTGGATTCAGCTCGAAATGTCTGTGGATCAGCAGAATCTAGATCCCCTCAGTAATGTGATCGGTCCCAGGGTTACATGTCTGCCTCAAGGTGGGCTTGGGTCAGCCTCTCCTTCCTTCCCCCTCGCCTCTACGAGGTCCATCTACATAATGATTATCCTCATCATCACCATGGAGATGATCATCTCCTCCTTGTTGTCCATCCCTCACTTCTGATCTCCTCCTCAGTTCATTCAGCATGTCCTGGAAAGCAACCTGGGCAAGTGCTTGGTAAGTCAACTACTGTTGGATAGTCTGCATGAGGCCAAGAGCTGGTTGTTCACCTCACTCTGGTTCGTGCCCTGCTATGTATTCTGCTTTGTGCTTAGCAATTGCGGTCCCTTTTTCATGTGCTAGTAGGATCCATTTCTGAATCGGACTGTAAAAGATCGAGCACCAGATCGGGGTCCTAATCTACAATTTGGGAAAATACCCCGTTCAGTCTGCATGCAGGCAACAGATATAGAGAATTATTCAGATTAGGGACAATTCTGATTTTTATGAGGTGTAAGGAGTGAAATCAATCTCCATCCAAAAAGGGCAGAACTCGGGAAGAGAGTTTTCTTAGTCTGAGTGAGGCAGAAGAAATGAGGAGTCCTGAGGGTGGTTTGCGGAGTTCGAATCGAGTACATGGGAATCTCCCTGAATTATTAGAGATGTTGAGCTCATGGACTCTATGTGGGTGTCAGTGGAGTCCCGACCAAACCGTCTTAGAGACAACATCTTGAAGGAAAACAAAGATAGACAATAAATGAAAGATATGGTGATGGACACGAAATAAAAGGAGTGTAAAATAGTAAAAGGCTCACATTGAGCAAAGGATCAAAGGGAAGTGAAAAGAAGAAGTGACAAAATTGTGCAAGTGTGCGAGACTTGATCTTTGAATCCTACTCTAGATCAAAGAAACACCAAACAAAATTGTTTCACCAATCAATTCCTATCAAGCCATGAAGGATCAACAATTTTTATCTTTTCAATTTAGAGTTGTGATTCATGCAAAAATTATAATGCGCCCTTAAGTGTCTAGCCCTAAAGGAGAGCATGTACTGTCAGGAATGTATCACCATACTTGTTCTACCTCCTTTGTATCTTGTGATCTACACTTTTTAGGTCCTCAATATCGGTCGTAGGGGGTGATGAATCTCGGATTCATCACTCTAAATCTCATTTATTAGGCTCAAATCCCTCAAAATCAACAGCATTTCTGCATCTATTTTGCATAATTAGCTTTCATGCATGTTTTCATAAGAATTGCATTTTAGCACTAATTTCTGCACAAAATAAGAAGCCAAAAATCCAAGTTAAAATTAGCCTGTAAATAGCCTAAGTTCCCGGATTTTTAACTCATTCATGCTAACTCCGAATGACCCAAAACCATCTCCACTGTGTACATATCACTAACAATAATAAATGAAAAATACAAAAAATCACTAACCCAAATAAGTGGAACAAAAACCCAAACCCTAGTTTCAGGATTTCCAGTCTAAAAACCTCATATCTTCCTCATCCAGTGTTCGTTTTAATCCTACTCACTTTTGAACAAATGTTCATTCAATTATCTTCAAAACAAGACCAAGTTCAAGTGAATCGGAGCTCATATGTGAATATTGGGTTTTGGGTCTCTTTTGTACATTTTGTATTTTAGCTGATTTTGACCTATTATTTTATGTAAATAATTAATGTATTTTAGTTCATTTCTTTTTGATTTGTCTTCTTTGATGAAAATTTTATTAAAATGCAAAAAAATCTAAATCCAAATTAAGCTTGAAATCAAAGAAACAAATTGAGTCCGAGTCTTCACTAACTTACTGTACACAATTGGAAATTTTCATCTTTTATTTTATTTCTTTTTTAAATTTATAAAATAAAAAAATTAGATTAATGTGTAAATATTTATTCTTGATTTTATCGTATTTTTTTTAGAATTTTTTATCTGGTTTAAAAATGACATAAAATTACAAAACCCAAAAAAATCAAGGTATTTTATGTACATGGGATACCCCAAAAATATCACTTTGTGCATTTGATCGATTTTGGTTTTGATGTCTTCATGAAAGTTGTAGATCTCATCGAGACGAGCAATTTTCGTGAAGAAACTTTTTGATCTGAGGTCGTTTACTATTTATTTTTGATTTTACAAAGTCTTTAATTTCTGAATTTTCTGGTGCTGACACGTGGCATCCCCTGGGGCTGCCACGTATCAGCCATTTTTGGCTTATTTATTAATTCGTATTTATTAAAAATAAATAAAAAAAATAAAAAGCCACTGCACCTGCGTCGCACGTGCCTTCTAGGCACGTGCTCCGCACGTGCTCGCCCTTTCTCTTTGGTACCCTTTGCGCCATGTGTCGCGTTCCTGGTCGCCCGATCTCGACCGATCGGACGGCTAGGGATCATGTTCTACCTCCGTCTGCCTTTCCCAATCAGGCGTGTGCCGCCCCCAATGAAACCGCCGATGCCCTGCAACTATCGTCAATCTCCTCATCAGATCTCCCTCCGATCTCCTCCCTCTTTCGTCTCCAATCTCGCCCAGATCCTCCCCGATCTTGTCTTCCCTGAATCCCTCGTCCAATCGCCTAAAATCCCCGACGATTACCCAATCGCATCACCTCCCCCCAAAACTTTCCCCTTCTAGCCTCGCTCCTCTCCCTATTTAAGAAGCACTGCCGCACCTCTGAAATATCATCTGTCGATCTGTTATTCAAGCTTGTCGGGGTGACAGCATGTCCATCCTTAACCGGCGAGATCCGAGCTTCAAGCTCGTCGTAGCCCTATGACCGAGATATCCTCATTTGTTGCTGCTTCACTCCGGTTCCAACGCCGTAGAGCCTACGACGACCTCCATCGACAACGTCATCTTCTCCGACCACCGCTACGTCCCCGACTACCACTACGCCTCCGACTCCACCGACATCAACATCCTCCTTCTTCGTCGTCATCAGCAGCCACACCATCGTCATCGACCACTTCTTCGACGCACGCCTTCTTCGACATCCACGTCCATCGCGTCATCGCCGACAACGATCCAACAGCTTGGGGCTCCTCCGCCCCCGAGCCTTTGTCATCAGCAGCAACTCGACCACCGGAGTGTTCTGCCACCGACAAAGCCCCCAACGCCGCCTTTGGCCAAACCTCCTCCGCTAGAGCCACCAGCCACGGCCGGGCGCTCCAGGGCCCGAGACCCCTGCCATGTGCGCACGTGGGGGCAGGGGACGTCAGCAGTGTCACCTCCCTGGGTCACGTGCTCCACACGTGACCGCGGGGCAAATTACAAAGGGGTTCCTGGAGGATTTCCATATCGTAGATCAGTCCAGCTAGTACCCCTTGGAAAAATTGCACTATTGTTCCCCTGGATACTGTTAACTACAATTAGGTCCCCACACTGCATTTATTTTTATATTTATTTTATTTATTTATTGCAGAAAGACCCATGTGTTCCTCATTACGTTTAGACCTCTACATGTCATTATTTTATTATTCAAAATAGCACGATGTTCGTCATTTAATTCTCTACATCTTGGCATATTGTGGATAATTTTTATGATCGATGGTTAATTATGATTAATTATCTCGTGGAAAATTGCATATTTTGCCCATTTTGTGCTCTTAAATTTGCCATTGATTAACCATTGCTTTAAAAATTCCCGAAAAAATCATATATTGTAGAATTAATTATGCTTAACATTGTGCCCGAAAAAATTTGCATTTGCATGCATAGATTGCCCTGTAAAAATCATTTTGCATATTTCAGTGTTTGATTTTTAATAGGTATTAAATCTTATATTTTCGAGGTTTAGGATTTTCTTGAGGTCCATCACCTAGTGATAGATCTTAGTTAATTTTATCCCTTGAAAACAAGTAGGTTTAATATTTATTATAATTAAATATTGAAATTCATTTTGTTTGCATCTAAAAATTCATTAAAAAATTTCATATTGCATCCAAAAATTCCAAAAAAAATTTATTGTGCGTTCGTTTCATCATAATTTGCATCTTGGCCAAGTTTCGTATTTTTCGGACATTGTTTGAGCATAATTTACATTTTAGTCCCTAAAATAGGCCAAAATTTCATTTTGCATCCTTTATTGCATTAAAAAATTCCAAAAAAAAGACCGCCTCAAAAATCGCGTACGAATTTTGATAAACATAATTCTAGATTGTTCCTTTGCCTCCTTGTGTTCGACCTTGGGACTTGCCCAAGTAAAGTAAACAAAAATCACGAAATTTTAAATTGAATAATTATTTGTGGTTATTTTCTTGACCGATTCCGATTGCCTCCTACAACGAACGACACATTAATTTTACGCACGATAAAATAAACACAACATCTTTTAATGTTGCGATTTCGGACTCATCAGATGCGCCATTGTCAGGGAGGCAAACGGATTACTTTTTTGTTTTGAAAATTTTCATTCAGTTTTCCGCATTTGGGTATTATGACCCCCGAATTTCTCATTGTAAATTCCATTTATTCCTGCATTTATTTTATTTTATTTTCAGCATTTATTTCTCTTATTTTATTTTTTGATTTATTTTTGAGTTACATTCTCTCTCTTATTTTTCTTGCGAGGTACCCGACGTACGTGGAGTGGTTTTTCAAGAAACCGAAGCATCTTCACCAACTTCTGAAAAAAGCTGCAATTAAATTTAGATCGAGTCGAATCGTGAGAGAGCGTAGAGTCTAGGTTTTTAATTTCTGCAATTTGTTTCTATAATTAATTGCTCCTTTATAGTGGTGTCCGTTTGGACTCTCGCTTGTGTAAAAAGACCTTAAACTTTTTTCTGTGGTGTGTCGTGGCTTGTTTCACTCTCCGGTGAGGGTAGAGCCCGACTTGAGTGGCGATTAGGATAGACCTACACATACGACTCTTAGAGCATTTTAATTTCTTGATTGTGCTCGTAGGAATTAAGCCACACTCCACTTTAATTGAGACGCACATAGATCGTTCCATTTAGCCAAAATTTAACTCAATTCTTCCTCGATAATAGAACTTTCTGATTAGGTGCGGTTTTTCATCAGCTTGCATCCATATAGAATAAATTTTCAATTTCTGTATTGCCTCCCACATGGAGATTGCAAGGATTCACTGTAAGTCTTCTAACTGAGCATACATCATAGTTTTTCGAGTGCATCGGCTTTTTTCCGAACTTCTCCCTCGTGTTTTATCACATAACTCTAAAGGAAATTGGGACTGTACGGTAGACGTGTATTTGTGCTCATTTAAGTTCTTCAGTGATCACCTAATTAAAATTGGGACTGCTAAATATAGCCGATTTCAAAATAACCCATAAAATCAAGAATTTCTGTGGGAGAGCAACCCCAACCTTGGATGCTTTTATTTTTTTTGAGTGAGTGAGAGACGTCACTTAAGGCTAGAGCCCAAACCCGAATTTTCATATTGAGTACTAATTCCACCAAAAACGATTAGCTACTTCTCAGTGAGGATCTGCGGGTAGCCAGTAAACGGTCCGGATTTCCTTAACTGAGTGGGTGGTTTAGAGGACACTACGTAAGGCTCCATCCTAAAGTAACGGGTAGTCATTCTATGGTCCGTACTTACTCCCATACTGGCTGAAAGTAGGTGCAACTAGTCGTAAGAATTCGGGACAGTCATTACGAAAATTTCGGCACCTAACAGCTCGCTAAATTTTTTCCAAGATTGATTTATCACCAACTAAAATTGAAAAGATAATAGCCGAACTCTTACGGCTTCATTGTGTGTGTTGGTGAACTCGGGATTTGATTTGTGTTTGCATTGGTGTGCATGAACCAGTATCGAATATCAAAAGCTGCACATTTGATAAAATTTCTTTTGACTATCCCGTGCAATCATCTCTCTTCTTTTCTTGATTTAAACCTCATCATGGAACTCTTGTCCAAAAACTCTTGCAGACCCAACCCCTCACTCATTTCAGCTCTTTCAAAAATGGCCAAACATTTATCTGGAAATCCATCAGAGTTATACTATGAAAATGAATTTGTCTCGCTTAGGCCCAAATCAACTAAATCGTCTTCTTTCAATAACCCTCCAACATTTGCGGGAGATTTTCACCCGCGGATGAATTCGACCCCCTCATTAATTCCTACTCGAATCATCCGACCGCACATGACCACCTACCATCTTGGACTGAACCGTCTTATTCTCGGTTTCTCGCTAATGAACCATTTCAAGATCAAAATACCTTTGAATCTCATGATTGGCCAAGAAGCCAAACCCAGATGGAAAGATCCGCACTTAATGATCATCAGCGTTGGATTGACTGCAACGATCAAATCTCTATTGTCTAACCTGAATATAACTCATTTGATCAGCCTATACATACAGAGGACCACATGGATGAGATCGACACATATGCACCCTGTATGACCCCATTATTCGAGGATAAAATCAATCATGACAATGGAAGTAGAGTCTACTCAAACCAGGATGACATGCCCGATTCACGACATGTTGAGTATGAGACCTACATATTCCCGTAAAATCCTTCCACTGAGCAACCTCCTTTCATAATTTTTAAGGAGAAGTTTTCAGACAAAAATGATCATATATTGGACATTCCAAGAAAGTCTTCTCCAAGCGCAGATAGGAAAATAGAAGATGAAAATATTAAATTGCAAAAACACACATCAACTGCTCCAATGATTGATCATGAACAGAATTTGAGGATGATATTTTGAGGATAAATAAAAGATTCAAATCAATGGAGGATAGATTTCAAAAATTTACCGACTGACCAATCTCAATCTCTGGTGGCTCGGACATAAAAATGAATGAGGAAATAATTGGATCTAAGATTGAGAATCTTGAGGATATTCAGAAGTATGGGGACGATTCTGACAATAGCACTTCTATATATTATTCACCTAGAAATGACTATGCCTCTGACTCGTACTCTGAACATCAAAGCCCCTTCTCATCTGAGGAACACACCACATCACCACACCACACAGAAAATACCAAAAAATGGGAATATTCAAAAACACCGAAAAATCAAAAATCCAAAAAAATTCATAAAAATTGAGACCGAAGAAGAGTTGAAGAATTTGGATCCTGCTTTATGGGAAAGACTGGAGAAACGCTTGATTTTTGAACTTCCCTTTATAAAGGCCCTTGAACACTTCCACGACCTCAAAGGATTTGTAACGGACAAATTAATGATCAAAAAGTCAGGCAGGATACGGATAAAGATTGAAGACATATCTTGTCAATGGCCTCCTCCTTGGTGTTGAGGAGAAAAACCAAGTGCCGCATAGTGAAGCGGTTGCCCAGATTTGACTATGAAATCAAAAACACAATTTTCACCCATGCTCGGATTGATGACGATGCAACGATCAATATCCTCCCGACCTCTGTATTTCACGAACTCAAACTCGGACCGATTCGGAAGATACGAGAAATTGTTCAATTGGATGACCGATCAATAAAGCGGTCGAGAGGAATCATTTCTGTCATCATGAAATTCCAAGGTGCTCTGCTCAAAGTAGATTTCATGATCATCGATATTGAGCATCAAGGAGAATTCACCCAGTCTCCAATTATTCTCGGAAAACCATTCTTAGCATTGGCTAAGGCAATTATTGATTGTGAGACTCAGGAAATCAGTTTCACATCATTGGAAGCACTTCGATCTGACCCAGTCTTTGAGGAATCACGATTTTCTTAGGCAACCCACGAAGTCCCCGACAGCCGTAACCATGAAACGGTAGAAGAGCCCTACCCCGCTGCTATATATGAGATAGAAGTTGTTGATGAGACTATTGATTTAGAGAATCTCCTCCCTGCTCCATTCCCAGCTGCTCTCACCATGGAGAATCGAGTATATGAATCATATGATCTGGAGACTTATGCATGGTCGCACCTTGGGTCGACCTATTCTGACTACCTTGATCGCATCAACTCGACACAGGAATGCTCCAACATCAAATCAATTGAGAACGAACATGCAGAAACTCTTCCCAGTATTTCAATTCCCGCGGATCTCAATATAGACAAATCCTTCTACTACGATCATGAGACATATGCATGGTCGCACCCTGGAGCAACCTTCTCTGAATACCTTGACTAAATCATTCCAAATCGAGAGTGCACCAACATTCAGAAGACTAAGAACAAACACGCATCTCGAACACCGACCAAGGAGAAGAATTCCAATGGCTATTCATCTGGATACTCAAGTGAACTGACGTCTTTACGAAATAAGAAAAAGAGAGTTACCTTTGACCTTTCGGAAGAGGAATCAACTGATGATCCCTCATAAGGTCCGGAAAAGGTAGTCTACATGAGTGAAGTCTGTTCGGCAGCTCTAAAGCCATATCTTCGCAAGGATCCAAAATTTGATTCTTGTTAAACAATTCCCGTTCCTAATTATTACTCATCCAAAGCTCATGCTCCTGCCCTCTTCAAGTAAACTGGAATTATTTCTTATGAGCTGACTGAGATCGGTGCTTTCGAGTATTCATCTGAGCACAAACCACTTGATCCCAAAAAGGAACAAATTTTGAGGAAACAATTGAAGAAACAAAAAGACATGAATATCTGGAGTGTGTCCACTTTCAAATACTATTCCTCTGAGGATAACTCTGATGATGGCTACCTTTCATCTGACTCAAATGTTTCATCTACTATCCATCATGATTTTTCTGAGGATGGCATTGATAATAGTTGGGAATCATATGCTTCATCTCCATCTCGTTATACCGATATCCCATCACAAGCTCACAAAAAGATCAGCCGAAAACCACCTTAATCATCGGCTACCTACCCTCCCTCCCGACCACATCGGTCTCCTTGTATAGTTTCTTCCTCTACGTAGGCCAAGTCCTAAGTATAGGGGGGATCGATGCCATCTGCATATACCATTTTCCGTGTCACACTCTATCTCCTGATCGCTCCATTTCCACCCTTCTCTTATACTTAGGCTGACCAGAGCCTAAGTATAGGGGGAACCGACGCCCACCTGTATATACTCTCCTCATTCACATACCCCGATCGCTTCATTTTTTCCGCTCTTCTTCTATACTTAGACTGTTCGTAGTCTAAGTATAGGGGGCGGTTCTGTAAATCTTGTTCTTTTTTTTATCTTTTTCTTTCTCTTACGCTTAGCCTGAGCTATGTCTTCTTTACACTTCTTGTGCTCTGAGGACACATCACTCGCTAAGTATAGGGGGTCTGTATATATACTTTGTATATATTTTACCCATATCTCGTACTTGCACGTAAGTCTATATGTATTTACAGGGTGGGTAACTAACATAAAAAAACACAAAAAACAACAAAAAAAGAGAAAAAGAAAAAGAGTTTTGCTACTAACACTGACTGTGCTCAAAATTTTTAAAAAG
This sequence comes from Ottelia alismoides, assembly GCA_037367405.1. Lineage (NCBI taxonomy): Eukaryota > Viridiplantae > Streptophyta > Magnoliopsida > Alismatales > Hydrocharitaceae > Ottelia > Ottelia alismoides. The sequence continues at coordinate 231,319 of JAZKJV010005812.1, read as the reverse complement.
AATGGCTTCTTATTCATTTTTGCATTAAAAAAACAAAAATCCCTTGCATAAAAAAATCACAAAAAGAAAAAAAAGGTGTCTGGATTTCACACACCTGCACTTCATCCAGCATCGCATTCATTCGTGTGAAAAGTCTTTGGGTTCTGAACCGAGATATGAGCAGAAACCGAGAGTGGTCTGGACTTGACCTTAATCCACCTAATTTTCAAAGTAACTTCACCGAGAAATAGGATTTTAGAAACTTCAGGTCTTTGACTTAATTCTTTGAGTTCCACATGACAATGTGCAGCGTTTGACTCTTAATGTCTAACCTGGTCTCTTTATTCTAGGTACAACTCTAGAATAGGGAATTAATTTGTACTCTCGCACTATGCACTTGGCTCAACTCAGACGGGATGTTGGAAGACAGTGTGAGTTTTTTTTCTGGTAGCTTGAAAATCTAAAGACCATAATACGGGTTGAAATAAATCTTCGGAAAAGGGATGGACGGCTGGGCACAATTTTTTCTAAGACCCCAAAAAATGTACGGAAACAAAAAGATTCTATATCCGTAGGGGCACAACAAGATCCAAGTAAAACCACGAAAAATTTCAAATACAAAGAAGCAACTACCAAATAAAATCTGACCAAAAAGGTCCAAGCTTCAAGAAAGCCTGCAGATCTTGGTGGAGACTCGGCTACACTGGCCATCTTCACAAGGAGATGTGACTACACTGGCCACCCTCCAGTTCTTTTCCCCTTCTTCTAACTTCTCCCCCCAATTCGATTGTGAACACAGCGCGAAATACCTTAGAAGGAAATACATGACTCCCCGAGGACGAGTTACTGGAGAGGAGAGGAGAGGAGCATTGTAGTCCGGCAATCTGGATGGGAAGAGCTAAAACCTTCCACTCACATGAGTCGGTTGTTCTGTTCATAAGGTATAGTTTGGGAAGAGGATTGATCTAAGATGACTTCTGAGCCGAAATTATAGCAATGATGTGTAGAGGTTGAAGGCTGTTGATTTTAAAATTCTAAGTCTCACAGAAGTTCAGACACACAAATAATCCAAATGTCGAGTTTAGTTTCACTTTCACCTTCAGCACATGGTCTTAGTATGGAACCCAATCTCATTTCACCTCATGGCATTTCTTTTTGATGCTCAGGGACGAGCATGCTTTAAGTATAGGGGGATGATGAATCTCAGATTCATCACTCTAAATCTCATTTATTAAGCTCAAATCCCTCAAAATCAACAGCATTTCTGCATCTATTCTGCGTAATTAGCATTCATGCATGTTTTCATAAGAATTGCATTTTAGCACTAATTTCTGCACAGAATAAGAAGCCAAAAATCCAAGTTAAAATTGACCTGTAAACAGCCTAACTTCTCGGATTTTTAACTCATTCATGCTAACTCTGAATGGCCCAAAACCATCTCAACTGTGTACATATCACTAACAGTAATAAATGAAAAATACAAAAAAATCATTAACCCAAATAAGTGGACCAAAAATCCAAACCCTAGTCTCAGGATTTTCGGACTAAAAACCTCATATCTTCCTCATCCAGCGTCCGTTTTAATCCTGCTCACTTTTGAACTAATGTACATTCAATTACCTTCAAAACAAGACCAAGTTCAAGTGAATCGAAGCTCATATGTGAAAATGGGGTTTTGGGCCTCTTTTGTACATTTTGTATTTTAGCTGATTTTGACCTATTATTTTATGTACATAATAACCTATTTTAGTTCATTTCTTTTTGATTTGTCTTCTTTGATGAAAGTTTTATTAAAATGCGCAAAAATCCAAATCCAAATTGAGCTTGAAATCAAAGAAACAAATTGAGTCCGAGTCTTCAGTAACCGACTATACAAAATTGGAACTTTTCATCTTTTAATTTATTTCTTTTTTTTAATTAATAAAAATCCAAAAAAAGCTCAGAGAGGTGCGAGCGTAGGCCTTAAAGACTGGAAATGCGAGCGAGAAAAGCCCCTAAAGTGATCGCGCCTCAGAGGGCAAAGTGGAGCGAGGGAAACTTCGAAGCTATTAGAAAACAAAAATAAAAGGGCGATAGGTTAATGTGTAAATATTTATTCTTGATTTTATCGTATTTTTCCGAATTTTTTTATCTGGTTTAAAAATGACATAAAAATTACAAAACCCAAAAAATCAAGGTATTCTATGTACATGGGATACCCCAAAAATATTACTTTGTGCATTTTATCGATTTTGGTTTTGATGTCCTTATGAAAGTCGTAGATCTCATAGAGACGAGCAATTTTTGTGAAGAAACTTTCTCGATTCGAGGTCGTTTATTATTTATTTTCGATTTTACAAAATCTTTAATTTTTTAATTTTTTGGTGCTGACACGTGGCAGTCCCTGAACTGACACGTGTCGGCCTTTTTTGGCTTATTTATTAATTTGTTTTTATTAAAAAAATTAAAAAATTAAAAAGCCACCGCATGTGCGTCGCACGTGCCTCCAAGGCATGTGCTCCGCACGTGCTCGCTCTTTCTCTTTGGTACCCTTTGCGCCACGTGTCGCGTTCCTGGTCGCCCGATCTCGGCCGATCTGATGGCCAGGGCTCATCTTCTACGTCCGTCCGCCTTTCCCAATCAGGCGTGTGCCGCCCCACAACTATCGACAATCTCCTCATCAGATCTCCCTCCGATCTCCTCCCTCTATCATCTCCAATCTTGCCCAGATCCTCCCCGATCTCGTCTTCCCCGAATCCCTCGTCCAATCGCCTAAAATCCCCGACGATTACCCAATCGCATCGCCTCCCCCCAAAACTTTCCCTTTCCGGCCTCGCTCCTTGCCCTATTTAAGAAGCACCACCGCACCTTTGAAATCTCATCCTCCGATCTGCTATTCAAGCTTGCCGGGGTGACAGCCCGACCATCCTTTACCGGTGAGATCCGAGCTTCAAGCTTGTCGCAGTCCCACGACCGAGATCCCCTCGTTTGTTGCTGCTTCGCTCTGGTTCCAATGTCGTAGAGCCTACGATGACCTCCATCAACAACGTCATCTTCTCCGATAACTGCTACGTCCCCGACTACCGCTATGCCTCCGACTCCACCGACATCAACGCCCTCCTTCTTCATCATCATCAGCAGCTACACCTTCGTCGTCGACCACTTCTTCGATGTGTGCCTTCTTCGACATCCACGACCATCGCATCATCACCGGCAGCGATCCAGCAGCATGGGGCTCCTCCACCCCCGAGCCTTCGTCTCCAGCAGCAACTCAACCACCGGAGTGTTCTGCCATCGACAAAGCCCCCGACGCTGCCTTTGGCCAAACCTCTTCCGCTAGAGCGACCAGCCGCGGCCGGGCGTTCCACGGCCCGAGACCCCCACCACGTTTCGCGCACGTGGGGGCGGGGGACGTCAGCAGCGTCACCTCCCCGAGTCACGTGCTCCGCACGTGATCGTGGGGCAAATTACAAAGGGGCCTCCGGAGGATTTCTATATCGCAGATCAGTCCAGCCAGTACCAAGGCACGTGCGCAGCACATGTCCCTTGGAAAAATTGCACTATTGTTCCCCTGGATACTGTTAACTACAATTAGGTCCCCCCACTGCATTTATTTTTATATTTATTTTATTTATTTATTGCAGAAAGACCCATGTGTTCCTCATTACGTTTAGACATCTACATGTCATTATTTTATTATTCAAAAATAGCACGATGTTCGTCATTTAATTCTCTACATCTTGACATATTGTGGATATTTTTTGTGATCGATGGTTAATTAATGATTAATTATCTCGTGGAAAATTGCATATTTTGCTTATTTTGTGTTCTTAAATTTATCATTGATTAACCATTGCTCTAAAAATTCAAAATCACATATTACAGAATTAATTGTGCTTGACATTGTGCCCAAAAAAATTTTCATTTACATGCATAGATTGCCCTATAAAAATCATTTTGCATATTTCAGTGTTTGATTTTTAATAGGTATTAAATCTCACATTTTCGAGGTTAAGGGTTTTCTTAAGGTCCATCACCTAGTGATAGATCTTAGATAATTTTATCCCTTGAAAACAAGTAGGTTTAATATTTATTATAATTAAATATTGAAATTCATTTTGTTTGCATCTAAAAATTAATAAAAAATTCACATTGCATCTAAAAATTCCAAAAAAAATATTGTGCATTCATTTCATCATAATTTGCATCTTGGCCAAGTTTCGTATTTTTCGGACATTGTGTGTGTGTAATTTATATTTTAGTCCCTAAAATAGGCCAAAATTGCATTTTGCATCCTTTATTGCATTAAAAAATCCAAAAAAATATCAACTCGAAAACCGCACACGAATTGATAGACATAATTCTAGGTTGTTCCTGTGCCTCCTTGTGTTTGACCTTGGGACTTGCCCAAGTAAAATAAACATAAAATCACGAAATTTTAAATTGAATAATTATTTGTGGTTATTTTCTTGACCGATTCCGATTGCCGCCTACAACGAATGACACATTAATTTTACGCACGATAAAACAAACATAACATCTTTTAACGTTGCAATTTCGGACTCGTCAGGGGGCTACTCAACCAAGGAAATAGATAGAGTAAGCCTATAGGTGAAACAACTACTTCCCTCACAAGTGAGGTACTCAAGCGTAAGATGATGAGACAGACACCCCCGTGAGGGCATAGCCTATGCTCAATACTTTAGATCAAGTCAGATGCTCTATACAGGCTAAGAGCACCGTCGTCGACAAGACTCTACTTGTTTACGTATAACACAAGCGTCAATACTTTGTCGGTCCCAGACGATAATTGAGGAAGTCATAGATCGAGTTTTTGGCTCTAATCCTTAAGGGATGTGCCTCACTCTGTCAGGAGAATACCTGAGTACAATGAGGGCTTTGTGAACCCCAAAGAATGGTGTTTGTTACAAGTTTTAATTAGGGTCAAAATATATTTAGCAATCTCCTTGTTTTACTTTTTGATTTTTCAGTTTTTTTAGTATTTTCAATAACAATCGCCTAATAATTTTTTGATTTTCCTTAAACCTAAGTGCTCAAAAACAAAGGGAGAAAGCGACAAAGTGATGCAAGGCGACAATAGGATGGAAATCTCACCCTAGTGCCTAAATGATGAATGCTCAGTTAGAATACTTACAACGCTTCCCAACACTCTCCATACAAGTGCAAGGAAAAAATTTCCAAACCTAATCTATATGAAATGCAAGAGGTGAAATTTTCCTAAGCAGGAATTGCTATTATTGTGAATAACATATTTGAGTTTAACTAAAACCAATTGCAAACTATGTGTACATGCAAGATATTAGGTGTATGGACCTAGATTACTCGATCAAGCAATCCTAAAAATGCTAGAGTCTCATTCACATAAAACAAATAAAAATAAGGTAGAAAGCATAAATCGTGGAAAACAAAGAAAATAAATGTGAAAGAATCGTGAGAAAACTCTGTGAGCCCCAAAGTGAATAATCACTTCGTAAAATAGGTCGGAATGTTCAGTGTCCATCTGTATTATTACAATAATAAATGGAAATAAAAAGCAATCTCTCTCACAAGAATAAAATAAAAATCTACTATGCTAATTTCTTCACTCTCTCTCTTGCTCTCTCCATGTGGCTAAGAAGAAGAATAGTCACCCTCCTCGTAGCTCGAGTGCTTTAACACCTTAAAGAGTCGCCTTCTCCACACGATCCCTCACAAGAAAAATAACAGAGAAATTATTAGCATAGATAAACAATTATTTCAAATATGAAGAAAATAAAGAAAGAAAATAATGAAGGAAAAATTAACACACAAAAATCTATCCTAAGTGTTTCTCCCCAGCAACGATACCATTTGAAGAATACAAAGATCATGAAGGAATCCTAATGCCCAGTCTTGGAGGGACTACAGTGCCCAACAAATCCGGTCTAACAACCAATGTGTTGACGCTCTCTCGGCTCTCAGATATCTGCAATCATGTGTGTCAACAATTAACCAACAATATTGAATCAATGAATAAAAGTGAGCTGAAATTTATTATACCTTGCAAATGATGTGTATAATATGCAAGTGTAGGGGTCGAACCACAAAGGAGCAATGGAATAAACCAAAAAAATTGGAAAAAAAAAAGACAATAAATATTTTTGTGTTTTATAGGTATTTTTGTTATTTTTTTGAGTTTTAATATTTTATTTTTTATTTTCAAGTTGAAATTTTTTTGCTTTTAATTTTATAATTTTTATATTTTCTGATTGTTAGTTTTGTTTTCTTTTAAATATATGTAATATGCATGTATATAAGTATATATAGATAATATGAATAATATAGACAATATATCATAAATATTTACAAAAATCAGAAAAATACTCTAAAGTGCGATCCTTTTTTTAAGGGTATTTAAAATATATAGGGTATTTTTAGTAATAAGAATAATATTAATAACAATATATGTAAATATAGATATAAATATACATATATAATATGGGATATTATATATAAATAAAACTATAAATACTCAAAATAGAAAATAATATAATTTTATCTTTTTTATTTTGTTCTATTTTTGGGATATTTTATTTTTATGTAATTTTTTCTATTTTTTAATGAATTAAAAAGGTAAAACAGTGAATAAAAATACAATTCTTGATTATTTTAAAAAAATAGATAGAAGTCTCAAAATTTTTCAAAGTTATCTTTAATATATAGTATATAATACCAATACACAAAGAGAAAATGATATTTTTGGATTTTCAAGAATTTTTAATGATTTTATAAGGTTTCTAGGGGTTTTCAAATTTTAAGGTTTTCTTATGAATTTTTTACCGATTTTTTATTTATAATTTGAAAATACAATAATAAATCTATTGTAAGTTTTTTGAATTTTTCAAAACCTTGTTCTGATTTTATGTTTTTTAATGTTAATAGGAAATAAATACAATATTTTCTAAATTTTTAAATATAGGAAGATAATTTTTATTACCCTATGAAAAATATATTTGATTTTTTATAATGCTAGGCACTTAAATTTTCCTACAAATTTTTGATGCAAAATGACATTTTCAATGCAAGAAATAAAAGAAATAAAAATACAGATACTAGCAAGGACCTAAATGTAATTTAAATAAACTAAAAATGCAATTCAAAATGCAAAATGAAAGTGTAGGGGCCTCTGTACAAAAATCCCACGAATATTTAATTTATTACACCTAGTAGGGGTATAAATGCAATATCTTAGAACATACAGGGCTACTTGTAATTTTTCCTAAAAGTTTTACACTAAAGTAAAAATTGTAAGGACTAAACAATAACCAGAACTGTCGAGATCTCTTGCAAAAAAACCCACCCCCTCATGTGTGTACTCACATGAGGTGACATGGTGAGGGGCCTAAGTGCAATAAACATAAGCTCAGGGTTCAACTTCCAAATTTTACAAAAATATTATAACTATAAATAAAAGTTTTTGGACTAAAAATAAAAAATTAAGGGGTATATCGTAAAAGTACCCCTTTAGCGCGTGAGGCGGATGATGCTTCGCGTGCGGACAACGGAGATTAGATCTCTGTTGGACATCTGACAGCTGAGGGTGGCGCAATCCCATGGGTTGTTGGAGCTCGTGGAGATGGTTCTTTATGGGACGATTGAGGCACTGTCTGGAAGAATATGCAAAGAAAACAAGCTCGGGAAGCTTCGATCTTTGTTCCAAGGAGACTACGGCCACCTGAGAGGCTCCCATGTGGCTCAGAATTGAGTTGATGCTCTTTTGCATCAGTTGGAGGTATCAAAAGGATCCAAGACCCATCGATAGGGTCCTAGTGCTCGAAGGAGGGCGGCGAACATTAAGCTACTTGATCTGAACAAAAATCGGCCTAGAAAGGGTCCTCGAGCACTCAAACCTGCATGGTTAACATAGGAACAACAAGGCGAGTGTTTGGGGCTCGATTTGAGGTGGAAATGAGGCGAGGTGGAGTCAGAGCAGAGCTCTCCAATGAGCAGTGGAGTAGGAGAGCTGATCTCCCGATCCAGAAAGGCTGCAGTGGAGTAGGAGAGCCGATCTCCTGATCCAGAAAGACTCAGGATGGATGGAATGGTGTGGTGCGTCGAAGAAGCTAAGAGGAATGATATAGAGGTGATAGGTGCGATGAAGAGCATCTGAAAACAACAAAAATGATGGCCAGAGCTATAGCTCCAGCAAACTTCGATCTGAAGTTTAACAAAATAAAACTAGAATTTAAGCAAATCTAAGTCCTAATTGACACTTCTGCTACAACTAGGAACAAAAGGAAACATTAAACTATGGCTCTACCTTCGGGGAAGAAGGAGCCAAGCGGGGATGCGACAGAGACGACCGACAAGCTCGGTTCTCCTACTTCAGACCTCTTCCTCCACGCCAAATTGCTTGGCTTGCTTCTTGATGTCACCAGGGAGCTCTATCTCAAAGAAATCTGGGGATTTCGAGTCTAAAGAGGACCAAATTCAAATGGTGGATGGAGGGTGAGTTTTATATAGGGGGAATTTGACTCAAGAAGAACAATCGATGCAATAATCCTTAGATCGAGGAGTGAAGCTGGAATGAAAGATCATGGATCGAGGGTCAAAAGCTATGAAGTAATCATTCCAAAAAAATAATCGGCAGGGATAAATCAAGGAACAAGGGTAGTCAACGAGGTTTGACACGCCTAGGGTGCAGGTGGGTCAGTTGACCAATGGTCAACAGTAGACCAGCCCTGATTGGGCTATCGTTGAACAGAGAAAATCGGGGTTTTAAATATTTAAATTAATGTGCAGTGTCATTGCATCCCAAAAAATCCCTCAAAAAAATATTTAATTCTTAAGCAAAAATCAATAAAGAAAGTGTAGCAAGAGAAAATTGTTATTTCATTTACATGTATTGCTAACCGGATCGAACTCATAGAGGCTACAAAAATCTCAAGGGTTATTGAATGCAATGAAAAATCAAATCAAAAGAATGAAGGAATCTCTATGCACAATATGACCGATTTTTTGTGTTTTTGGATTTTGTATTTTTTATGGAATTTTCATTTTTATATTTTTTTGGTTTTCTGATTTTTTTATTTCTACTGCAAAGATTTTTTTTTAAATAATGAAATAATTAAAGAAAAATTAAAGCAAATACACAACCACTCTTTTGTATTTTTCAAAAGTATCAAAATAATCAGAAAATTAAAGTAAAACTATTTTTGATAAATTTTTTAATGTTTACGTAATTTTTCCAGATTTGCCATAATTTTTAAAGCATTTAATTAAATCAAAAATGGGAATAAAAAAACAAAGAACAAATTGAATGCTTTTGATTTTTTAAAACATCAAATAAACTCAAAAATTGATGGATTATTCACAAAATAAATGGGAATGTTTCTACTCTTCAGAAATACATTTTGGGATTTTTTTTGGATTTCTAAATGATTTTATATGAATTTTAATTTTTTAAGAGTTTTATCTTTTTTATGATTTTTATGAGGAATAAAAATGAAAAAAATTGGTCATGAATTAAAATAAATCAAGATAAACAAAAAAGAATTTTTTAAAATTATCGAGCAATTTTTATTTTTTTAAATATTCCAAATGCAAACACGGAATGTTTATGAGGTTTTTGAATTTTATAAATAATAAAAATAATGAAAATATGAAATGAAATTTATGGATATAAGAAGGATGTAACAGAAAGCTAAAAAAATTTTTTTGGAATTTTTAAACAAGTTTTGATATTTTTATTTGATCTTTAATATGCAAAATAAATGCAGACTCACACGGACTTAAATGCAAATATATTAATTTTTTGGACTAAATAACAAATAAATAACTCACATGGCATATTATGCAAAAAACCCAAGAAAACTCATGCGCAAGCATGTGATTTGCGCTAGAATGGACTAGAATGTTAATACAATAGTTTCAGGGTCCAAATAATAACTCAAAACTATAGACAATATATTGCAAATTACCCAAAAGTCACGTGTTACATACGCGTTACAATTCAAACAGGACTTAAATGCAATTAAAATAAAGATGAAGCGCAAACATGCACATGTTCAACACAAGATGACATATGTTTACATGAGAACTTATTTGAAAATTAAATAAAGATTGGGACATAGATGCAATTATATCCATAAATGACATGGCACGAGGAGCAGCTCTGATTCTCTACAGAATAGATCAGACAGTGGAGACTGCAGTTTGCTTGGAGGGTCTCGATCTGATCTAGAAGCTTTAATCAACGGCTGAGCTTTGGGGCAACTTCAACGGCTGAGATCGCAACTGGGATGAATGTTCTTGATCGTGCGGTGTTGCATACCCCAATGAAGAACTGGGAAATGATTCTCCTCCTTGAACTTGGATCGCATGGATCTCCCTGATTCAACATTGATTCTCCTCAAATCATATCCAAAATGTCGCTCGAGATGTTCCGCACCATCAGCGCTCCTTGGATCTACGGATCAACAGTTGTACCTCAAACTGCAAGGCTATGAACCTGATAGCTCCAGGTATCTCCGGCGAACCTTGAATATGCATGTCACTCCTAGATTTAACGCTCTTGAGACCTACAAGGGAGTCTATGCTCGAAGGCAGAGCTTTGGTGACAAATTATTATATGAAAATACGTGAAACAAAGGTTGAGATGGGTGATTCAGATCCTGCTAAAAATGGAGGATTTGGATTTCATCAATTGCTTTGATCCAAGGATCGGATCGTGATCATATTTCTTGGGGGGGTACGGATAAGTGAACAGTGATGTGGGTGAGATGATCGGTGAGTTGAATTGTGTTGGACATGCGAGCCCACGGCGAGCCACTATGCAATAAATGTTATTGCAAAAAATAGTATTCCCTAATATGAAATGAAGAATACATAATTTGCATAATAGGTACCTTAGTACAATTAGGGTTATGCACCATGGCCATCTTAATGATCATATAGCTGTTGATTCAATTATTGAATCATAGAGGCTGGTGCTTAGATGAATATCTAATGAGTTAGATTGAGGACTCATCAAGCACCGTCACATGATTATTAAGAAATGATTTCCAGTCTAAGTAGGAGATGACAATCCTTTCTCAGTTAGGTTGATACCTGACCGACCTCTTGATGCAGGTCCTCTGCATAGGAATAGAGATTCAGAGGTGTCAGATTAGTTAGGTCAAAGAGTTGACTTAACGAGATCGAGATAACCAAAGTCCTATATCGTATGCTATCATGATATAGGCACGCAGACCGGAGACAGATGTGTTACTATATGTCTGAGTATGTACATTTGGCAGACCAATAGGTTGATGACATAACCAAGGTCTATACACCGGTGCGCTGTTGTGCATATAAGGGCATATGAGTAATACGATCTCTCAAAGGGATCATACAGGTTCATTACTGAACCGGAAGACATGAGCTCACTCATGAGATATTGGGAAGAATCAAATTCCGTGCGCACGGTCATCTCGCTTTGGAAGCTTGATTGAATTTGTAGGTTTGATATATACTTTTGGAAAGTATATACGTGGGTCTTGATCAAGACCTAGGTATGATATATGCTTTTGGAAAGTATATGATCGATACCAACTCCAAATGATCAAATTGAGAAACTTACTGATAAAACCCTGAAGTAGATAGTATAAAGTTGATCTAATACTTTGGGTTTATTCTGAGTCTTCCAGTATGCAGGATGTACAAGTATTGGGAATACATGAGGGTAATGTGATCATAAACGATTGTATAACCATGATGCTTCCATTCATAGGGAGTGATGAAACGGGTCTGGATTTTAGTGACTCCTCTCAGTAGAGAAGTAATCTGATCTTGATCCAAATTTTAGACATTGATCTGAATGTGCTTCAGATGCAATGAGAAGATTAGATTTGCGGTCTTGATTTAATCAAGCATCTATGGGAGGCCCTAGATCTGGATTTGAGATGTGATCTCAATATCCAAGTAATATACGTGGAACAATACAATCACCTTGTCCTTATCTCCAAGTATTCACGGAGAAAGTGCATTATCCTTGGGTTCATGGATAATTCTATTGTTGATATATGTATCCGAGCATTGAGAAAATGGATAATTAAATATCATTTAATTATCATGAATAATATGAATTTGATTCATATTATAAGGAGAGTTATCTTAGATAATTAAATATGACTTTAATATCAAAGATGTGAATAATGTGAATGTGATTCATATTATTTGGGCACAAGAGAAAAAGAGATCCAAGATGATTAAATGTGATTTAATTATCATGGATATGAATACTGTGGATAGCAATATCTAATTATTCATAATATATTATAAATGTGATTTATAATGTATTAGAGAGAGCTAATTATAATTTATATTTGTTGATTAATTATTAATGTGTATTGGATACACATTGTGTAATTAAGTGAAAATGTAAATTATATTTTGTTTTGGGTTGTGAATGTGATTCACAATTTTCCAATGGAAAGATTGCAATATTCTCAAAATTAATTATGAATTATTTTTGAAGAATAAATCACAACAAAAGTTGTTGGAAATTATAGGAGAAATTCATGGAAATATGCAATCTCATGAGATTGCATGAGATTGCCTCCACCATGAGGACATGGTGGACGGCTACACATTCCCACAAGGAATGTAGTAGCCATCCTCCCCTTTCCTTATGGGGAGTGATATCCATGCAAATCTCACCTTAATTGCTTGATATAATTTAGGATTGAATTATATTTGATGTGTCAAATATATTTGATTTGAATTAGATTATTAGTTGTTGGTTTTTACCAACAACAATCATGACCATTGGATTAGACATAAATCAATCTCATCCATTGATTTTATATGTCCCATGGATTGAGATCCATGGATCTCAAAACCCTATAAGTAGAGAGGCATACCATGCTCTCTTAGTACATGCTATTGGAGCACATCTCTCTCTCTCTCTCTCTCTCCACGACTACTCTCTCTTACTCTCAGATGGTCGTCCACCATGAATGCCCTAGAGGGAGTCTCCATCGCCGCAGCATCATCGTTGTGTTGCCCGATCGTCTACTCGTGGATCTCCGTCTCCTTCGGTAAGCCTCGCTCGTGAAGAAGACGTCGGATCTCGTTTGTCGAGATCAGGAGATCCGCCGCTTGGATCATCAACATGGATTGTGAGAAGCACGCGATTCATCCCCGCGCTCACAAGCGTCTCCTCCATCGGATCGGACTTGAGACAGGAGGTCTCTTTGTTTAGAGACTCAATCGCAACCACACTTCAAGAGTTAATCCTATTACTTGTTTGTGGCTTAGACAAAATGATCTGAGAAGCGTTCTTGGATCATGTGGCTTCATCGCATAAAAATTTTTTAAATTCCGCTGCATCGAGCAACTAGTACGACTAGTCGCTCCTCGTCGTATTCGATACGACGCTCACGCTTCCGTGATGCGTTTGAGGATTCTAACCATATACTTCAAATTGAAGATGAATTTGAATAGAACATGTGATCGGAGCCTAGTGCTCGATCTACATAAAAATTCGAAACTAATGCGATTAAACAAAATTTAAAGAAAACGAAGAACATATCTAAGCTAAGAATGAAAAAATAAATATAATTACCTACGAATTAAGCCTCAATAGACTGGGAATCTACATGGAAGCATGTTGCTCCTAGGTCAACCTTTCGCACTCCTGATCGAACCTCTAAGGATCTGCCACCTCTCTCTGAAGCTTGGAACCGATCTCGGGGAGAAAGTGGCGCTAGAAACAGATCAAACCCTCGCCAGAGGTGGAAGATGGATATATATATATAGACTCAAGTCCGGTGTGGGTTTGAATTCAAAATGCGAGCAATTCACATAGTGATTGGTGGATATGAAGCGATGGTGAGTGAGAGGAATGAGTGGGCTGAAAGTGCGAAGAAGGATCTTGAGGCAGTTGTTGGAAGATGCACGTGGGAAAAATAGATGAAGGGCAGACAGAACATGAGAGCATCGGATGGGTAGGCGAGGACCAGCCATTTGACCCGTGTCAACAGACCCGGGCAGGCTAATAAGAGGGCATGGAGAATAAAGCCAAAATAGTCTAAACAAAAAAAATAGAGAAAAAAAGTTAAATAATTAAATTAAAAATGGAAAATGAATTTATTTAATTATATAATGTTAATAAAAATTGTTAAGAATAAATTAAAGTTAAGTTTGATGATTTTTAATTAATTAAATAATGTATATACAAGGGTTGAAATAAATACAAGGTATTACTTATAAGTATGTACACCTATATATACATTATTTTGATTTTTGATTAATTATTTATACAAATATACATAAGGTAATATTTTATTTATTTACAATATTTTAAAAGGATTTTAATGGTATTTTTATTGATTTTTTAGATTTAATTTATGAGGTTAAATAAATATGTATAAGTATAGTATATGCATGGTGATACATATACAATATATACATGATTTGTTTTTGTTGATTTTTGATTTTGTGATTTTAATTGTATTTTATATGAGTTAAATGCAATATTCACAATTAATTTAAAATACAATATTCAAAAATAAGCACAAGAAATTAAATAATTAAATAATATAGAAAGTATATATAGGTATATTATACAATAGTTCCCCAATTGGCCACATTTTGAACCTTAACACTGATTTTTATGAAATCGCCTTCATTTTCAGGAAAATTTTAATTTGGAGTACAATGAAAGTGAGTGTGATGAGTTTGGAGTTTTGGTGGAGTAGATATTGATCTTGAAAGTTTGAACTTTGTGGCTTTTGGAAAGTGTTTATACAATATATAGATTTTAATTGTAATTATTTTTATTATTTACAAAAGGATTTTATTTATAAACATCAAGAAGAAATAATTGTTGTTTACAAAAGATTTTGCAATGAATAAACTAATGAAAGAATGAGTGTTTATAAACAATAATGCACATATGAATATATACATATGACAAGAGAATTTTTGGTGTTTTAGGCCTTATCTCCCTACTTTATTCCCGGTCGATCAAGTAAAGTCTTGACCTTCTCTCGAGTCTGATTCAGCCCGTACCTATTGCATATATACAATCTTTTATTTTCTTTATTTTTCATTTATTTCTTTATTTATTTATTTTTTGTTAAAATAGTGATAAATATACAATATTTACACAATAGATATAGTTAATAAAATAATGAAATTAGTGATATTTAAAGATATTTTATAAGGGATTTTTAGCTAAAATAAATGAATAAAGATGATGAAATGCATATTCATCAGCCATGTTACCTACTATAAGACAAACCAGAAATAAAATTCAAAAAGAAATCAGAATTAAATAGTAAGTGATTTTATTATTTTTTTAAACATGAAAAATATTTCTTATTTTATGTAGTATTTTATGGTGATTTTTATCTATTTTTACAAGTTTATTTGTTGTATGTTACTTTTTACAAGGACTAATATAAGTATATTTACCTATATAAAGTATATTTTATTTTTATTTTCTATTTTAAATTTATTATTTTATAGACATAATTTATATATTTATAACTTATTTAGATAACCATAAATATATTTTATTGCACTTTTTGAAGTTGTTTATGTACTTAAATAAATATGTATATGTATTATACATATACATATATTTATGTATAATTCATTTATGTATGATAATACACCTACTTATTTTATTATATTTTTAATGATTTTATTTAGCTTTAATTATGTATATTTATTATTAATAATGATTATTTTATTCAGGTAAATTACATAATATGGGCCCCAAACCTAACTTTTTATAACTCTAAATTGAATGAAAATACCTTTATTAAATAGATAATTTAATTTTAGGAACAATAAAGTGAGTTTAATGAATTTTGAGTTCATATGGAGAATTTACAGGTCTAGGAAATTTTTATTTTGGCTTTTTATTCTGAGTGTCTGGGGCATCCTATGCATTATTTTTAGATAAAATAAATTTTATATTTTTCTATATATTTTTATCTATAACTTTCATGTTCAAAGTTTATTGATTTGATGTATAAATAATAAAGAATGAAATAGGTCCCAAACCGAATTATTGGAGAATAAAAATTAAGATTTTATTGGTTATTTTTAGCCCTTATCTCCCCCTACTTTATTCTTTGTCAGCCCAATCATCATGAATCCTATGTCTCAGGATTTAGGGTCATTAAGTACCTTTGGTCTTTCATTCTTTTTCTTTTCTTATTTTTATTCTTTTATTTTGGATTTAAATACAGTATTTTATATAATATTTACAATGTGAATAATGCTTATAATTTTTATGCATTTTAATATTATATACATGCAGTTAGTTAAGGTTTAAAAGCCAAAATGTAAGAATAAAGGTGATGAAATGGAGATTCATCGATGATGCACATGAAACACATTTTTAATATTTTTGAGACATAATGCATCCATGAAAATCAATCTTTTTAGGGGTTTTTATGTAATTTTTTGTGCCCATGGAATGCAAAAAAAATGAAAATCGGACAGCATGCTAAAAATTATAAATTTAACCTAGAGTATTTTTTTGAATTTTTGGATGTAAAATGGATTTATTATAAATTAAATATGCAGACAATGTGACGTTCAATAAATTATATTTAAAAAACCTTATTATTTTCCAAAAATAAAATTATCTTATATATGTCTAATGAATAGTTAGTAAGGAAAAATCTTAATTCCTAAAAATTTATGTTTACTGAAAATTAAAATTCATTTAGAGAATCACAAAAATAGTTTATTTTAGCAAAAATACATGAGCAAAATAAGTGATTTTTTGACACAATATAGGGAACAATTAATTCTATCTAATATGATTTTTGATGATTTTTTGGAATAATATATGAATTATTATGAACTAATGATCACAAATTGGGTAAATTTGGTCAATTTTACCACAATTAAATCAATACATCCATGCTAGCTCCTTAAATCGACATTAGATATTCACATAAAAGACAATTAATTTCTCTACAAAATACAACTTTCATAATTATAAAATAATAATAAATATTCTCTAAAATAAGGTTCAAATACGATGTTCAAAATACAATTTACAGAAATAAAATTAAACAAAAACAAACGTGCATAAGAGCTAAAGTATCATTACCCATACTAGGACATTTATGCAATTATCTTGGGTGGTCACGAGATGTGTGTGTACTGGCAGAGATGTGAGGGTGTCTCCAAAAAGCGAGGGTGTGGACGCAAATAGCCCAACTGACGTGTGATAGGGTACATAATCTAACCAAAATGCCTCGACTATGAAGCTCTATGTGACGCACAGGGCTCGATTTGACTCAATCGAGGCGGGCGGTTCGGGTTGAGGGTCAAGTTGGGAGTGCAGTATTGTGAATTGTAAGATGGCGAAGAAGAGGCAGCAAATGATGGTGATTGCTACTTGTGGAGCTGCGGTGGTCCACACGAGAGGATGTAGATCCTCTAAGTGAGGAGGCAGTGTTGGAGGTCTTGACTGGAGATGCAATGTTGCTCAGCTATTGTTGGTGGTGCGAAGGAGGTTTGACGGGAAGGTGGACTATTGTAAAGCGAGAGTCATTGAAGGTAGGAGCAACAAGGGTGAAGTAGTGCTTTCCAGCTACTGCGATCGAGGTATATGTAGAGTAGATCGGTCGACACACGGCCAGCTATAGTTGCGAGTGCAGTCACGATGGAGACGAGCTCCTCCCTCCTCCGATTTATTCCTCGTGTGTATAATGGGGAGGATGTGCTCTTGCAGTGGCGTTGAAGCTCGAGGGATCGACAGTGATGAAGCTCCCAGAAGATTCAGGTGACAAATGCCCAATCGAGAGGATGATGGTGGATTTGCAATCAAAGATATGACTCGAGTCCAAACGACTCGGTCTGAGGATTAATTACAGAGGTGAAAATGGGGAACGAAGCTCCGACGATGGATGTTGGGATGGAGCAGTTGCCCCGATCTTTGTTGATCGAAGATGAGGGGGATTCTGATGAGTAGAAAGAACGTGAGGTGTTAGAGATGAAATGGTGATACTCAGATAGGATTTGGTTGGGGTTTCCAGAATTTGGTACAAACCAGAAGATAAAGAAATTGGGGAGGATTTGAGAAGAAATGTAGCAGAGGAAAAATAAGAAATAGGGATAGGGGTCTACCTGGAATATCGGATGAGATGGAGGAGAGCATGGGGTTTGACTAGAGGCTAAGCTCAGTCAAGTCTCTCACTCGAGGTCGCAACTAATGACCGAGCCGAGCAGCTTCAAGCAGAGCTGCAACAAAGCTCACTAGAGCCTTGGATCTTACCTGGCGAAGAAGAAGGTCGTCACTCGAGTTTGGCAACTGGTGTTGTAATCGTAGGTTGGGTGAACTCTCTCCCTATCTCTCTCTCTCTAGCCAAGAATGGTGGATAACAGTGAAGGGGGTTTTGAGGTTGGGCGTTAGGGCTTGCTGCAAAGCTCGAGGGTGATGGCGACATGGAGGGGAGAGAGAGGAGGTGATGGTGGGAGAGTGTGTGGCTTGCGGGAGGAGTCGGGTGTGAGGAGGACGGTGGTGTTCGGCCGAAGAAGGTAGAGGCGGTTGGGGGAGCAGAGGGGTCGCTGCTGCCCAGAGAAGACAGAAGAGGGGGAATGGGTCTTGGTCGTTCAATTGACCAAGATCGAACGACTTAAATGAGGCAACACAACAGATAAAGAAAATAAAATAAAGAAAACAAATAAATAAAAGAGGGGTTTAATCAGGATCGTTGGATGAAGAACCCTTCATCCAATGGTCCAAAAGGAGGGCGGCTAAGTGGATTAAGTGGGCGATGCGTGGCAGCTCCAGGAGCAGCCACGTGTCGCTCCCAGAAAAATATGAAATTAAAATCAAACAAAAACCAAAATAAAATAGTAAAATACCTCCAATCAAAAAGTGTTCTTCATGAAATTGTTCTCTCGATGAGATCTACAACTTTCGTTAAGGAACCAAAATAAAAAAAGTAATGTGTCCAAAGTGTATTTTTGGTGGAATTCTATGTACATAAAATACCTGAATATTATGTTTTGCAATTTTGTATGATTTTTAAATTAGAAAAAATTCAAGATAAAATCAAATAAAATATAATATAAATATTTACACATTAATCTTATTTTTTGGTATTTTTAATAATTAAGAAAATAAAGAAATAAATAAAAGAAGAGGGGCTTATATACATATTATATATGCAGACTCAAAGTGATTCATTTTCTTTGATTTTTAATTCATTTTTTATTGGAATTTTACACACTTTATTAAAAAAATAAATTAAATAAATGAAGAGGAAATGATATAAAAGGATTTATTTTTTTACATAAAATAATAAGGTCAAAGTCAAACAAAATATACGATATACAATAAGGTCCCCAAATCCAAGTTTCACATGTAAACTCTGATTCTTTTGAATTTAGTCTTGTTTTGTAGATAATTGAATGTATATTAATTCAAAAGTGAGTTGGGGTTCATAGGAGACAGTATGTGAGAGATATTTGCATTTACAACTTTTTATCTCAAAACTAGGGTTTTGCTTCATTTGTCAATTATACAAGTTTGCATTTTTCTAGTACTGTTCCTTCATTAAGGTAGTAATATGTACATAATGGCATTAATGTTACTTTATTTCTAGTAAGTGAAAATAACTAAAAATTTGGGAAGTTGTATCAATATATGTACGATATTATACACAGAAATTATGGCTTCTTATTTATGCAATTATGAGTGCTAAATGTGTATATTATATACACATGCACGAATGCTAATGATGCAATTTAAATGACTAAATGCAAGTAATCTCTTGGGAATAGAGCTCAATTTTCAGCTTTTAGAGTAATGAATCACAAATTCATCAAACTTTCGTGAAGGGCCCAAATTCAAAATAAATCATTTGTGCGAAATGTATTTTTGCAAAGGTATTAATTTGCCAATTAGTCCCCTATTTTTTCTATTTTGTATTTTTTGCATTTTTAATTATATTTTAATCAAAGATTAATATATATACACAATATCTACAGGATTAATCTAATTTTTATGGATTTTTCTAGGAAAATGTGAATAAAATAAAATAATGTCAAAGATAAATTATGTGCAATATATACAAATTCAAGCTCTTTTATTTTCTCTGGATTTTGTATATGAATTTTATTCTTAATACCTAGTTAGTAGATGACTTAAGGAAGATAATAGAAAAGTAAACTGATAAAATACTTAGCATTTGTATATAAAATAATATGCTCAATGTCAGGGAAAATCGGGGTTATTTATTGACATACTTTAGTCCTAATTTTTTGCACAATTAATAAAGTTAATTAAGTCAGTTTAGAGGGTTTATTTGATGATTTATTAAGGATATTTTTCTAAGACCTTCTTATAAAGTAGATGAGTCATGGATTCATCACTTCTCCTTTATGGTACATGCTCTACTCTTCATATTCTCTTTTATGTTGTGATCGTCGGAGATTGGTCACTATTCAACTAGATGTTAAAAATGCCTCATGATGTGTATATGCGCAGCAACCACCTAGGTTTAATGCCAAGGAGGAGTGCCAGAAGATATATAGGCTCCATAAGCTATTTATGTCTTTAAGAAGAACTGAAGAGCATGATTCCAAAAGCCATCAAACTTGATAGAGCAACAGAACTTCCCATATATACTTGTTGCAGATCACTCACTATTCATACACAGGACACCGAGATACATTAATCACTTTGATGTATATAGATAACATCATTATTATAGGAGATGACAAACATGGCATTAATGAGATAAAAGTATTCCTTGGACAACTGTTTATCACCAAGAACCTTGAGGCGATACTTCTGTAGCCTAGAGTTTGCTAGAAATCACAAAAGGACTTGTAATGCATCCAAAAGAGTATGTTAATGATCTTATAGAAACCATATCGTAAACTTCAGACTTGCGACTACTCTAATGGATCCCAGTATAAATCTCTATGAGGATGACACATAAGAGGTCGATAAGAGGAGGTACATGGTGCTTGTTAGGAAGCTTCGCTATGTAACAATCATTTGACCAGATATTTCTTTTGTGGTGAGAAAAGTCAACAAGTTCATGGAGTAGCCACGACAAACTTACATGGACAACGTCACAATAATTCTCAAGTACTTGAAGTCCTCACTATCTTATTACATGGTTTCTCTTCAATAAAAGAATATCCCTTGGTATAACATGTTCTGCATATGTGGATTATGCAAGGCATTGTGAAACTAGAAAGTCAACCACAGGTTTTGATGTGCTTATTGGTAGCTCTCTTGTATCGAGGAAAAGAAAGAGGTAGACAATAGTTCTCACTGACCTAATAGTTGAGTTATCTCTTCAAATGCATCTTTTCTGTGACAATTAGGTGGCTTTATCCATTATTGACAATCCCACATTCCATGAGTGAATTAAGCACATTAAGGTGGATTGTCACTACACCAAGCCCATGGTAGAAGGGCTTCATTTTTATATCCCATGTTAGCTTAGCAAAATAAACAAAAGATGTATCCACTAAAGCCCTCGCCAGTGGTCCAAGCTGAGCATGATAGATATTTATGCTTCAGATTGAGGGGGTGTTATAGTAATTAGACTCTTAGTAGTTTGTGATATGTCACTTTTCTTTTTACTTTCTACATGTAACGTAACAGGGCAATCTCCACTATATAAAGAGAGACCTAAGGCACGGTACAAAAAAAGTCATTCATTTCCTTTCCAATATATGGTTGTTTCATTTAAAAATATTAATAGATTTCTATACTTGTAAAGAATTCTACAGCAGACCATAGCTTCGGGAGAGTGAGGGCATAGAAACATTATTGAAAATCTAGGATGTGTATCGTATGTGTTCATCTAAAGGTACATTATACGTTTGTTATGTTTTAATATATAATTTACTTGTATTTGATAGATTGAAATAAATGCAGTTGATTCTGTAGCAGATCGTAAAGGTCCAAACCCTATCAAACATGTACATTTTATTGTATTCTCTAGAATATTTTTAGCATAGTGCTCATCATGTCCTTAACACTTCCTTGCCAACCTTATAACCTAGCAACTTGTGATTGTTCTCCTTTGGGAGCACATGTGGTGACAATGCAAGGCTAACGAGGATGTTACGAGAGGTGTCCTTCTCATCCGAACTTACGAGAAGAGAATTAATGATTGATGAATCGTCAATCGGCTAGAATAATATGCTCTCATCGTGCATGGGCCAAATAATAAATCACTCAGAACAGAGAGAAGATCTCCGTGATGAGTTCCCGGCTTTAATTTTTACATGGGCAAGTCCAGGGTCAAACATAGGGACACGAGCAATTATCTAATTGGATTTAGGAGCTAATTATATATTTGAGCGATTTATAAGTCAAACAAAATGCAAAGAAACATACAATGTATACATGTTTTTTAAATCATTTTTGTGCAATTATTTTACGTGACAAACAATGATACAACATACTCACAAGGACATACAACACACAATATGCTCATGATTTAATAAAATAAATACTTGCAAATTAAATTAATTAATCAGAAATCAATCAATGATAAGAGGATAGCAATTCAACCTTAAATAGAATAAATATATTTTGGTTAATACTAAAAATTAACACTCTAAAATTAATGTGAAAATTTATAGACCAAATCAGTGATTTAATTACACTAAATAAAGAGCACAAAATTTACTTTCCAACAACAATAATTTCATTAAAAATGGATGATTGGTTCACAAGTTAGTAAGAGAACACTACATAAGCATAAATGCAATAAAACATGATTTATTCTATTATAGAAGGGTCTAAATAGGATTAAAAAGTAAATACAGAAACCCTCTCAGGGTTAATTGCATTTTTTCAAAGTATGAGACTTATCTGCAATTCTGAAGAGTTCTAGGGTAGATTTGCAATTTCGCCAATATCACGTGTCGCTCGCTGATGAATCCACATTTCATCATCTTTGTTCTATCGTTTTGGCCTCAAAAACCCTGGCAAATGCATGTAAATACCCTTAATTCCAGCATCTTAGCATCCATGCATGTGCATGAAAATAGTGTATAAAATACTATTTTTATAGCCAAAATAAAAGAATAAAGAAAAGAAAAGAAAAAGAATAAAATATTGTAAATATTTTATGATCCGAAACCCCGATACCTAGGCATCTATACGAATAGGTCGATAAGGAATAAACTAGGGGAGATAAGGGCCACAATACCAATAAAATTCCCTTTCATTTTATTCATTCTTTATGTATTTTGGGACCTATTTTTGATTCCACTTTTTATACTTCAAATAAAGAAACCTTGTACATGAAGTTTGTAGATAATTAAATATAGAAAAATACAAAATTGATTTCACTCAAAAATATTGTACAGATAAAAAGATATGACCTGAATAAAAATCCAAAATACTAACTTCCCATACCTGTATCTCTCAAATAAAAACTCGAAATACATCAAAATCACCTTTAATTGTATATAATTTTAAATAAGCTATTTAATGAAGTTGGTTTTGCATTTGGCGGAGCTACAGTTTGAAAGTTGAGTTTTGGAACCCTATTGTATACTTGTACAGATTAAAATATTTATTTTATTATTTATTCATTATTTTCCTAATTTTATATTTTTATAATTTTGTAAATATTATTTACAATATATATGTACATTAAAATCAGAATAAAAACCTAAAGAAAAATTAAAAATAAAATACATGTATATAATACATAGGTATAATACCTGTACATATACCTATAGAATTAATACTTATATTTTATTAAGTGTACAAAATACATCAGAAAAATCAAATAAAAATATATTTAAGTGTATAAAATATTTTATAAATTTATAAAATAATAAACAAAATAAATAAAATTAAATATATGAAATAAAAATAAAATATTAAAATATATAGAAGAATATACCTATATAGGACATAAAACGTAACTTGTAATTATATACCTCATAAAAATAAATAAAAATCACCATAAAATTCTTTATAAAATAAGGAACATTTTTTTATAACCTAAAATAAATAAAACCATTTACTATTTTATTTTAAATTTACTAATAATTTTCGCTTGGAATTTCCAGGTTGGTCGGTCAACTCCCTGACCGAGGCCTGCCAGGCCTGACATCCGTGATTTCGCCCCGTTTTCAAGATACTTTGGTGCCTCATTCTTCCATCTTTTGACCTCGATTCCTTCTTGGAACTTCTTCCCCGATCTTCACTGAGCCATGCCAAGCACCTAAATCTTCCAAAATCTTCATCATTTACGCGTGGTCCTCGCTTGAAGGAGACGCCGCCACCTTGTACATAATAGACCCGCCACCTTCGAGCTCAAGTTTAAACCCCTTTGGATCCGCTTTCTCCCCACCTAGCGCACTCTAGAGCGAGAGGAAGGTGACAACTTCCATCTCCAGCCTTCAGGCGGGTCGAGGAAGGGCCTAGGAAGTCTCCACCATCTCCGTCGACCACCGGCGTCGAGGTCCCCTTCCTCTGATCTCCGGCCATCGAGGTACCCCCTCTTCGTCATTTCTTTTTGCATTTTCTTAATCCCTGTGGTTGTAGGAATAGTTTAGGCCACTTGGTTCGCCTCGCCGATCCATATCTCGTCGTCCATCGATCCATCGCTTGAGCGTACCTCCTACCGAATCTCCTCTACTTCCCATAGCCCATCTTTGACTTCCGTTTCACCTCCGCAGGGTCCAGGCATTTTGCTCTGGTCCCCTTCACCCCTTTTTACAAGTCAAGCGCATTGGACAGAACCTGGAGCTCATTTTGGAGCGTCGCCGGAGGCACCTGGACCCAGCTTCCTTCGCCGCCTTCTTGGCGGCGCTTCGACGCCTCACCGACGATGCTGAGCCCTCCAGCACATTCCCAAACCTCACAGGAGCACGCCCGACCCTTTCTGAAGCTTCCAGAGTCCTGGAGGACGAAGATCGAGGTCGGAGAAGTTCGCCTCGCCGGTGATTCTTCCCCGTTCTTCCGGACCCCTTCTCCACCGTCCGATCAGGGTCTCACTCCAGATCACACCGCGATCGTTGGATCTTCACGCTCCACCACCGTTCGATCAAGCCCGGAGGATCTAATCGCAGTCGTCACCCACGAACCGTCACTGACCGTCCCCGAAGCACCACGTGGATAAGTGAAGGACATCCGTCGTTGGATCGCCAGGCCGTGGGTATTTTGCACTCTACACCCCGGACATTTTACGTTTTATTTTTAGTCCTTAAAACTTTCAGGCGTAGTTTAAAAATTTTTGTAATATTTGCATTTAGACCCCTGTACTTATTATATTTTTACTTAGGTCCAATCCACATCACCTCACGTGACTCACGCACGTGGGGTGGTTGGTATTTTGCAGTGGACCCCTTGAGGTTTTCAGTATTTCACTTTAGTCCAGAAACTTTTTATTTAAGTTGTAATATTTTGGTAAAATTGCATGTTAGCCTCTGGATCTTCGTAATATTGTAGAAATACCCTTGCCAGGTCACGTGCCTAGTACGCGTGAGTTTGGCAATTTTGCAGGGAACCCCCTTTAGGTTTGGGTATTTGTATGTGGTCCTGAACTTTTTATTTAAGTTGAAATATTTTGTGGAAAATTGCACTTTGGCCCATGTGTTTCTGGATATTTACATTTATACCCCTACTAGTAGTGTATTTTCTTTGTGCTTCCTTTATTTATTTCATGCATCTCTAAATTGCTAAAAAAATCCACAAAAATTTGCATAGGTTCCTGTTGCATTGTAGTTTCATGCCATATTTCTAGTTTGCATTTTTCTTGCATTTTAATATTTACAAAAAAATATAAAACCAGCATTTTTATTACTGTTTGTATTAGAAAATACAAAAAAAATACTAAAACCCCTTGAAAAATTCCCAAAAAATATATTTTGTGTATTTTATGTGTTTTAATTTATGTCCAAAAAAAATTAAAAATTTCAAAAGAAAACCCCTACAAATTCCTAAAAATCTTCATAAAAAAATTAAAAATCCTAGAAAAATCCTAAAAATGTAATCTTTGTCTCAGATTTTTTCTTGTTTTATTATCTTTAATTTAAGATTAATTTGGAAATTTTTTGTTACTGTTTGATATTTTATTTCTCCATTTTTTGTCCCAGCCTTTTATTTTCTACACTATTTTCAGTATTTTTGACTTTAAAAATACCAAAAAAAGGAAAAATTTAGAAAATCATATAAAAATCATAAAATTATAAAAAGCACAAAAATATTTTATTTTCTGAATTTTGCTTATTTTTACCTATTTTTACAAATATATTATACACTTTTTTCCTTTATTATATATTTACTCCATTATTGAAAAATAAAAAAATTATATAAAATATAAAAAGAAAATAAAAAATCAGAAATTAAAAACCAAAATGTAAAATTATAAATTAAAAAAATATATTAAAAATCCACCAAAAATAGCACTTGTAGGCATTTGACCACTTTCACATTTTTCTGGCATTACTACCTTATTCTATCTTGTCTGCTCCTTGTGTTCGACACTCTACACATACTTGAACCATACACATATTTTGTAGAGTTATAATAAATTTTAACTCCACATTTACTTTAACTGCTTGATTTAATTGTTGTGGGTTACTTGTTGATTGGATCGAGATTTACCGAGGGTCGCCACAGCGACTTTGTCTCTGCATTGTGTGAGGCATTTTAGACCCTCGTGATTCTCGCTTCATCACTCGTTGGTACCTCATAGTAGGTTTGGATGCTCCAAGACTTAGGGATGAAGCGTTGCCTCGGAGATTAGGCTCGAGAATGATGTTAAACGTCGGATTGGATCTAAAGTTCCAGATCCAACAGATGATGTAGCATTAGTTCTTCCCTTTCCTCCTTAGAAGGTGACGCTATGGAGGAGCTCCAGCAGTGGCCAACTTCCTCCTTTGCTTATGTATGAGTTTCTTGAGAGTCAGGGTAGGTCACTGGAGCACAGGATATCGATACAAAGTCCTTATCTCTCTAAAGATTGCCCTAGAACACTGTGGCAACCTCTAGTTGTCGGAAGCAAAGGTCTGCAACCTTACTCCAATGAAATTCCGATCATTGAAGGCCTCTACCCACCTGTAGGTGTTAGAGAAACAATCCCAAACACGCATGAGTCTAATGAGAGTAAAAGGGTTAGAAGCAGGGCTTAGTCGGAGGTGATGGATAAATCCCTGAATAGGTACTCGAGCTTTGCAAGCTTGAGAATGGATCAAGATAATCATGAGCATGGAGGAGTGGAACGAGATAACGATGGTGTGCGTGAAGAATAATGTGTGGTGAAGTTTTAGGTGTGATTGAATAAAAGAACATGTGCTTAAATTGATGATAAGTAAATAAAAAATGGAACGGAGACTAACCTGGAGAAATGAAAGAGAATGAAAGGACAGAATCTTTACCGATGAAGAAGCTTAAAGGCTTCTAAAATCGTCGCTAAACCACCTTGGCTGAGTGGAAGCTTGATTAGTTGCGATCAGCAGCTGAAACATGACCAACTTTGGTCGAGTATCTCGCCTGAGAAGGTCTCGATCATCGCTCACACAATCACTCTCTTGTTGTCACTCAAGGAGGACTTGGGCTCAGAGACAACTCACAGAATGGCAGACAACTGTTGCAATGGCCGAGGAGGTAGGGTTTTGATGGAGGAAGTTTGTCTATTCCAAGTAGTTGATGCGAAGATTTCAACTACTGCTCAATGGAGCACATGAGGAGGAGGGATATGATTGGAGGTTGGGCGAAGATGGATGATGCTCAGGGAATAGAATGGCGAAAGGAGGTGGATGGGAAGTTATCGGAGGTTTATGAGGAAATGGCTGGAAGTTGAAGCGTTTGAAGTGTGCATTACAAACTATTGGACCTTTTGGGATGATAAATGGAGACAGTCAACGCACAATCATCCCCTCTATGATCTGAGGGGACGGTTGTGGTGTAATTGTCCCTTCTGATAAGTACAGAGGACGTTCTTTATTGATCGTCCCTGATGATCCTATCTTTAGGGACGGTTAAACAACCGTCCCTTCCTATGATACCTTCTGGTTGTTTTTTTCCACGGGGACTTTAGTAGACGGTTATGACCGTCCCCTCTGATTTACTATTGACGTCACGAAATTTTCTTAAAAGGGATGGTTTGGACCATCCTTTATATATACTTAGACGGGACAGTTGTGCTTATCGTCCCTTATGTTTTTACTGATGGGACATGTCATAAATATTTGTACCCATAGGGGACGGTCCACTTACAACCATCCCTGATCATTATTATAGGGGGCAGTCGAGCGGCCATCCCCGATGGTCTTATATCCCATCCTCGGATGAATCACTTCCTCATTCCTTGACTCTTCCATCGATTATTCCCTCTCCGTTGCCCGAGCTCGCCGTCCCCCTCAAAGACTCCGTCGATGCCACCTCACCTTCCTCGGCTCTCAGTCGACGACACCCACTGTCCACTTCTTTGATTGTACGTTCTTTCCAACTTTTTCCATTTCTAATATACTATTGTTTGCAATATAGTGGTTTTTAAGTATGTTTTGTTTTCAAAGTGATAGTATATGTATGGTGATTGATCATAGTCATGATTTTTATTTGTAGTCATCATCTTTAGTTGTAATGAAAAGATTTATAAGGTTCCTATAGTTTAGTTGAACTCATTATACCCATGTTTTACTCATGATGTTTTTGAAGTTATAGTTGATTTAGTTGTTATACTTATGATGATTAATTATAATCATGATATATAGCTATAATGGAAAAAGTTATTAATCCTAATTAATGTTATACATTAGTTGTATTGGATTATGCTTTGTTTTTGTTTCAATGTTATAGTTATTAGTTCTTAATTTAGACATGAAGTACATATAAATTACTGTACTTGGTTCTTTTAATTATGGGAGTATATAGTGCTTATAGTGTGCAATGCTTAGAGTATAATGCTAAAATGATTATAGTATAGGAAAAGATAGTGTACAAGAGATACATACGAGAGATTAACCTTGTTTATTTCTTTGGATCTTTACTTTTAGGAAATGGATAAAAGTTGGTTGAACAAAAGATTTGATGATTATAATACATATAACAAAGGTATTATCGGATTCTTAGATTGGGCATTTCGGTGTGAGTCACTCTATCATATTGTAGGAGACGAAGGAGATAATATTCATTGTTCTCGCATTAGATGCAAGAACACTCTGAGTAACAATCGAAATGTAGTTTACGAGCACATGATATTAAATGATTTTTGGCTTCACATGATTTTTGGCTTCACTATACAAATTGGGCGTATCATGGTGAAGGAATATTTGCAGTAAGTCAATGATGCCTCAGTTGATAATGAAAGAGATATGTCTGAAATAGATGACCATAGTGGTATGTTTGAAATGTTG
This sequence comes from Ottelia alismoides, assembly GCA_037367405.1. Classification (NCBI taxonomy): domain Eukaryota; kingdom Viridiplantae; phylum Streptophyta; class Magnoliopsida; order Alismatales; family Hydrocharitaceae; genus Ottelia; species Ottelia alismoides. The sequence goes on along the minus strand of JAZKJV010005812.1, from coordinate 202,009 downwards.
GACAATATTCGAGGGCATAACTCCAATGAAAGGACCGAATCGATTCGGGATAATTTACATGAAAAGATAAAAAATGTAGAAAATCCTATCTGCACAGGAATTAAAATGTGTCATTTGTGATTTCTTTTGGAGTTGTTTAAGTTAAAAGTGAAGAATCATTGTACAACAGTTAAGATGGCAGATGTGTTACAGTTAATTAGGACATTATTAAATAATCTTGAAGGTTTCTCAAAAGATTGGAAGGATGCTAAGTTAAGATTTTGTTCACTCGGATTAAATTACGATAAAAATGCATATCCAAACGATTGCATTTTATATTGGAAGGGATATTCAAATTTAGATACATGTCCTGACTGCAAAGCTAGCAGATATAAGAATGCGAGTCATGATTCGAAGAGGAAAAAATCAGAGAAGATTTTACAGTTCTTTCCTTTGATTCCTCAATTACAGCGATTATATTCATATGAAAGAACAACTAAATTGATGTTATGGCACAATATCAAAAAGAAAGATATAACTGGTGTTATATGACATCCGTTAGATACTGAATAGTGGATGAAATTTGATGAAAGATATCCATCATTCTTTGAAGAAATAAGAAATGTAAGATTAGGTCTTGCTTCCGATAGTTTTATTCCATTCAGAAATATGAGTACGAGCTACTCTATTTGGCATCTAATACTTGTTACATATAATCTCCCACCTCAGATGTCGATGTCATCTTCTTTTATGATGATGTCTTTATTGAAACCCAGTCCAAAAGGGCCTGGTAATGCAATAGACACTTATATGCAACCTTTGATTGATGAACTTCAAATTTTGTGAAATTTTGGAGTGAGGACATATGACACGGTAAAGAAAGAATTCTTTACAATGTGTGCTTCTTTATTATGGACAATTAATGATTTTTCAACGTACGCTAATTTATCGAGTTGGAGTACGAAAGATAAACTCACATGTACAGTTTGCATGGACAAAACACAGTCGACGTGACTAACTGTGGGTATGAAACATTGCTATTTGGGCCACCATCATTTATTACTTGTGAATCACATATGGTTGGAAAGTGAAAATAATCTCAAGTTTGACGGGCAGTCATTTAGACGTCGAATAAATTTGGATCGGCAATCCGGTAGCATGATGTGGAAGGAAAAAAGAAAAGTTGGGTAACTTCTCTCTAGGTCGATTATTTAAGAGGAAGTTATCCGTCGAATGGCAAAAACAAAGTATATTTTTTTAGAACTACCCTACTAACATACCTTACAGGTCTGTCATAACTTAGATGTGATGCATGTAGAGATGAATGTTATGGAAAATATTCTTGGAATCTTAAATCTTTCAAGTATTGCGAAGGATACTTTACGAGCTAGACGTGATCTAAAACAGTTGGGTATCTTGCCTGAGCTATATTCGATAGAGTTAGATAGTAATTCTAGAGTAACAATTCCTGGAGCGATTTATACATTATCCAGCGATGACAAAGATAAGATATTCAACTTTATTAAATCAATTAGAGTATCAGATGAATTTTCATCACAAATAAGCATATGTATAAATTGGATGGATGGAAGGTATCATCATTAAAAAGTCATTATTGTCATGTATTAATGTAAGTTCATTTTTCATTAGCCATTAAGGGAGTTATGCATATTGATGTTATGCAGCCACTGATAAACTCAATCAATTTTTTAGAGCCTTGTGTTCGAAGACTTTAGATCCTAAAATATTGTTCCTATTAGAGACAGATATTATTATCACTTTATGTAAGATAGAGCAGGTATTTCTCAATAGTAGTGTCACATTCTGGCTATATCGCTAATGGATACATATTTCGAAAAAAGTCGATTGATGATAATAAAGCAATACATCTTGCTGGAGTGATAGTGCAGATCGAACTCTCATCTAGAATTGATGGATACTATGGTGAAATTGTTGATATAATAGAAATCAATTTTACACATGACGTAAGGTGTGTTCTATTTCATTGCATTTGGTTCGATGTGGGTCCTATTAGAGCAGGTTATAAGAAAGATAAAATTGGAGTTCTATCTTCAAAGCAGACATGTCGGTTGCAAATAAATGAGTCGTATACTATTGTCAGTCAGGTACAACAGGTCTTTTATATACCGAACAACTCTGTTAGTGGGTGGATTATACATGTTTGGACAACATCGAGAGACTTCTTTGATGTTAACGAAGAGGAAGATGTAGTGGATAATGACATTGCATACCAGAATGTTTTGCATGATTTTTTCATTCTGTAGTAGACGAAGACATTGCCACTAGCAACGTGAGGTAATGGTATTTTTGTTTTACATTCAAATAACATGAATTCTTGTAATCGACCTAAATGTATTTCTTTTTTTATTTATATTCTATTGATGTGCAAGTATAGCTCTTAGACCTAGGCGTATTCGGGAAGTTCCTGAACCCACTCAATAGCCACAGGGAGGATCTTCTGATCCCAACAGTGGCGGATCTCAGAGATGATGGGGACCATCTCAGTGTAGGTTCCTGGATTGTCTTGCACCTGAGCAGACATTACATGTTCGTATCGTTGGAGGAGATGTAGTGGGGGAGAACTCCACGGAGTTTCAGAGCTACCTTGGCCAGGTTGCGCGAGCACATGTCCCCATCCGGATGCATGACTTTCGACAGCCTCCTTATGTCGTCAAGGCTGTCATACTATCTGATTTGGATGTATTCTATAATTGAATTATTATTTGTATTATTTTAATATACTAGCTATTTTATTCATCTTGGACTAGGTTCTTTTACTTGGGAACGCTATGCAGCCATCAATGCACAGATTCTTTCTCATGCGGCTGAGATGTTACGTCGATATAAGGGACGTATAAAGGTGAAGGTAACAACATTTGCATATATATTTATAAGAAAAATGAACGCTTACAATATTTTTTCCCTCTATTTACTATTACAACCCCCAGATTCCATATGAGCATCTTGTGCATAATGTCCCACCGAGTGTTACACCTTATCAATGGAGGGACTTAATCAATTTCTAGTCTAGTGAGGAATTCATGGTATGCAAAAGTTTTTCTATTTAATTGTTTTATGATTGTACTAACTTTGATTAATAATAGGTGGTATCTACAAAAAATGCCACGAATCGCTCCAAAGGTTTTAGATTCACCTACAGGATGGGGAGAAAGAATACAAATCAGTTGAAGGATGACTTTGTAAGCCTCGACAATTTTAATTATGGGAGTAATTTTAGAAGCTAACTATAAAATTGTTATTTATGTTATTTTAATTGAGGTATAACGATAGAGTGATGACCCGAATAGAGGTTTTTGCAGGGTCAAAGAGAAGAGACGTAGGAGGAGATGTGCAGTGGGTTGATGACGCCTACACACCAATTCATGTATGTAAATTATATTGTTAGTTTTGAGATTAAATATCTTATATTAAATTTTTTAAACTAATATATGTAAGTCATGCAGGAAGAAATGATTAGGCTCTCTACCACCACCTCACTTGATAGAACGAGGACTAGAACGATCCCTCTATCTGTCGATGATGCCTTCAGCCAAGCAACATGTCTGGAATACAATGGGCGTATATGATGTGGAGGATGTGGAGAAAGGATCCGTACATGGTACGGAATAGGTGGTGCCCGTGGGTCTCAGTCCTCGTCGCAAGGGAGCCAAAGGGAGAGGGAGATGGAGAGGGAGTTATGTGACGTCAAGGCAAAGATATCCGCGCAGGATGAATAGATGGCTAAGATACGTGCAAACATTTTGGCATACCTTAACTGTCTTCAAAACCAAGTTGAGACACCAGTAGACCCATCACAATTCGGTGATGATGAGGAAAGTGAAGAAGAGAGTGACGAAAGTGAGGAATCGAGGTAGATTACTTTAGGATGTAGCATATGTTTGTTATATTTTAGTAGTATCTTGAACATATAAGTGTTAGCAATGTGAGCCCGAGGCGAACCATTCCTGCAATAAATGTTATTGTAATAAATGATTTATCAATAAAAGTTATTGATTATGTTTCACTCCCTTTCTGATATTGAATGAATGAATGCACTATAAGGTCCCTCTATACAATATGGGTTATGTACCATGGCCGACTTGATAATCATACAGTCGTTGATTCATTGATTAATCATAGAGGCTGATGCTTGGATGAATATCTAAGGAGTTAGATAGAGGACTCATCAAGTATCATCAAATGATTGTCAAGTGATGATCTCCAGCCTGAGTAGGAGATGGCAATCCTTTCTCATTAGGCTGATATGTGATCGACCTCTTGATGCAGGTCCTCTGCATGGGAATAGTGATTCGGAGGTATCAGATTAGTTGAGTCAATGGGTTGACTTGACGAGATTGAGATAACCAAAGACCTATGATGAATACTATCACAACATAGGCGAACATCCCCTGACCAGAGACAGATGTATTGCTATATGTCTGAGTGTGTACATTTGGCAGACCATTAGATTGATGACCTAACCAAGGTCTATACACCGACGAGCTGGTGTGCATGCACGGGCATATTAGTAATACGATCTCTCAAAAGGATCATACAGGTTCACTTGTGAACCGAGAGACATGAGCTCACTCATGAGGTATTGGGACTGATCAAATTTCATGCATGGTCGTCATGCTTTAGAAGCATGACATGAATTTGAAGGTAAGATATATGCTTTATGTAAGCATATGATCTGTACCAAATCCCAAGGACCAAGATTAAGAAACTTGGTGACCAAACCATGAAGATGACAGTGTAAAAGTGATCTATATCTTCAGGATGATCATAAGTCTTCTAGTATGCAAGATGTACAGGTATTAGGAATACCTAAGGGTGATTTGATCATAAACGATTGTATAACCATGACACTTCCATTCCGAGGGAGTGATGAAACAGGTCTGGATTTTAGTGACTCCTCTCAGTAGAGAAGTAACCTAATCTTAGTCCATGTGATGGACATTGATCTGAATGAGATTCAGATGCAATGAGAAGATTAGGTTTACGGCCTTGATTTAATCAAGCATCTATGAGAGGTCCATAGGATATGGATTTGAGATGTGATCTCAATATCCAAGTCACTATGCGTGGAACAATACAATCGTCCTGTCCTTATCTTCAAGTATCTGAGGAGAAATAGCATTATTCCTGAAAGGTTCAAGAATAATTCCATAAGATCTAAGCATTGAGAAATTGATAATTAAATGTGATTTAATTATCATGATGTATGAGGAATTATACAATATAATTAAATGTGATTTAATTATTATGAATAAGAATAATGTGGATAGCAATATCTAATTATTCATAATATATTATAAATGTAATTTATAATGTATTAGAGAGAGCTAATTATAATTTATATTTGCTGAATAATTATTAATGTGTATTGGATACACATTGTCTAATTAATTGAAAATGTAAATTATATTTTTGTTTTGGGTTGTGAATATGATTCACAATTTTTCAATGGCAAGATTGCAATATTTCCAAAATTAATTATGAATTATTTTTGGAGAATAAATCCCAACAAAAGTTGTTGGATTAAATAATGGAGAATCTCAAGGAGATATGCAATCTCATGAAATTTCATGAGATTGCCCCCACTTGGTAATTGGTGGACGGCTACCAAGTCCTATATGGAATTGGTGGTCGTCCACCGTATTACATGGGACGTCAAGATCTCCATTGAAATCATCTTCTTATTTGATTGGTTTAATTTTAGGATTGATGTATATTTGATTTATCAAATATATTTGATCTAAATTAAATCAAAAGTTGTTGTTTTTTACAAACAACAATCTTGACCATTGGATTGACATAAATCAATCTCATCCATTGATTTTATATGTCCCATGGATTGAGATCCATAGATCCTAAAACCCTATAAAAAGAGAGGCATACTATGCTCTCTAGTACATACTATTGGTAGCACATCTCTCTCTCTCTCTCTCTCTCTTCTCCATACACGTCAACCCTCTCTCCCTCTACTTGGTGGCCGACCACTAAACTCTAGGGGAGGTCTTCGTCGTCTCCTATGCCACCGTGCCGCCGCTTCGACGTTCTGCGGTTCTCCATTTTCTTGGAGTGCTATGCTCACGTAGGAGACGTTCGATCTCGTACGACGAGATCAGGAGTTCATCGTGCTTGGATCAACTCGTTGGATTGCGAGGACAACGCGACTCATCCCCACGCTCGCAAGCTTCTTCTCCGACAATCGGACTTGAGACAGGAGGTCTCTTTTCGTAGAGACTCGATCAACCACGCTTCAAGAGGTATTGCATTATACTTGTTGTGGTTATAGATGAAATGATCCGAGAATCATTCTTGGATCATGTGGTTTCATCGCATAAAAAATTTTAAATTCTTCTACACCGAACAATTAGTACGACTAGTTGTTCTTTGTCGTATTCGATACGACGCTCACGCTTCCGTGATGCGCTTGAGGATTTTTTTTCCATATCCTTCAAGTGGTATCAGAGCCTTAGGTCGAAAGTTTTGGATACGATCCGTAAACCTAGGACGACTTGGGTTCGTAGAAATCGCGAAAGATTTTATCGCATTTGTTTTTTCGCACTTCTGTTTAGTGAATAAATTCGGCCCTATTTAAATTGTTTAAACAAGAATTAAACACTTGAATTTTGTTTCTCATTCAATAAGAAAACCATAGGATCTGAGTTTACGTAATTTGGATTCTGTTTTCTCGAGATATGGTTGTTTTAATGAACATGTATGCACTGTTGCGGGAACTGCAAATCTTAACATGATTAATGAGTTAATTACTGTTTAGACTTGCCTCGAAATGCGTGAAATATCACTTGGATTCTGTCCTAAATCAAGTTAGCAATCTATGAAAATTTATTTTGTCTAATTTGGATTTAAAATGATTGAGATATGTTAATTTTAGTAAGTAGGGGCCACTGCTGAAATTACAGTCCTAATCAAGAACCATGTGATTATCAATTAATGAAATTAATTGTTAATTTCAAGAAATAAGTATGGAAATATTTTAGAAATATTAGAAGATGTTATTTCCTTATTTAACTTGGCCTCAACCAATAAATTGATTAGATTTGATCTAGATCAAAATTGGAAACACAATCATCAAACTCCTTGCTTGAATAGGATTGGGAATTTGTCTAGCAAATTTCCTTATAATAAAAAATGTTTTAATTATTAATATATGGTATAATTTCGCTTGAAGAACCGATGATCATCTCAAGTACAAATTGATCTAATTGGCATTATCCTTTCCCGAGGCGGATATGGTGTCTAGTCGGAGATCGCTGGGGTAGCGGGTTGCAATGTATGTGGTCCGTCCCACCCTCGCCGGTACTGGCCATGACAGTGGGTAGGGACTTGATAATGCCGAAGAAATCAAGATGTATTTTCTAATTATTAAAATTAGAATTAATACGTACTTTGAGAATAATAACATATATATATTCAAGTAAAACAATCAAGTTTGATTGATTGAATTGGATTGATAATTAATTTAATATGATTGAATTAATTACGTCCAATTAAAATACTCTATTATGAATAGAGTTGTTGATTCCCTTGGAAAAATTAATTATATGAATGTGATTCATGATAATTAATTAAAATTTTAATAAAAGGTGGAGGATCACATAAGTGACATCCATGGTCTCCCGTCAAGGCGAAGGGTTTCTGTTGCAAGAGATTGTATATAGGAGACGCATGTGCAAAGTGACAGCTCCTATATGCAAGCGCATCTGGACCAGACTCTTTGCTTCTCGAAAGAGTAAGGTCGTATGCGTAGTGACCCCAATATTGGATCCTCATATTATTGTGGCGATATTGGATTATGCATAGCGAGTTCTATTCCTATTGACAGTTGGTTCAATTAATGACGGGTCAACATCACCTTAGGGGTGGTAGGCCCGGGTATTAAAGACCGAATTGGGAAATGCAAGTTGGACTTGCAAGGCGGAATGTGTTCCCGCTTTTCTTTATTGGAGTTGCAGTTTCTCATATTATTGGGATGTAACAAAGATAAAGAGGAGATCCTAATTCTTGCTTGAGATATAGAAGTAAGTATATCTCTTACTTTGAAAGTGATTAAGGGAATGTACTTTCAAAGTTGATAATGCAAGAATGATTTGATTTAAAAACCTTAATCAAATATCATAAATTTGAATATATGATTATATGTTATAATATAGTGCATTCTCAATTTCAGAAAATGAAGTTCATGAACCCACTAAGCAGGCTTCTGGAGGTCAACCAGTTGACCGGACCGAATTACTCAGATTGGATCTATAATTTGGAGCTTGTACTCTCGGCTGAGCGCATAAGTTATGTGCTCTAGGAAGACAAGCATGAAAACCCTAAATCAAAGGAAGAAAAAGCATACAATGACAAGTATGATGAAGATCATGTCTTGGCTAGATGATACATTTGGGTTCTCTCTCCAATGTTCTTCAGAAATAACATGTGGAGATGAGTACTTGCCAAGAGATAATGCAGAATCTGAAAGATATGTTTGGTGACATTAACCGCACCTAGCGGTACAACGTTATGAAAGAACTCGTTCGCTGCAGGATGTGGGAAGGGACTTCAGTCCGTGAACATGTACTCAAAATGATTGGGTACTTATCGGAGCTGGAGACTCTGGGGGCAACCATGGATGCAGACATGCAATCTGATTTCATTTTGTTGTCGTTGCCCAAGTCTTTCAATAACTTTGTGGTTTCATTCCACATGAATAAGCTGGAATTGACAAACGCTGGGCTTCTTGCTGCATTAAAGTCTACATAAGACGTGATGAAGAAAGATGGTCATGCTGGCAATGCAATGGTTGCATATGTCAGAGGGAAGCGCGGTCGGAAGCATGGTTCTCGGAAGGGCCCGACCTAGAAGAGAAAGAAGAAAGGACAAAGTGTTGGCTCATCTTCCAATGCATCCACTCTAATGGCGTCAAAGAAAACCAACGTCTGTCACCACTGCAAGAAGCCGGGGCACTGGAGCGTAATTGCCCGGATTACCTGAAGTCGGTCGATAAAGGTAAAGCCCTAGCAGGTATGAAATCTACTTTTATCATTGAAACCAGTTTTCTCGTTGGACGAGAAGGAAGTTGGGTTGTTGATTCTGGTGCTTCTGTTCATGCATGCAATTTGTTGCATTTGTTTCAGGAAACTAGAAAACTTGAAGAAGGGGAGATAGTCATCCAGATGGGATCTGATGTAAGTGTTGCAGCAATCGTCATCAGGACTTGTCGGCTATCATTATCTAGTGGTAGAGTCCTAGTACTTAAAGAGTGTCTTTATTTACCTGAAGTTAGAAGGAATTTAATATATATCTAAGCTAGTTAGAAGTGGATATTCGTTCCTATTCTGTAATAAATTAGTCATAAATCGTTATGATAAATATATTGCGGATGACATTTTGACTTCTGGAGGACTCTATGAATTGTGCATTGATAAATGTATTATGAATGTTACATCAACTAATAAAAACTCTAAAAGATCCAGGGAGGATGAAAATCTTTCGAATGAGATTTGGCATCAAAGGCTTGGTCATTTATCTGTTGATAAGATCAATAGATTAATAAAGGATGGACCTTTAGATTTTCTATAGGTTCAATCTTTACCTACTTGCAAGAATTGCATTCAAGGTAAAATGACCAGGATGCCTTTCCTTAACAAGGTTACAAGATGCGAAGGTATTATTGACCTAATACATACTGATGTATGCGGTCCCTTTAGTACCGCGACTCGAAATGGATATCGATATTACTTGACATTTATTGATGACCATTCACGATACGGGTTTGTCTTCCTATTACATCATAAATATGAAACCTTTGAAAAGTTCAAAGAATTCAAGGCTTTGGTTGACAACCAAACCGATAGGAAGATTAAACGGATTCGATTTGATCGAGGTGGCGAGTACCTCTCAGATGAATTCAAGGAATATCTTAAAGAGAATGGAATTGTCTCCAACCTCACTCCTCCTGGAACTCCCCAACTTAATGGTGTTGCTGAAAGACGCAATAGGACCATCATGAATATGGTTCGTTCAATGATGAGCAAAGCACATTTACCACTTAGTTTTTGTGGATATGCGTAGAGACTGCAATATATATCCTGAATAAGATTCCTAGCAAATATGTACCTAAGACTCCTCATGAGCTCTGGTATGGAACCAAACCTAGAGTTAATCACTTGAGGGTTCGGGGTTGCTTGGTCCATGCGAAGAACGTGGATGCAAGTAAGCTGGAATCTCGCTCTCGTGAGTGTTACTTCATAGGGTATGTTAGAGATGGTATTGGATACCAACTCTATGACCCTGAGACTCAAAAGGTTTTTGTTTCTAGAGATGTGAAATTTCTAGAGAATGATTTCCTTAAAGGTCAAGATAAATATGAAGTAAAGGAACTCATTGAATCCCCTGAGGATTCTGAGCTTCCTGAGCCAGAAACTGAATAGATAAATAAAGATAAAACACCCATACCTCTTCGAAGGAGTTCGAGGGTGGTTGCACCACCTAAAAGGTATGGATTCCATGTGTCAAGTGAAACTGACAATGATCCTACTTCATTTGATGAAGCACTCGCGGATCATGACATGGATAGATGGATGCTAGCAATGAAGTCAGAAATCGAGTCCATGCATAAGAATGGTGTATGGACCCTAGAGGATCCACCTAAAGGGATAAAACCCATTGGGTGTAAATGGATCTCTAAGAGAAAGAGGGGACCTGATGGGAAAGTAGAGACTTTCAAGGCACGGCTCGTAGCCAAGGGCTACACACAGAGAGAAGGCATCGACTACGATGAGACATTCTCTCTTGTGGCTATTCTTAAATCCATCCAGACACTGCTAGCTATAGCTGCATATCTTGACTACGACATCTGGCAGATTGACGTCAAGACGGCTTTCCTCAATGGATACCTCGAGGAGGATATCTACATGGAGCAGCCCCAGGGCTTCATAACTGAGGATGGAAAAGTATGCAAGCTGAAGAAATCCATATATGGGCTCAAGCAAGCTTCTCGTAGCTGGAACATCAGATTTGACAAAACCATGAAGAGTTATGATTTTGTGCAGAATCCTGATGAACCTTGTGTGTACAAGAAGCTTAGTGAGAGTGCCATTGTGTTCATCATGCTTTACGTGGATGACATCCTTATCATTGGGAATGATATAGGGATGATGATCAGTGTGAAGATTTGGCTATCCCATACCTTTGAGATGGAAGATCTTGGAGAAGTCTCTTACATCTTGGGTCTGAAGTAGTTCAGAAACCGAGAAAAGAGGATATTGGGATTATCACAACATGGATACATTAAGAAAATGCTTGAACGATTCCGTATGGATAGTTCCAAGAAAGCATTCCTACCCTTAAGACATGGTATCCACCTGTCTAAAGGAATGGCCCCTCAAACTGTTGAGGAAAAGAAAGCCATGGTTGGATGCCCTTATGCATCAGCTGTAGGAAGCTTAATGTATGCCATGATGTGTACTAGGCCAGATATCTGCCATGCAATGGGAGTGGTAAGTCGTTACCAATCCTGCTATGGAGAACAACACTGGAATGCAGTAAAGAACATATTTAAATATCTAAGACGGACGCAAGATTACATCTTGGTCTATGGAGATGGTGATCTCCAAGTCTTGGGATATACAGATTTTGACTTCCAATCGGATATTGATGATTGAAAGTCGACATCAGGGTTTGTATTCATGTTGAATGGTGGTGTTGTGAGCAGGAGAAGCAAGAAGCAGGACACTACAGCAGATTCAACAACAGAAGCCGAATACATTGCCGCATCGGATGCTGCAAAGGAGGTGGTATGGTTGCGCAAGTTCGTCCTGGAGCTTGGCGTAGTTTCCTCTGATACTCCCATCCCGCTACTCTGTGATAACATGGGAGCCATTGACGAGGCGAAGGAACCCAGATGGTATCAGAAGAGCAAGCACATAGAAAGGAAATACCACATCATTCGGGAGATTCAAAAGCGTGGTGATATCATCATCACCAAAGTGGCCTCTACCGATAATGTTGCTGATCCTCTTACCAAACCTCTGACACAGAAGGTTTTCGACCAGCATGTAATGCGTATGGGTTTAAGGATTGTTCTAGAATGGTTCTAAGCGCTAGTGGGAGATTGTTAGCAATGTGAGCCCGAGGCGAACCATTCCTGCAATAAATGTTATTGTAATAAATGATTTATCAATAAAAGTTATTGATTATGTTTCACTCCCTTTTTGATATTGAATGAATGAATGCATTATAAGGTCTCTGTACAATATGGGTTATGTACCATGGCCGACTTGATAATCATATAGCTGTTGATTCATTGATTAATCATAGAGGCTGATACTTGGATGAATATCTAAGGAGTTAGATAGAGGACTCATCAAGCATCATCAAATGATTGTCAAGTGATGATCTCCAACCTGAGTAGGAGATGGCAATCCTTTCTCATTAGGCTGATATCTGATCGACCTCTTGATGCAGGTCCTCTGCATGGGAATAGTGATTTGGAGGTATCAGATTAGTTGAGTCAATGGGTTGACTTGATGAGATCGAGATAACCAAAGACCTATGATGAATACTGTCACATCATAGGCAAACATCCTCTGACCAGAGACAGATGTATTGCTATATGTCTGAGTGTGTACATATGGCAGACCATTAGGTTGATGACCTAATCAAGGTCTATATACCGGCGAGCTGGTGTGCATGCAAGGGTATATGAGTAATATAATCTCTCAAAGGGATCATACAGGTTCACTTGTGAACCGGGAGACATGAGCTCACTCATAAGGTATTGGGACTGATCAAATTCCATGCTTGGTCGTCATGCTTTAGAAGCATGACATGAATTTGAAGGTAAGATATATGCTTTGTGAAAGCATATGATCTGTACCAAATCTCAAGGACCAAGATTGAGAAACTTGGTGATCAAACCATGAAGATGACAGTGTAAAAGTGATCTATATCTTCAAGATGATCATAAGTCTTCTAGTATGTAGGATGTACAGGTATTAGGCCATACCTAAGGGTGATTTGATCATAAACGATTGTATAACCATGACACTTCCATTCCGAGAGAGTGAATGAAACAGGTCTGGATTTTATTGACTCCTCTCAGTAGAGAAGTAACTAATCTTAGTCCATGTGATGGACATTGATCTGAATGAGATTCAGATGCAATGAGAAGATTAGGTTTATGGCCTTGATTTAATCAAGCATCTATGAGAGGTCCATAGGATCTGGATTTGAGATGTGATCTCAATATCCAAGTCACTATACGTGGAACAATACAATCGCCATGTCCTTATCTCCAAGTATCTGAGGAGAAATAGCATTATTCTTGAAAGGTTCAAGAATAATTCCATAAGATCTATGCATTGAGAAATTGATAATTAAATGTGATTTAATTATCATGATGTATGAGGAATTATCCAATATAATTAAATGCGATTAATTATTATGGATAAGAATAATGTGGATAACAATATCTAATTATTCATAATATATTATAAATGTGATTTATAATGTATTAGAGAGAGCTAATTATAATTTATATTTTTTGATTAATTATTAATATGTATTGGATACACATTGTCTAATTAATTGAAAATGTAAATTATATTTTTGTTTGGGTTGTGAATATGATTCACAATTTTCCAATGGCAAGATTGCAATATTTCTAAAATTAATTATGAATTATTTTGGAGAATAAATCCCAACAAAAGTTGTTGGATTAAATAATGGAGAATTTCAAGGAGATATGCAATCTCATGACATTTCATGAGATTGCCCCCATTTGGTAGTTGGTGGACGGCTACCAAGTCCTATATGGAATTGGTGGTCGTCCACCCTATTACATGGGGAGTCAAGATCTCCATTGAAATCATCTCCTTATTTGAATTGTTTAATTTTAGGATTGATGTATATTTGATTTATCAAATATATTTGATCTAAATTAAATCATAAGTTGTTGGTTTTTACCAACAACAATCTTGACCATTGGATTGACATAAAATCAATCTTAGCAACAGAAGCGGGATATTATAACCAATCAAATAATTATTTTTTGCTTTCAAAGAGCAGGGGCGGCTGTCGAAACCGTCCCTTCTGTGCCCATCTTCAAATAGAGGAGGGGACGGCCATGGCCATCCCCCACGTGACCTAGCAGCTCATTGACTCTCATTTTGAGCCTCGAGGACTAAAGGGGACGGTCTAGACCGTTCTCTCTACGACTATGCGGGCATCCCAAAGGTTGGTTTAGCGGAGGGGATGATCGTGAGCGTCCCCTCCTTTGAAGGGGCGGTCTAGACCGTCCTTTCCGTGACACAACAGCTCGCTGGTTCTCATTTTGAGCCTTGAGGACTAAAGGGGATGGTTTAAACCATTCCCCCTGCGATTCTGTAAGCATCCCCAAAGGTTGGTTTAGTGCAGGGACAATTACAACAGTCCCCTCCAGTTCTTTGAAGGGTCGTCCCCTCCATGTCCAAAGCAGCTCACTGGCACTCATGTTGAGCCTCGAGGACTAAAGGAGACGGTTTAAAACCATTCCCTTAGCAATTCTGTGGGCATCTCCAAAGGTTGGATTAGCGAAAGGGACGGTTGCAACCGTCCCCTCCGGTTCTTTGAAGGGACGGTCTAGACCGTCCCCTCCATGACAAAGCTGCTCATTGGCTCTCATTTTGAGCCTCGGGGACTCAAGGGGATGGATTAAACCATTCCCTCAATGATTTTGTGGGCGTCCCCAAAGGTTGGTTTAGCGGAGGGGACGGTTGCAACTGTCCCCTCTGGTTCTTGGACAGGGACGGTTTAGACCGTCCCATCGTAGAATTGACAGGTAATGATTACTTTATATATGGGTATAACATTCTTAAATTATGTGAAATACATTGTTAATCTTTGATGTGTAAAGTCCAATTCACATAATTTGTATCCTACACACATAGCATATAAAATCATCATAAAATCAACAAATCATCTGAAGAAAATATTCTCACAAATCTCTATGCACATTTAAAGATCATATTCTAAACTGAGATTAATTATCATTTATAAAATTCAGATTCGTTGTTATCAGAGAGAATTATTGGGTATACTTATATAATATTAAATCTAACAACATCCAACACATTTCACTCTACTTTTGTTGGAAAGAAAAGAGGAGGGGGTTTTGTGTAAAAGTCTCATTCTTTATTATCATAAATAGAGCCACCAACTTTATCTCCTTTCTCATGCACATATGGAACCACACGTACTCCTTATGCATGCATTCCCCATGCACTTTTATTCTCTCTTTATTTGCAAGATGAGGAGCTGCACAAGTCAATTATAAAAGCCATGCACTCTCGATATACTCGACCTCTCTCTCTCCCATTTCTCTCCCTCATGCACCCCTCTCCCCTCTCGTTTTTTCTATCTCTCTTTCTCTCTCTCTCTCTCTCTCTCGTTTTTCTTCTCATGCAGGCACGAACGAAGAATTAATACGCAGCTGGTGTGCGCACCTTCCTCCTTGCGCGCATCCTCGGGTGCAGCCACGCACCTCCAGCCACTGTCCAGCGGTGCGCCTCCTCCTTCTCGGCGCACACCAGTCACTCTCCGTGCGCTCTCCTCTTTGCATGCGCGAGAGCAAGCTCCAGCTCGCACCACCGGTGCCCCCAGTACGTGCACTATCCACTTCTAGCCCACACCCTCCTCGCGTATTCCAGTCCGCATACGGTCATCTCCGCCACTTCAGCCCGCACCTCACGCATCTAGCAGCCCACGCATCCGTCTCCATCGTCGTCGACATCTTCTTCATTCCGTATCCGGATAGAGAATGCATTTCTCCTCCCTATTATTTGTCTCCCCCATTTTTATTCCCTTAGTTAATCTGTTTAAGTTGAATTTGGAAGGGAACAACTCTAATGTTATAAGCTATCTTGCATTTTTTACACTAGTTGGTTTTGTTTGAATTGAATTTGAAAGCATTTTTCTTTTGCAAGGTCTCTTTCCATCTCTAAGTTTTCTTTAAATATATGCATCGTATGTTTTACATTCTACTATTTTTTGAAACATTGTAAGTGACCTCCTATTTCTTTCATATGAATTTGCAATTCGGCCCCCGTTATCTTAGTTAGTTGCATGCATGCTCTCATTCGTTTACTTTAAGTTCTTGAAAGTATTTTCATCGTAGATTGCATCGTCTCTTCAAGAATTCTCTTCTTTCTCTCGTCGCCATGGATTAAAATTCTAATTAAGCTTGAAAGAAGAACAAATATCGCGAATTTGCTTGGTCCTTGTGGATTCGATCCTCTACTTGTCACGTACATTTTTTCTATACTTTGATCGTGTTCGTAGTTGTAATATTATTTGTTTGATTGCGGTTTTGCATGGGATAACAATGACGTGGTAAAGCAACTTTTTAAACCGCGTAAATTGAGTCAACATTTTGGTGCCGTTGCCGGGAACTAGGCAATATTTGCAATTTTTTTTCACTTTCAACTTGTTTTTAATATTCTAATCCATACATTTTTTATTTCAGGTACTTGAACCCCGAAAAAAAAGAAAAAAATGAAGAATCCACGTATTTTTTTTGCAAACTTGTAACTTGTTCTAAGTAAAAAAAATTATTTCCCCCCTTCTTAGAGAAGCTCGCCATCAGCAGGACAAAACATTACGGATTTAGCGTCAGAAGTGCAGGCACTGTGAGCTTTCTTTTTCACTTAGGCATTCTAAGATTTATATTTCGTACATTTGTTTGTGCATCGAAATAAATTGAAAAAATTAAAAAAAAGGGTTCTTGATTGCATCATCTCTGTGGTCTTCTTCCTCTGAAAATCTAATTCAAAGACCACCAAAATCGTGCTTGATCATATTAAAAAGATAAGCTTGAAAGATCACCGCAGTGATCCGAGCGAAAGCGGACAAAAAATTGAATGCTTGTTTGATGCACATGGCGAATGACACAAAACTCACAAGTACATAGAACCCCAGGATAGAGATAAAATCTCTGGTGCTATGTGGGATTGCAGAGAGAAATCGTAACTCCTCGATGCGTTGGGCACGGGTTCTTGTGGGAAGAAGCAAATCCTCGATCTGAGTACCGCACCCTGGATTACCAAGCCAGATTAGGACATCGATTTCTCACAATCTTCCACACCCACCTCTTCATTAAAGACTCTTAATTCTTTGATAATATTTGTTGAATCATTAAATTAAAATCGAAAAGATAACCGCTTCTGCGGTAATTTTTGTGTGGAGTTGGTGAATCAACAAATTGTTTTGTGTTAATCTGTTGTGTACTTGTCTGTACTTGGGGAATCTTTATTCATGGAAAAAATTCAAGTTATGCTCAATGAGATGCACGAGAAAATAAGGCTGAATCGGGCTATTGCATTGAATTATTTGGAAGATAGGAAATGATCTTCTCGACCCATTGATCTACCTATTTTATTACCGATTGAGCGTGAGATTGATGAAATGATGCATCTAGTGCAAAAATATCAGGAAGATCAAGAACATAAAAAGAACGGGTCATCCGATCAAATGTCAAAACCACCCCATGATGAGCCTATATTAGAGAATTTCTTGCATTACCTTCTCCCGCATGCCCCTCCTTTGTCTCTTCCAAGCCACTTTCACACGCAGAACACTCATCCATTTCAGATACTGGACTAATCTCCGATTCTTAAATCACTCATTCTCCTTACCCCTATCATCGACCCATGAAAGTGACGCTCAACATACTCTTCATGAATTAGCTATCCAAATCCAACAAAACCAGGGAGCACTTATGGATAAGTATAATAGGATGTATGAGAATGTCAGTAAACAACTTTTGAAAATTCGTGCTCACTTGATGAATAGGTCAAATAGTTTGACGGGTGAATGCAATATATCTTAATAATATTTTGAGAAACATCAAGAAAAGAAAATTGAGGATTTCAGACACTCAAGGGAAGAAGAAAAATGGGTCCCAATATCAGTGAACCAAACAATGATACTTCCTTTTGATGAACTAGATGTGAGATGTATAGAAGAAGAATTTATTGATGAAATAGTGACATCTCCATGTCTCCTCAAACCCAGATTGACGACATTTTATGATATCCCCATCTTCACTCCTCTTGTGTCAGACCATGTATTAATTGAGATACCCAATGATTTAATAGATGAATGTTGTCTCTTGGAAAGACTCGAACACTTTGAAGTTGAAACTTCATTTTGTGATCTTGAGGGGCGTCTTATGGAATATGACTCTATGGATGAAATTGAGGAGGAATGTGATATAATTTCGGCATTCATGAATCATGCTGATCAGAATGGTTTGGAGAGTATAATAAGGACATTATTAAAATTGAGATCACACCCCTAATACAACTCGATCACGACCCACTCTTGATGGATACATGTATTAATGATGACATCGATCTTTCCTTAGACTATTCTGAAGGTTATGAACATCAGTCTACTAATGATATCGATTGGCTTGAGATAATAGTTGAATTTGAGGATAGTATTGGTATTGACTCCAGTGAAGAAATCGAGGAAGATCCGATGTTTGATGTTAATTCTGGATGTGATTTTACGATTAATGAAAAAAGTCCAAACTTAGAGTTTGAATATGAGGACATAGTAGACAATGAATTGACTTCTTCATGCACCAAGACTCTCTTCCAACCAACACAAGATTATATGTTGAAGATCTTTTATGATGACCCTTTCAAAGATGAGATTTCCAATTCCATTGCCTTCACCATTGAGAAAGAAGATCCACTCAATTTGGTTGATGACTATAAGAATACATATTCTACTACTGAGTCAGAATCTAATCAGAATGATTTTTTGTTCTCTGATCCTTTTTGGAATGAAACTGAAGAACTACTCAAAACATTCGAAGACAATCATCCACTAGACAATATTCCCCTACTCCTGGCCTCTAATCTCCTAATCATATATCTTGGAAAGAATCATCTTTGTGGCTCAAGAAGAGAACTGAAATAAAATTGACAATAGCTGCCACCGAGGATAGCCATGATGATTATTTGAGGGAAAATGATGATTTATCACAATATACAGAGGACCTCATGGAGGAATCAATTCTTGATCATTTAAAGCTCGACTTCAATACATCATATCTGGTCTATGAGCCCTTCACCAAGTCCACCCATTTCCCTCCCATCATATCCAATCCAAGATCAAACTGATTCATCTTTCCATTCCGATTCATCAACCAATTAATGTCTTCACCATATTAATGAGAGCACACATTTATCAAATTCATTAACGCCACTCTCTCATCTGGGTCAGGATATCCGTATCATATCAAGAAGTTCATTTGGGTTTTCTGAATACAGCTTCTGCACTCGCACGCAACACTGGATACTCTTGATAAGCCGAATCGTCGAGTTGGGATGTTAAACCAACAACATTTTGTGGGTCCATACCCATAGGTATCTTTTCCTTTCTTTGTATCCTTCTCTTTCCTCTTTGCATTGGATAAGTACGGGGGTCCACCTCCACACTTTACAAAAAAAATAAAAAAACAAAAAACAACAAAAAAACCAAAAAATACTTTTCACAATCACTCACCCCTTCTTTTGGTCATCCTATTACACCTTATCTTCACCATGGGGACATGGTCTCTGATAAGTATGGGGGTGTCTGCATAGTTTCAAAATTGCATACTTTTCAAAAAAAATCAGAAATTTTGCAAAAATTCCCCTAAAAATATTTTCAAAAAGCAAGAAAACCACCAAAAAATATATCCTTCCTAGTTTTATCCTATCTTTTGAGAATACAGCTCTTCATTGCATACATCATAGACAGAAGCTGAGTTGACCCTAATCCACTTAATTCCATTAGAATTTCACTATGCATGAGTTTTTTAAGCTTTCTTCAGGTCCATATGGACTTTATTCTCTCAGTTCCACTAACGCTACTGTGAATGAACTTCTGTATCTAACTAGATCACCTGAGCAACTAGTAGCGCTCTTAAACTCTTCAGTGGATATTAAACAACTGCACATTGCACTTAGCTTGATTGGAGTTGAGTTTAGGAGATACAATTACAATCTATTTGAGGTGAGGAGTTGTCCTCTTGGTTGCGCCAATGCATGAACCTTGTCTATAGTCAGTGAAGGAACTTGACTCAGGGGGAAAAACATGATCTCTCTAGTCTAAGTATGTCAGCAATTAAACCAATATCGTGCCTCCAAAAGCCGATACTACCTTTTGATGTCAAAACCCAAGACAAAAACACCATAAAAAGGTATATCACAATACAAATACCAAAAACCACCAATCATGCAAAGATACGCAAAGTAGAAGCAAAGAAGACCACCAAATAACCCTCCTCCACCAAAAAGTCGTGGCAGTAGCCAATGATGCTACCCAAATTCTTAAAAGAGGTCCAAATAGGCCCAGGGTTATGCTCTGCAAAAGGAAAAAAATGAGAGCAACGGACCAAAGCGGTCTACGGAAAATCCCAAAAATTAAGTCACATTCTCCAATAAACTATGACCTATTTTTTCTATGCTGACATACTTGGGTGAAAGGAGAATATGCCTGAATCCATGTGAGGACTGAGGCTATGTGTGCTGGGAATCATTCGCTACCTCGATAGATAGTGTTGTTAGCTCGTTCTCTTGACTCACGAAAGCTAAACTATCACTAACATTGTTTATATCCATTCAAAGTCAAAGAGAATACTTGTTTCTTAGGGATGAACTGACCTGATCAACCTTCTGAAACCATTTCTGATTTTGTTGGAACTGAGAGACTGTTGAAACTACAAAACTCAAGTCAAGTTGACAATTTGAACAAATCATTAATCCATGGGTCGACTCTACTGAAGTTTGTGTATTTGTGTGGTTAGGATCTAAAAACTCAAGACTTTGTGGGTATGTCTGCTGTAAACTCTCACCAACCAATCTTGGCTATTCTCCTTGTCCTTCATTATTTCTTATCTTATTCTTGTCTCGGGACTAGCAAGACTTAAAGTATGGGGGTGTGTGATTACTTTATATATGGGTATAACATGCTTAATGAAATTACATTATTAATCTTTGATGTGTAAACTCCAAATTCACACAATTTGCATCCTACACACGTAGCCGATAAAATCATTATAAAATCAACAAATCATCTGAAGAAAATATTCTCACAAATCTCTATGCACATTTAAAGATCATATTCTAAACTGAGATTAATTATCATCTATAAAATTCAGATTCATTGTTAGCAGAGAGAATTATTGGTTATACTTATATAACATTAAATCTAACAACATCCAACACATTTCACTCTACTTTTTGTTGGAAAAAAAAGAGGAGGGGGTTTTGTGTAAAAGTCTCATTCTTTATCATCATAAATAGAACCACCAACCTTATCTCCTTTCCCATGCACATATGGAGCCCCACATACTCCTTATGCATGCCTTCCCGTGCACTATTAAATTTTTGTCTTTATTCTTTCTTTATTTGCAAGATGAGGAGCCACACAACTCAATTATAATACCATGCACTCTCGATATACTCAACCTCTCTCTCTCTACTATTTCTCTCCCTCATGCACCCTTCTCCCCTCTTGTTTTTTCTATCTCTCTTTCTCTCTCTCTCTCTCATTTTTCTTCTCATGCAGGCACGAACGAAGGATTAATACGCAGCTGGTGTGCGTGCCTTCCTCCTTGCGCACATCCTCGGGTGCAGCCACGCACCTCCAGCCACTGTCCCGCGGTGCGCCTCCTCCTTCTTGGCGCACACCAGTCACTGTCCCCCGTGCTCTCCTCTTTGCGTGCGCGAGAGCACAGCTCCAGCTCCCACCACCGGCGCCCCAGTCCGTGCACTACCATCCACTTCCAGCACGCGCCCTTCTCGCGTATTCCAGCCCGGCGTGCATCTCGCTCTCGCATCGCACCTCCCTACCAGATCTAGCCAGCTCCTCCTCCATCGCTCCTCCTCATCGCCTCCTCATTCTGTATCCGGATAGAGAAGCATTCTCCTCCCGCTTATTATTTGTCTCCCCCATTTTTATTCCCTTAGTTAATCTGGTTAAGTTGAAGGGAACAACTCTAATGTTATAAGCTATCTTGCTTTTTTACACTAGTTGGTTTTGTTTGAATTGAATTTGAAAGCATTTTTTATTTTGCAAGGTCTCTTTCATCTCTAAGTTTTCTTTAAATAATGCGTCGCAAGTTTTACATTCCACATTTTTTTGAAAACATTGTAAGTGACCTTTTATTTTATTCATCTAAATTTTCTATTCGTCCCTGTTATCTTAGTTAGTTGCACGCATGCTCTCATTCGTTTACTTTAAGTTGTTGAAAGTATTTTCACCGTAGATTGCATCGTCTCTTCAAGAATTCACATCTTTCTCTCATCGCCATGGATTAAAATTCTAACTAATCTTGAAAGAAGAACAAATATCGTAAATTTGTTTGGTCCCTGTGGATTCGATCCTCTACTTGCCGCGACACTTTTTCTGTACTTTGATCATGCCCGTAGTTGTAATATTATTTGTTCGATTGTGATTTTGCGTGGGACAACAACGACGTGGTAAAATAACTTTTTAAAACACGTAAAATTGAGTCAACAACAGGGATGGTCACTACTGTCCCATTTGCGTTTGTCTTGGGGACAGTTACGACCGTCCCGAGTACGAACCAGAAGAGATGATTGTAACTGTCTCCACTGATTTTAGAAAGGGGAACATTCGTTTTTTGCGCCTCTTATGACAAAATGAGACAATGTTATTTGGGACGGACTCATGGCCGTCCCGTCTAGTCAGAAGGGACGGTTTTCATAAGAAAGGGAAAGGTTGTTGACCGTCCCCTCTGGGTACTCTGCTTGTAGTGGTGTGACACTTCACACAGGTGAACTAGAGGTAGGAGAAGGGCTCTCAATTGTTGGATCTGATGATCCAATGGCCCAGGAAGAGGCGGAATGCAAAGAAGAGGTGGGGTCGCGGTGCGTTGAGATGGTGCCATGTGAACCAATGAGAATAAAGAACATGTAGAAAATGATATAAAATGAAAAAGAAATAAAAGGTAATCAAATCAGAAAAAAATGAAAAATATGAAAGTTGTTGATCTCGTGAGACCCACAACTTTCATATATAAATCAAAGAAATAAAATCATCTATATACAATACAAAAATTTGCAAGCAGTTTAAAGTATTAAATTACTTAAATTTATTTATTTTCTTATTTTTTGGATTTTATTTTATAATTAAAAATAAAATTATATAAATATATAAAAATTACACTAATTTTTATTAGATTTTTAATAAATAATAAACACATAAAATATAGGCACAATAATAGATTATATAATATACAATAATTATAAGTAATTATTTACAACATAGTGTTAATTAAGTAGTATTAATTGTCAGTGATTTTTATTAATTTTCTTAAGCAAGAGAGATAGTAAAAAAGAATAATGTAGATGAATCTGGGTATCATCAATAATGTTGATCTAGTTACCAAAGGTGCTTGCAAAGTTCCCTCGCGGTGACTTGCAAATGATGCAGTTCTTCGCAATTTGACAAATTTTGGTTGTGAACAGTCAATCACCAACATGTTACCCTGAGTTTCATTGGTCTCGATAGAGCGCAATTTCGTAGCCTCGGGATCCTTACCCATAGGCATGCACCCAAGGGACCCTAAGGTGCCATAGCTATTAGGTGGAACCTTTAACTTTTTCGGACCTCAATGAGGGGCCGTTGAGTGACCACTCCTGGTTTTATGGCTTTAGTGATCTCAAACGACGGAGATGGATCATCTGTTGTGGTGTTGTCCCTGTTGTGATGGCGTGAGCCGCTCGATCTTGATCGAGCGGTTCGCACGATTTTGCACGGTACGGGCCCACAAAAAGTGCAAAATCGCGTGAACCTCTCGGCGCACATGGCTACTGTAGAATCTGCTGCATTTCAACCTGCAGTAGACAATCCTCTCTACTCAAATGACAAGGGGCATTGGTCGATTGAGCATAGATTACATGCTCTCTCTATCTATATATATCTCTCTCGCTAGGAAGAGCGGATACTCCATGTCAAGCATAGGTGGCTAACTCCATCATCTCGGTAGGGTCTTTCGTCTCCCGAATTCAATCCTTGATAGGACATAGATCCCCTTGTACAATATCTCCAATATCTTTAACAAGAGTCCAACCTAACCTCTGATGAGGCACGTGCCCTCTCGTGAGGGGTACTTTTACCCTGATCAAAGAATCGTTTCATGGTGGAGTTGGAGGAAGAGTAAAAAAATGATTCATAGGAAAATTGTGCAGGGATCTTATGACGTACTGAGTAACGTTAAAGGAGACGTGATCTCCACGGTAATACTTGCTCTGTAAGTAAAGACATGTATTTTTTCTTGAGACTATGGGTTATGGGTTCGGATCCTATAGGTAATATCGCTTCTACCTAGAATGGATAAAGTGTGGTGGATGATTGTCAAATCACTCCTAATGCACATGGCGAAAATCAAACCAACTTTTGAGGTTCAATATTAAATGAATGATACACCAACCAATCAACTTTTAAGGGTTTAATAGTAACTCTAATTTATATCATTACTCAAATTATCAAGATTGTGTGATTATTTTAAAAAATTATTTATATGAATATAATATAATATTATTTCTTTTTTAAGGAAAATTATTTCTATTTTTAAGGATATGAATACGATAAAGTTAATATTTTTTGGGAGATATACCTTTATATATCCATATTTGTTATTATTATTTCGTTGATACAGGGATTGTTACCGATACCATTTTATTTTTTAGTGATGAATATGGATATATTTTATATCGCAAAAGTGTAACTTTAGTCGTATCCATATCCTTAAAAATGAAAAGGGTATCCATATTCATATTTATATCTGCAAAAAATCATATCTTTATCCATATATCCGTCAACATAAAAATACATATACATATATGCTTAAAAACAAATATAATGTTGGACGTATATAAAAATACATATCCATATCCATCACTAAAAAGTAAAACGGTATCAGAAACGATCTCTGTATCAACAAAATATTAAAAACAATATGGAATATATAAGGATATATCTGTCAAAAAATATTTACTTCGTCCGTATTGAAATAATTTTCCTTAAAAAAGAAATAATATTGTATTATATTTATATAAATAAATTCTTTTAAAAATAATCAAACAATCCTTTAAAGTGAGCATCATGAAGGGAGAATGTTATTGTAACTTCAAAAGTGATGGTAAGTTAAGTGATGGTATAAATTAGATTTACTAGTAAACCCATGGTTTAAAAATTCAGATCAGACCAGCCAGTCGGACCGGTTGGACCGGGAACCGGCCTCGAACTAGTCGGTTCGGTCGGTTCTTTGTAATTAATTTTAAAAAAGATAATAAAAAATAAAAAATCGGGTCCGACCAGTGTCGGACCGGGTTGACCCGGTTTTGATAGTTTGGTAGTTTTCAAAAAAAAATAAAGGTTAAAATAATGAAATAATTAGATTTTTATCATGTATGCCCTTCTTAACTTCTGAGATATAAGGTATGACCCTCTCTTTTTTGGAATATACGTTATATCAATACCTTCTTATAGTAATTTTCTTGAAACAACAATAAATAAATTATTACAATATTATATTCATATATAATTCTAGAAAATACGACTAACTTTGTAGAGTTTTACTTGAAATAGGCAATCATGTTATTCTATTTAAAGATTTGAAATTTCTAACGATTATTTCATGGATATATAAATACATACATACACATATGTATCCGATTTTATTGATTCAAAAAATCGGGTTCAACCAGTCTGACCAGTAAATTTAGCTCGGTTTGATTTTTTCCGAATCGATAAGAATGATGATGTCATGCTGTCGTCATCACCGGTCCGACCGGTTTGGACCGACGGTTCGACCCGATTGGACCAAACCGAAGACTGATAGGTTCAATATCCGATCCGGGTTTTTAAAACCGTGATTAAATCCTTAAAAGTTGGTTGGTTGATGTATGATTCATTTAATATTGTAACTTCAAAAATTGGCTTGTTGACTTGAGTTTCGCCATGTGAATCGGGAGTGATTTGGCAATAATCCTCCACACTTTACCCACTTTAGGTAAAAGCAATATTACCGAGAGGATCCGAACCCATGGATTATTGCCTGTCCAGCAATGAAGTTAATTTTACCCGTAAAACAACCCATTTGGATTAGAGTTCTTCCTCCCAAATGGTGCCTAGAATTGATGTTGGTGTGCCGTCCGTGTTCATCTTCTAGATCCGATCTAGAGTTCCGTCGGTCCCCTCGAAGCAAGTGGAGGCCGATTCAACATGGTTTTCCTAATAAATATCGAAGGCAATCGCCAAATGTGGTAATTTAAGTGGACTCCCATCTCCTCCATGCATTAACTTCTCCACTGCCCGACAATAAATGGCGACCAAGAAAACCCCTCATGCATGCAGCGGGACGTCCACGTGGCACGACGCCACAAAGAAGATGGCCTGCCTCTGCCCCTGTTTCGCCATCGCTTCCTCCCAACTGCCAACCTTCCCTCGTAAGTGAGAGCAGCGCCCTCCTTCCCTTACCATCTCAGCTGCAAATGGTGGCGCTCATCAATGCGCCACCTGCTTTCTACGGCCGAGTCGTTATTACAATCACCAACAATGCCTCTCACTTCCAGTGGGCGAATCACAGCTTTCCCGTCTAGTGAAATGCAAGGATTCCTTCGCTCTCACTCTCCTTCACAAAATCTTACGACGACTCCGGTGGTGATTCCTGCTTCGTCGTGCTGTTCTCCCGAGATTACCCCTCAACACGACGCGATTAAGAAGGGTATCCCGGGAAAAAAACAGCAACCGAACATATACATGCAAGTAATAATGACTGACTCCTGGCCAGTGGCCACCTCTTGATGGCTTGTATGCTCGTTCAAATGGTTCCTTTTAACAAATGCATCGTGCAGTTAGTTCAAAAAATCGAAAATTTAGTGCAATAAAATTAACCAACGACGACAAATAATATTGTTTTTTTCAATGGTAAATTCATACCAACGAATAGTATTTATTATAGAGTTATATTTGATTATTTAAACTCGCAACAGACGTTAAACAAAATCGACTATAGTGATGTTTTTTTTTCAAAATCCTTCAATAATCCATTGTTGCTAGATATATTATGATGATTTTATTTATTGCGAAATTATAATTTAAATTGATGCCAATCCATATAACAATGTTTATCCGTTGCTATTTCCAAAATTTTAAGATAGCAACAGATAAGTGTCGTCATATGGATTGTGGCTAATGATATAGTTATGGATATTATATTTATTGTTAATTTCAAGTATGAAAAATAATTTACTACAGATAACATTGTTGTTATATATTTAACAACGACTGATTTAGTGGCGGATTTTGAAAAGCATCACTATAGCTCAAATTTGCTATAGTAAAATATTATATTCGACGCGTTATCACTAACCATGAATTAAATAGTAATTGGCTTCTTCTTCTTATCGTTGCAAAATTAGAAACATTATAATTTTAACAAAAAGGTTAATGTGCAATCGTCATACGAAGCTAAACACAATAACCGCTATTACAAATTGATCCTAAGAAAACGAATAATTTGAATGATCATTGTCGTATATTCCGATGTTAACATAACAACGAATATTATTCGTTGAAAAATCATCTTTGTACTTATAATTAGCAACAAATTAATTTCATATTCGTTGTTTAAAGGTTTATATAACGACGTTTTCCCATCAAATTATTCATTAAATTTCATATTAATTTTACTAAATTTGACAATGTTTAGAATAAAAAGTCAATGAATAACCGTTGTTATATGATTTGTTCACAACAAAAAATTGAGCTATAGTGACATTTTTTCAAAATCCGTCACTAAATTAGCCGTTGTTAAATATTAATGACGATATTATTCGTTGCGAAATGAGTTTTCGTACTCAAATTTAGCAACGAATATCATATATGTCGTTATATCATTAGCAACGGTTCATATAGCAACGCTATCTATTCCTATTTTTTAAACTTCTAATTAATCGTCGCTAAATTTTGAACTAAAAAAATAGCGATGATTAGTTGATATTTTGAAAATAGCAACGGATAAGCGTCGTTATATGGACCATTGCTAATGATATAACGATAGATATGATATCGTTGCTAAATTTGAGTACGAAAACTCATTTCGTAACGAATAATATCGTAATTATATATTTAACAACGACTAATTTAGTGACGGATTTTAAAAAAACAGTCACTATAGCTCAATTTTGTTGTATTGGTTGTGAGGATTATAACAACGAATACTATTATTGGTCATGAATTTAAAGGGAAAAGTGATGAATAATATCCGTTGTTATATATCTAACTACAAAGATGTGGTAATGAATATTAAATTATTTGTTGCATTAGATCAATTTTCCTGTGGTGCACTACAAAAAAATTGAGCTATAGTGACGTTTTTTCAAAATCCATCACTAAATTAGCCGTTGTTAAATATAGAATGACGATATTATTCATTGAGAAATGAATTTTCGTACTCAAAATTAGCAACGAATATCATATATGTCATTATATCATTAGCAATGGTCCATATAGTGTCGCTTATCCATTGCTATTTTTCAAACTTCTAATTAATCGTCGCTAAATTTTGAACTAAAAAAATAGCGATGATTAGTTGATATTTTTAAAAATAGCTACGGATAAGCGTCGCTATATAGGACAGTTGCTAATGATATAACGACAGATAGTCGCTATATGGACAGTTGCTAATGATATAACGACAGATATGATATCGTTGCTAAATTTGAGTACAAAAACTCTTTTCGGAATGAATAATATCGTAATTATATATTTAACAAACGACTAATTTAGTGACGGATTTTGAAAAAACCGTCACTATAGCTCAATTTTGTTGTGGTGGTTGTGAGGATTATAACAACGAATAATATTGTTTGTCGTGAATTTAAAGGAAAAAGTGACGAATAATATCCGTTGTTATATATCTAACTACAAAAGATGTGGTAATGAATATTAAATTATTTGTTGCATTAGATCAATTTTCTTGTGGTGAACAAACGTAACATTACTTACAAATTAGAAGAATCAAAGATAATCAATAAAAATAATATTCGTTGATATAATTTTTTAACATTGGAAGATAGGACAATAGTTTAGATAGTATGGTTTGATTAAAAATTTGAATCGAAGATAAGAGTTATATGCATTGGATCAATACGAACATCGGATGCATGCATATATTCCAAGTTCTTTTTCCAGAAGTTTTTAGGTGTGGTATCGAAGATAAATTCCATGTGGATTGATAATTAGATGTGCAGTAGAAGCAGCGTATTAGTTATTGCGTTGTTAACGAATTCCAAAACAATTTGATATTATACACGTAACTGTGACAGTTAGGATTGGTTTGGTTGCAAGGTTGGGTTGGGGTATCGGTGTACCCCTCCTTCCAATTCTCCTCACAGTTTAATATTCACAGGGTTACCCCAATCCAACCCAGCAACCAAATAGATCTTTAGGTGCCGTTCGGATGGGGGTTTACCCCCCCCCAGGGGTGGGTTTACCCTCAAAAATCTCCATTTTCTCTTTCTTATGGGGCCCACTATCTATCCTTTATTTAAATATTAAATAAATTAATTTTATTCCATCTATTCCATCAAAAAATAATATATTATACTCATATCATATAAAAATTATAAACTACTCTACTTTTACTCACTTTTTCAAACTCAAATACAATCGCATCACAATAACTACTCACTTTTTCAAACTTCAATACAATCATATAAACTACTCTACTTCTACTCACTTTTTCAAACTTCAATGAATAGTAGCTGTTTGGAGGGTTGAGATGGTTGGAATGATAATTGTGATGTAATGTGACATTGATTGTGTTATATTAACTTTTTGATGATTATAATATGTTTGTTATGTTAATAAGTATATTTGAACAAGGTTAAAGACTATTATACTAGAGAAATTGTAGAGTCAATACAAGTATTCCCAATCCAAGAATGCAAGGTTGGAGACAAGGATATGCCAGGGTACCCCGAAGTATCCTGACAACCAAACAGGCCCTTAAGACTCCAAGGGTCAAAGTTTACTTAATTCCAACCATCTCAACACTCCATTTTATTCCTTTCTTAAAAATTAAATAAATAAATTTTACATCACAATCCTATCAAAAAATAATATATTATACCATCATATCATATAAAAAATATAAACTACTCCACTTCTACTCATTTTTTCAAACTCCAATACAATCACATCACAATAACTACTCACTTTTTCAAACTCCAATACAATCATATCACAATAAACTCACTTCTAACCCACCCTCAGTTTAACCCTCTATCCAAACACCAAAACCCAAAAATGGGTTACCTGCAACCAGTTTAACTCACCTAAACCCACTATCCAAGCACACCCTTAGGGCATGTTTGGTTACTGCGTTAGGTTGGGTCTGGTTGGATTGGGCTATGCTCATGTGAATAGTAGCTGTTTGGAGGGTTGAGATGGTTGGAATGATAATTGTGATGTAATGTGACATTGATTGTGTTATATTAACTTTTTTGATGATTATAATATATTTGTTATGTTAATAAGTGTATTTGAACAAGGTTAAAGACTATTATACTAGAGAAATTGTAGAGTCAATACAAGTATTCCCAATCCAAAATGCAGGGTTGGAGACAAGGATATGCCAGAGTACCCCGAAGTATCCTGACAACCAAACAGACCCTTAAGACTCCAAGGGTCAAAGTTTACTTAATTCTGCGATTAACAAAAATATAGGAGGTAGCAAGATACACAAACAGTGAGGATTTTAGGCACAAAATTTTCCGGAAAAAACGCTGGAATTAATAGTGTACAAGCAGTTGTCTCTTTTAGGTAAAATAAAAAATAAGATTTTTTAAAAAAATAAAAGCACGTTTATATAAGGAATATATTGTACACATGTTGATCATCTCCATTCTCTCCCGTTCCCATATTAATCCAGTTTTGGATTTTTAATGCCCTTCGTGGGGAAATTAGTCTGGTTTTGATTCATCTTTTTACATCGTATTTTTTAAAAAAGAAAAAAAGAGGGAACGTTTTGGATTATTAAATTTAACCATCACACCCTTATCAATAAAAAGCTAGAAAAAATATCAAAATTCGATAAAGTCTAAATGGATAGGATGTCATGTTTTTAAAGATAAGATATCATGTTTCTTTTCACAAAAGTGGGGATAGCGGAGGAAATGTAGGAGGTCTATAGAGGGGATGGAGGGATTCGAACCGGATTGGGAAAAAGATAGTTAGGGTTGGGGTCAATGAAGGGGTAAGAAAGAGAGGTCGATAATGGAAGGGTGGGGATGATGGAGGGGAGGGGAGGAGGAGCGGGAGGTCGATCATGGGAATGATAAGAGGAGGAGGTGCATCATGAAAGAAATGAGTAGAGGTTGATCGAGAAGTGGCTGAAAAAAGGAATGGAGGAGCTGGAGTAGGTCAGGCAAGGAGATCAAGAGTGGGATGAGTAGCATGGTGATGGGAGGAGTGGCAGGGCTAACGGAAGAGGGGAGGGAGGAGGGATGGGAAATGGAGAAGGGATGGTGATCATGGTGGCACATGTCAAGAATGAAGGAGCGGATCTGCATTGGAGCTAGGTCCTAAGTCTATGAAAGGTAGTGATGAACTAGTCGCAGGAGAGAATATATTTCCAATTATGCTAACCTCCCTCATGTTTATGAAGGTGGGGCAACTCCATTCCTCAGTCTCCTCTCTTGCCCTTGACTACATTCTTATGAGATAGAGAGAGTTATAAAGGAGGACAAGGAGGGGCGAGAGAGAAAGAGAGATGAGAAAATAAGGTAACATATGTATGAACATCAACACATTGACAATTTTTATGATTAGTCTGCATACTATCGGTTTCCCATTTTAATCATTCGATGATTATCTCCAGCAATTTGACCCGCGGATGTTAATATCAGTAGCACAAGTGTAAATATAAATTTCTCGCGGGAATGGTTATTAATTATAAAATATGGATTTTTACACACGCTCCTCCGAGTTTTTCTAATAACATTTATCTCATTAACATTTTTGAAATTATATTGGATCATTATATTCCTTATATACTTCACATCAGCGCCCTCCTATTTTTACACTCGTGCCCCTATATTGCACTTATGAAAGGACAATACTGTAAATTTTGTGAGAAAGCAGGAGCACAACTGTGATTGCAAAAAACTTAAAGTCGTGAGTGAGATTAGTAAAAATCAGAAGGTACAAGTGAAATTTTGTGTAAAATATCTAGAAGCAAAAGTTTCACCGACAAACTTTTGCACAGGAGGAAGTGTAC
This sequence comes from Ottelia alismoides, assembly GCA_037367405.1. Classification (NCBI taxonomy): domain Eukaryota; kingdom Viridiplantae; phylum Streptophyta; class Magnoliopsida; order Alismatales; family Hydrocharitaceae; genus Ottelia; species Ottelia alismoides. The sequence continues at coordinate 169,644 of JAZKJV010005812.1, read as the reverse complement.
AAAGCTTTTCAGTACACAAGGACATCCACGGGCGGACAACTTCTGAACAATTTGACTTCTAATTATAGGGTCAATTTATTAAATCAACCTCGCCAGCTACCAAGATAACCCCTTTGTAGAATGCCCATCCTCGCAGTAGAAAGAAGTAGCGGTCACCTCCTTAAAGAGAGAGGCGCGCTCCCTCCCCTTCAACCCATCTCTCTATCTACCCACAAAATCACAAGCCCTCCCCCGCACAACCACCACCTTCATGGCTACCACACCCGCTCTCGACTACTCCCTCTTCACGCTCTCCCTCCCTTTTCTCGCCCTCTCCCTCCTCGTCTTCCTCCTCTTCAAGAGACCCACCTCCGCCTCCCGCAAGGCCCCCCGCCTCCCCCCGGGCCCTCCGGGGTGGCCCGTGGTGGGCAACCTCTTCCAGGTCGCCTTCTCGGGCAAGTCCTTCATACACTACGCGCGCGACCTCCGGGAGATATACGGGCCCATCTTCACGTTGAAGATGGGCACCCGCACGCTCATCATCGTGAGCAGCCCGGAGCTCGCGCACGAGGCGCTCGTGAAGCGCGGGCAGCTCTTCGCCAGCAGGCCCGTGGAGAACCCTACACGCACTATCTTCAGCTGCGACAAGTTCACCATTAACTCCTCCGTTTACGGGCCCGTATGGCGCTCGCTCCGCCGCAACTTGGTGTCCGGGATGCTCTCCGCCTCCCGGTTGAGGGAGCTACGCCCCGTCCGCGAACGCGCGATGGATACCTTCGTCGAGCACATCCGCAAGGAGGCCGATGCCAATGGAGGCGCGTTCGCCGTCCTCAAGAACGCGAGGTTCGCCGTGTTCTGCATCCTCCTCGCCATGTGCTTCGGCCTTGATCTCGACGAGGAGACCAACATCAAAGTGGATCAAATCCTCAAGAAGGTACCAACGAAATCGTTAAAAGAAATCTAAATTGCATGGAAAGAAACAGATAACGGAACTTGCAGCTGAAATTGGGTAACAGGTTCTTCTATCGCTCAACCCGCGCATCGACGACTACCTGCCGATCCTGAGTCCCTTCTTCAAGAAGCAAAGGGAGCAGGCTCTGAGCGTCCGGAAGGAACAGATAGAGACGTTCGTCCCACTCATCGAACGGCGCCGCGCTATGCTCAGATCGCAGAAGGTCTCCCCGAGCGAAGACTCTTTCTCCTACCTCGACTCGCTGCTCGACCTCAGGGTGGAGGGCCGCGACTCGCCCCCTTCCGGCGAAGAGCTCGTCTCTCTCTGCTCCGAGTTCCTCAACGGCGGCACGGACACCACCGCCACCTCCATCGAATGGGGCGTTGCCCATCTCATTGACAATCCAAAGATTCAGGTGACACATTTCGCGCAGATCCAACTCACCATTAACATGTCAAGATGAAATATTCTTGTTTACCATATACTTGTTCTCAGAGCGCGGATCGTAACGCTAAAGCAAACACAAAAAAATTGACTTAACTAATAAATACTCTACAGATCCATACCCAAAACAAACGGACTATTGGTGGCTGCACTGTCTTTGTTTATAGAAGCTTTCACAGTTACAGGTTAATCTAGATATTTGACATCAACAAAGAAATGTACAATTATCACGTTTGCAAATCGTGCGACCGAAACATGGAAACAAATACGGAAAAAATCCATTTGTCGTACAGTGCTTGGGTATATAAGACGTCTGGCAGAACATCTTTTTGTATTGAGCAGTTTTAGTTGTGTACTCTGTTTCTATGTGTCTTCTTTGGTATTAATCAATGCGCAATACTTTAACAAATATTTACGTTGTACTTTCCACTGCATTACTTGTATCTTTAAAGTAAATAAACCTATAGCTAGCATGCACACCAGAGTTCCTAAAATTTTTGTAATTACACCAGCTCCTGTACTCATTTAATATTACTAACTCTTGCACCACAACCCACACCCCCCCCCCCCCCCCCCAAAAAAAAAAACTTGAGTAAAATTACAGGGTCGTGATGTAATCTAAAAGGGTAAATGAATTGTGGGGGTATTCAGACAATATTTTACGAATATAGGATAAAAAACTCTTAAAATAAATATTATTTTCACAGCTCGTGTCAATATTTCATCTTGGTCGGTCCTTTCTAACTGAGATTTCCGACTGTGATGCGGTTGCAGGCGAGGCTTCATGCGGAGATCAAGTCCGTGGTGGGGGATGGACGGAAGGTGGACGAGAAGGACACGGAGAGGATGCCGTACCTGCAGGCGTTCGTGAAAGAGGTGCTTCGGAAGCACCCGCCCACGCACTTCGTGCTCACGCACGCCGTGCTGGAGGACACCGAGCTGGCGGGCTACGACGTGCCCAAGGACGTGAACGTCGAGTTCTACTTGCCGGGCATAGCCGGGGACCCGAGTCTGTGGAAGGACCCCGCGGAGTTCCGGCCCGAGAGGTTCTTGGAGGGAGGGGAGGATGCCGACATGACGGGCAACGCCGGCGCGCGGATGCTGCCGTTCGGGGCGGGCCGCAGGATATGCCCGGGGCTCGGCATGGCCGTGGTGCACGTGCACCTCATGGTGGCGAGGCTGGTCCAGGAGTTCGAGCTGGTGGCGCACGAGTCCCAGCCGAAGATGGACTTCTCCGAGAAGCTCGAGTTCACCGTCGTCATGAAGAGGCCGCTCGTCGCCGCCGTCAGGCCCAGGAGAGCCTGACGGAGATTGATTGAGACTTGCTGGTGTGGGATCTTTATATATATTAAATTTGTTGGTTTCTCTGGTGATGCTTTGCATGGGGGAGCGGATGCGTGAATAATTAAGAAGGTGAGAAGGTGAGTGATAGGTTAATGCGTGTTTAGCGTTGGTAGCGGGTGTTTCTGTGATATCATGTAGTTATTTGAGTGGGATGGATCTCTTCTTTTTGGCTTCATTTAGTATAATCTTTTAGGGTTTTTATCACTTGTGCCTCTTTAAGATATCACAATTTCAGTTATACCCCTATCTTTTTGATAATATCAGTTGTGCCTCTCACTTCTTGCTAATCTATCACTTGTGTCCCTCGGGTTAGTGACCGTCCATCAACAGTGCAAACGGACGTTAACTTTGAGAACATAAGCGGAATTAGTTTTAAAAAAAAGGGTTCAATGGTCATTTTCCACCCACTTCCTCATCCTCTTCTTCTTCCTCCTCTTCCCCCATCCTCTTCCTCCTCCTCCAACCTCCTCCCTCTCCGCCCCAGCCTCCCTCTGCCCCGACCTCCCCCCGTCCCCTACCCCAACTTCCCCCCACTCCATACCGCCCCTCCGCTCCGATCTCCCTGCTGCCCCGACCTCCCCCACCACCTGCCGCCCCTCGCCCCAGTCCGACAACTGATGAAATATGCCTCCTAAAGTAAAGGAGCCCAAGGAAAAGAAGTTGGCATCGATGGCTTGGAGGCGTCCATCTATACGAGATGGTGCATCTATGCTATGTTTTACAAGGTTTAGGCGTTAAGGGGACTGCCCTTGCATTCTCGGGACATCAAAATGGTGGAGGGTCTGCTTGCTGACATTGACAAGGTGGTATCCATCATACGCGATGGCCTTTCGAAGGGGGATGGCACCGACTTGAAGGTGGAGGTAGTGATCAGGTGTAAGGTTCTTCCTTCTGAGTTGCGCTCGAAGATCGGCAACGCGACCTTCCCAGCCGTGATGTTGGAGGTTGGTGCCGCCACGTGCGACGGCGTTGTGGCTGATGATGTTACATCTATGTCGCCCCTGGCTGGAATCGTAATCGACGCGACGATTACGATTCTCACACCGTAAACTAAGGGCGATGACTTTTTCGTCGAAGCTTCGAGATATTCGAAGCACAACTGGTGTTTAATTAAAAATTTAGGACCCCTTCGCTCGGGTCGAATCTTCTTTTCTTGAATCTGGGTTAGATCCCGTCATTTTGACGGATTCTACAAAGTGAGTCCTCCTTAGACCCAAGGTCTCTCGAGCCATCCGCGAGACATGATCTGAGATCCGATTCGGGTGTGCCTGCAACCTGATTTTCTCGTCAGGGACTATCGATATAACCACTGGGGATACGAGCATTCTCGACATCTCCTCAGGTCTTCACCTTACGTGATCTTCGGAAGGGACTACCGCTCGGAGGTTTGAAGGTGTTTGCGACGATGGGCGATCACACTAGGATACGCGCCCTCCATTGTCCACAGCTGAAACGAAGTAGGACCCTGGAAAGCTTTATCTTCTCACCTCTCCCCTTAATGGTAATTCAAGAAGTGTTACTCGAGATAGTCTTCGAGGGAGCGACGCCGAATGCTGCAATCTACAACACCCTTGATGGGGGGAGGATCTCTCCGGCAGTACGACAGCAGTTGAGTCTTGTGAAAGTAAGGATAAGAATGAAAGCACAGAGAATTGAGCTCGACAGAAGATACATCTGGAAGACTCTGAAAATAGAGAGATTGAATGCTCATTGTCGGATTGTCAGGCGTGTTCCTGCCACGTGGTCGGAGCTCGGGGGGGGGGGGGGAGTTCTCCGAGCGGGGGGAGGTCGGGGCGGAGTTCGGAGCAGGGGGCTGGGGGAGGAGTTCCGGGCGGAGAGGGAGGAGAAGGAGGTTGGAGGAGGAAGAAGAGGATGGGGGAAGAGGAGGAAGAAGAGGAGTCTGGACAATAATACCCCTCTTAACTGCACCAAGGTTTGAAAAAAACATGGTTAAATCAACTCATTGACGGTCAAACTGACGGAAGGGCACAAGTGATAACTGAGAAAGAAGTGAGGGGCACAACTGATATTACCAAAAAAATAGGGGCATAACTGAAATTGCGATATTTCAGAGGGGCACAAGTGATAAAAACCCAATCTTTTATTGGTTCTCCGTCACGTGCCCAAATAAAGGGATCGAGAACAAGCCCGGAATTCGAGCCCGAGTTCAAAGGTCTGGAAAATGGAGTGGGACCCTTTTAATATATAAAGACAAGTAAGCTAAATTCCATGACATGTTAGGACTGTCAGTGGGAATACATCCATGCATAGTTATTCATCTACTTTTATTTTTTTATTTTGCATTTAAATCTTTAACAAAATACATGTAAATATTTTTAACTTGTACAAATTAACAATCTTTATTTATTTTTAAATAATACATAAATACTTGTATTTAAATCCAAAATAAAAGAATAAAGAAAAGAAAAATAAATAAAATATCAAAGATACTGAATGATACTAAACTCCAAGAACCGGTCGATATTGACTTAGTCGACAACGAATAAAGCAGGGAGAAATACGGTTCTACCAGTGATGAATACCCATTCATCACTCTTTATTCTTATATTTTAGCTACAAAAACCTATGCAAATGCATGTAGATATGTGTAAATAGGATTAATTAGCAAAAGCATGCATGTTTGTAAAAATAGATAATTAGCATGTTTCTGTGCAAAAATAAAAGAATAAAGAGTAAAAAGAAAAAGAGGGAAATATTTAGAATAAATATTGAGCAACCTAACCCAAGGGAGGGCTCAGCATGGGCCTGACCGCATAAAAGCCAAGTAGAGGGAGATAGGGGCTCACATATGTATATATTTGTAAATAAATAAAACTATATATTTTCCTCACTCAAAAATATGTTGTAAATATTTGTATATATTTTGTATATATGTAAAAGCTATTAAAAACAAAATAAAAATTAAAAATAAAAAATCCAAAAATATCTTTTCACCATGTACATATACCACCTTCCTTATCCATTTCACCTTGTAAATAAATTTATTTATCTCTAAAACTTTTTGTAAATATTCTAGATTATATTTTGTAAATAAAATAAATAAAAAGAAACAAAACAAAAATCAAATAAAAATTACAAAATTAAAAATACAAAAACATATTGTACATATACCTATGTATAGACCTATAATGTACATACCTTATTCTTATTTCCAAAAATTAATTAAAAATCACCAAAAAATAGAAAAAAATAAAAGAAAAATATTTCATGTTTTAAGTTTTTCTTAATTCGGCCATTTTCTGCCTTAAAATAAATAAACAAAAAATTCAAATACGTGGCAGTTCCTGATTGGTCCACGGGGGATTGTTGACCCCGGTCAACTCCCCCGCGGACTCTTTCCTTTTTGAGAAGATGCGCACCGCCCCGCCTTCGCCATTTTCTCCACGCGCCTCCAACCTGTCACCCACGTAAACCCCGCGCCCGGATCCTTCGCCGATCATCCGACATCCTCGCCAGATCCTTCGCCGCGCGATCCACGCCTTCCATAGCCGTCTCCACCCAACCCTAATCGGCCCTGTCTCCATATATATCTCGACCTCCGCCGCCTCTGCGCCTCATCTTTGGCTCTTCTCCTTCTTCCCAGTGAACTCCAGAGGCACCGCGAGAGTGACAGCAAGCGATCGCCCTTGTTGCAGCGAGGCGAGGAGGTGAATCCACTGATCCGGCGTGTGTCGCCGCCGTTGCTCCGCCACAAGCGTGAGCTCCGAGCCTCGGGCCGAGACGACCCTTGAGGCTACGACCAGGAGCACCCCCTGCTCTTCCCCAGTCTCTCCGACCGCCCAGATCGCACAGGATCTGGGAATCGAGCTCCTCCGCCGACCACCTTCGCCGGAGCTCTCCATTCCGACGCACCATGCACCTTCACGCCGCCTAACCGGGTCGAGGCAATTTGCCCTCGACCCGTGAGTCTTCTGGTTCGCTTTTCAGGTCAAGACAAGGGTCATCTGAGACCCTTCGCCATCCAGCTAGGAGACCCAGCTCCGCCGCCTTCGCTCGAGCTCCTCGGAGCTCGGTGTGCTCGTCGGAGACCACCAGCAGACGCGGGAGCCTTCCGCGATTCTTCTCCGACCTTCAGAAGGCTCCCCGGAGGACCATCGCGCACTCACGAGCCCGGCGAAGTTCGCCGGAGCCCTGTTCGTCCATCATCCTCCTCCGCCGTCCGATTGACCCCCGAGCTCCAGATCCAATCACGTACGTCCATTCGAGGAGCAGCTTCAACCGTCAGATCCATCCGAGGGTCGATCTCCACCGTCGATCCAGCGCAGCTCAGCCTCGTCGTCCGCCCACCGTTCGATCTGCAACGTGGCAGCACCTGGACCGTCGGATCGCAGTCGAGGACCGGAGCCTTGGGCGCCTTCGCTTCTCCACCGTCGGATCTACACGTGGCGCACGCTCCGCCCTTGGATCGCAATAAAGGGGTAAATTACCTTAGGCCCCCTCGTAGTTTGTGGTTTTTATTTGCAGTCCTGTAAATATTTTATGCATTTTATTTACGTAGGGTAAATTGCACTTGGAACCTCGCGCTCGTTTATATTTGCATTTATGCCCCTGTTTGTCTGAGACACGTGCTTCGACACGTGATATTTTTGGTGTATTTGCAACTCTACCCCTGTAGTTCTGGATGTTCTTTAATGAATGAAATATTTTCAGTAATTGCATTTATGCCCCTGTGAGTGTTTTATTTGCACATGTGCGTTTTATTTTGGGTATTTTGCAGGTAAGCCCCTGGACTTTTGGTACTTGTTACCAATAAGCCCTCGGAATTTATTTTTCTTACATTTGGGTCCCTGAGTGCCCCAGGCACGTGCTTGGCACGTGTTTTGCTGGGTATTTTGCACCAGACCCCCCAGAACTTTGGGTATTTGCACTTAGGTCCCTGTGCACAGTGCCCCTCCTTTATTTTTGAATAAAATATCAAATCACCTCCAAATTCGATGAAAATTTGACACATGGCTCCTGCCATGGTGTAGAATTTTTATGAATTTTTGAGGACATTTTTGATTTCATTTGCTATTTTTAAAAATTCAAAAACCCCTATTTTTGCCACTGTTTAACTTGGAAAATCATAAAAAAATATAAAAACACCCCCAAAAATTCTAAAAAAATTAGCTACTGTTCTTTGTTTGTTGTTTGATTTTCTAGCCAATTTTGGCTATTTTTCATTGCTTAAAAACCCTAAAAAGTGAAAAACACATAAAAACTTACAAAAATTATAATAAATAATTTAAAAATCCAAAAACAATAATTTAGGTGCCAAAATTTTCCTTATTCTTTCTAGATTACAGGAAAATTACCTTCAGGGCTTATTGAGATCCTTAAGTATTTTATTTTTGGGTTTCAAGCCTTGCTGGACAGTACCTTTCCTTTTTAGCCTTGTTTTATTTTTAGAAAATAAAATATACATTAGAAAAATCCCAAAAATTCACCAAAAACACTTAAAAACTTAAAAAACATAAAAACAATTTTTGGTTAATTTTTGCATTATTTTTGGTGTGTTTAATAAATTGTGCAAGTGTGTTTGTATTTACTTTCTTTTATTTTCTTAACCTTTTAAAAATCCTAAAAAATATAAAAATTAACAAAAACCACTAAAAATCACTTTTCTTTTATTTTATCTTATTTTTACTACTTCGTAGGCCTAGGCCAATCCGTGCTCCTTGTGTTCGACCCTGGGTGCTATACCAGGTTAATCCTCTAGCAGGACCACTTCTCTGTGTTTCATTGATTTATTTTCATTTGTGGTTCATTTTTCTTGATTGACACGTTCTGAGCGACTGAGGTCGCAACGACCTATTTTCTGTACCTTCTACCTTAGTTGCTCGGGATTTTGTGTCATCAGAATGGCGCCGTTGCCGGGGAGCACGGCTTAGTAGTTGTTTTTGTCTTGTTTTTCGTTTTTATTTTTCACGGTTTTTCACGGCTCTTGTTCATAGTTTCTTTTTGTTTTATTTTGATTTTCTTTTATTTTTGTTTTGTTTTATTTTGTGTGAATATTTTATTTTTCTCATTCTTTTGCACATATACCCTCACTTATATTTTCTTTTATTTTTCTTATTGTTTGATTATTGTTTATTGGTCTGACCACTCTTCTGTCTTTCTTGCGAGGGCCCGAGGACCGCGGAGGTGACTTTCAAGGAGCCGGTGCAGCCGCGAGACTAGGAGGCAGCTTCCTTCTCTACGAAGCCGCAGGAGAGAGCGAGAGGAGAGAGTTGAGTGGAGTGAGGCAGTAGGATAGAATTTTATTCATTCATTATTATTTGTAATAATACAGGACATTCAGAGACTCTTAGACACTTAGACCGTAGCGGGTCTGTTTCGCCGAGCACCGGTGTGCTCGGGGGACCCATTAGGACCCCTCGGCTTTTTCGCGGCTTTTTACGCGGTTTTCTTTTTCTTTTCTTACTGTCATTTTCCGGATTTTTCGCGGTTTTTGCTCGAGCCCCTAGACATATGATTTTTGTTGATTGTGACGTAGGATCTCTAAGGCCCAACACTTAATAGAATATCTGTTCCTATAGAACGTAATTGGACCTTACTAAAATTCACTGAAAAAGTTAGTTTAATTGGATTCGAGACCACGTGCCGTTAGGAGTCACATACAGCGCTGGCAGGACCCGTTGTGGCGGGCACCGAGTGACTCCCAAGATCGGACTCCGGACTCGATTCGGTTGACTAACTATTGTTCTTCACGATCAATAGAAATTGCCTGTTTAGGACTCGGTTTTTACCGTTGCATCATATAGCTTAGTTTACTTTTCTGTCTTTATTTTATGCGCGGATCACTCTGCATGTAGAGAGCTGGAGGCAGGTACGCATTTCTTTCTCTGCATGCATCATTGATTTCGCGTGCATCGGCTTTTTCGTCTTCTCCCCCCGTTTTTGACTTAATAATCAGGAGAATCGGAAAATTTGTTAGGCCGCTTGTATTTATTTTGAGAAAAAAAAATTAAAAAGAAAAAATAAAAAATTGGGACTGGATAACACTATTGACCCTAAAAGACACTCACATTAAAAATTTGTCTTGGGGAGAGCAACCCCCTCATTGTATGGTTTGGATGCGCGAGAGAGTGACCCGCACCCTAGGTAGAGCCCTCCGGTGCTATTTCTAGCTGACTACCGACTCTTCCGTGCGGGCCAGTCGGTTGGAGTAGCATCGGGTATCCTAACAGGTCACGTAAGCGCTCTGATATTCTGTATGTTCACCAAATAAAATTGACAAGATAAATTGACCGAGCTTTCACGGTCTTCAGATTGTGTTGCGTTGGTGAACCGGGGGTTTGCTTTGCGATCATATTTTCTCCAGATCCCATCCGCCTAACTCGTCAGATCAAGATGATGGGTAGACGATCTCTTAGGCAGCCTTTGGCTGCACCGCTTTTAGGCACGTCTACTTCTCCATCTAGGTTGGCCCGTGAAAGTCGAGACCAGCTCTCCGGGCCCGAGTACGATTCCACCCTGTTCCCCCTCGATCCCCTTTCTTTTGCTACTGAGAGACATGAGCCCGAGGAAAGACGAATTGATTTGACAGAACCTGAATTGGGCTCATCTGATTTTGCAGACGTCACTATGGCCGGAGCCGGCAGTTCAGATGATCGCCAACCCGAACATTTTGTACTAGACCAGGGAGCGATCAACTCCACCCTGATCGCGTCATTAGAGACAGTACAGAAGCAGCTACGCGATCAGGGAGCTTTCATGATTGAGATGAGAAGGGAGATGGAGCGACTCAGAGAAGAGAGAGATCAGAGCGAGCCTGAGGACATTCCTGATGCTGATGCACAGGCAGCAGCCGCAGCAGCAGCTGCCGCAGCGGCAGCCGCCGCCGCAGCGGGACCACCGAGACCGATGCGGGAGTTACACAACCCCGGATCTACACTGATGCACCATTGGGTGGTGGTACCTGCCATCGTGGGGGATTTCAAGTTCCCTCCAAACACACTGCAGATGCTTCCTCATTTTCACGGACTTGCCACTGAGGAGCCCCACCTCCATCTCCAGGAGTTTTTGATGATCTGCAGCACTGTCCACGACCGTCATGTGGACCAGGATACGATTCGGATGATGGCCTTCCCTTTTTCACTGGCAGATAGAGCAACCGCCTGGCTGAAGCATTTAGGGAAGTTTGTTTACACCTGGGAGCAGCTCCGCACCGAGTACTTGAACAAGTACTATCCACTCGGGCGGACGAATGCAGCGAGGGCCCTGATCAACAACTTCTCCATGCTCCCTAACGAGCAGTTTCACGAGGCATGGGAGAGGTTTAGAGAGCTTCTGGATAGATGCCCACACCACGACATTTCCAAGCCGAACCTAGTTCAGAGCTTCTTTAGTGGGATGACGCCAGAGCTTCAGGGTCTGGTGAATGCTTCTTGTGGCGGGTCCTACTTTGCCAAGGACCACGACCAAGTCTGGGCCATTTACGAGGAGATGGCCGAAAATTACATGGTGATGTCCCAGACTCGGTTGTACACACAGAGATCTCAGCAGCCGCCAGGACCCGTGCAGTACCACCGGATAGCACGGGTTGATGCAGGTCCATCCAGTTCGTCCACAGTTGCAGCCGCACAGGCAGAGTCGGCCGCTGCGGACATGGGGATTATCAGTGAGAAGTTGGACCGCATGGAAATAATAGAGAAGAAGCAGTGCCAGGGCATAACTCAGATGGAGCAGATGGCACAGACTCTGAGCGACGTGAAGACCCATCTCTTGTGTCTTCAGGAGGCACAGACGGCTTCTCAGCCCCGTCTTCAGTCGCGAGGCGATTCCGGTGGCAGCCGCAGCTCGTCCCAGCGCTCCAGCTCCTTGCAGCAGCCTAGACAAGTTCACCTTGTACAGGCGGAGCCGTACCAGCAGCAGCAGCCCTCTTATCAGTCACCACCATCTCCAGACTTACAGATGGTGATATATCAGCCGGATCAGCCTCTGGCAGTACTACCGCCAGACCCCTTCGATGCAGAGCTGTTGATGGATGTCAACGGGATTTGGTATGACCGTCCTCAACCTGGAATCCGACGAGACCATCCCGGATTCAGGTGGGGGAATGGGGGTAACCAGTCCCAACAGCAGCCAACCGGTCAGGGAGGGCAGTACTCCCAGCAGAGGGATCACCTGCAGCCCTCAGCATACCAGCCACACCAGCCATCATCCTTCGTACCTCGTCCCTACCAGCAGCAGGGACAGAATTGGAGACGTGAGCAGCAGGCTCACCAGCAGCAGCATCCCTCCTTTTACCCCTCTCAGCCGCAGCAGCACCAGGTCCAGCAGCCTCATTACCAGAGAGGCAACCCGTCAGGCTCCCATGAGAGCCCCGCCTTGGATGATCTAGCCCGCATCTTCACAGAGCAGCAGGCTACATTTAGACGGGAGATGGACGAGTTCCGCCAGGAGATGCGGGACCTGATGAGAGGGAAGGCCGCCATCCCTGCACAGATCGAGCCTAATCCGAATAGCTTGAAGAGGAAGTCTGAGCAGGTAGTTCACACTGAGCCTATCACTCCTAGTGACTCATTTGATGATATGTCGTCGGATCTATTTGATGCTGATTTTGTTACACTTAGGAGCGGTAGAAGACCAGCAGGCGGCGCCTCATCTGAGCGACAACGCGAGGATCCATCCAGAGCGCCAGATGAGGAAGAGGAGAGCGGTACTGAAGCCGCACATGATGATGACGGTGGTACTGATGCCACCCGAGATGCTGATTCCACCGGCGGTACTGAGGCCGCCGCTTCACCATATCGAGGAGGTGGTACTGACGCCACCAGCAGAGCCGAGCCAGCCCGCGGTACTGAGGCCGCAAGACGTCTAGTTGTAGAGCCAGCTAGAGGTGGTACTGAGGCCACCAATATTCATTTTGATAGAGATGTTGTCTTTCCTCGTATGAATGTATCTCAGGACTCTATTTTGAATAAAGGAAAAGGTTTAGTTTCTTTTGATCCCACTGTGGTGAAAGATGTATGTGAGGATCCGGTCATCGAACCATCTAGGCCTATTCCTAGTCCTTCATCTGAGAAGGACCCTGTGATCCCCTTTCCTAGAGCCCTTGAGTTGGGGAAGGGGAAGAAAAGAGAAAAAGATCCAAAAAAGAGAGAGCAGGAGGAGTTCAGCCAGAGCATGATAGACCGATTTCACATCCAGCTGACCCTCCATGAGGCTTTGCAGCACATCCCTCTTCTTCAGCGATCCTTGAGAGACAGGACCACAGTCAGGAGGAAGAAGAGGAACAACACCGCAGAGATTCATGTGTTGACAAAAGCCACGTGTTACGCGATCCAGAACCATCTGCCGACCAAGAGGCCAGATTTAGGAGCCCCGTATGTCAGATGTCAGATTAATGAGCAGAGGTTCGACCGTACTCTATTAGATAGCGGATCGTCGATCAACCTTCTTCCGGCAGCCCTTCTCAACCACTTAGAGTTGGGCACTCTTAGACAGAGCAGGACATACCTTCAGTTTGCTGATCGGTCTGTCAAGAGGCCAAAGGGGTTGTTGCGAGACGTTGTCGTCACGATTCAGGGTTTGCAATTCCCCGTGGACTTTGTAGTGCTGGACATGGAAACCCCTGACTCGTTGACCGATTCCCCCATCATCCTCGGTCGCCCGTTCTTGGCCACAGCCAAGGCAGTGACTGACCATGACAGTGGGAAGGTATTCTTTCGCGTCCAGGGCGAGAGTGTACAAATAGAGACGGTTAAGGACCACAGAGCCAGAGATCGATCCCGCTCAGAGGGCAGTACAGATTCAGAACAGCTGACAGATACAGAGCCAGACATACACCAGGACTGTGATTTTGTGATCACAGATGATGAGGCAGCTTGGGCAGATCCTGCAGCACAGACTATCCTCTCATATTCAGATACAGCTGATGCAGAGATGATAGCAGAGGATAGTCTGGAGAGCACAGCCCTGGTTCAGGATACTATTGAGTCAGCAGAGTCGGACCTTGATCGCGACACGATTTTCAGTGATGGTGGTGCTGAGGCCACCTTGTTTCCCGGTGGTACTGATGCCACCGCTTCTGATACAGATCCCTCGGATTCAGAATCTGATTGGGCAGATTGTGATGATCAGATACCAGACCTGGATCCACCAGAGCCTACAGATGAGGAGGAGGTAGAGGTAGAGCAGATCAGAGACAATGCAGAGGGCCCACCTTCTCCAGATCCAGTTTGTGAGAGTTCTCTATCATTTTCCCAGGCAGATTTGGCAGAATTGTCAGCATACACACATCTTCTTCAGAAGCCAGATTTGCCAGCACCCAGCTGTCCAGAGCTAAAGCCGCTCCCTACTTCGCTGAAGTATCGATTCCTTGCAGGAGAGTCTGAGATGTACCCAGTCATCATCTCTGCCGATCTGACTGGAGAACAAGAATCCCGTCTGATGGGGGTTCTTGAAAAGAACCGCAAGGCAATTGGATGGAGCGTAGCAGATCTCCATGGGATTAGTCCCTCGTTGTGCTCCCACCATATCTATCTTGAGGAAGGGGCAAAGCCGTCGCGTGAGTTCCAGCGGCGACTGAACCCCAACCTAAGAGAGGTTGTCATGAAGGAAATATCAAAATGGTGGAGTGCAGATTTTATTTATCCCATTTCCGACTCCAAGTGGGTTAGCCCCTTGCATGTGGTGCCCAAGAAGACGGGCATCACGACTGTGATCAATGAGTCGGGAGAGGAGATTGCTACACGAGTACCTACCTCTTGGCGGGTCTGCGTTGACTACAGGAGACTCAACCAGGCCACCAAGAAGGACCATTTCCCCCTGCCTTTTATTGATCAGATCATAGAGAGACTGGCAGGGAAGAGCCATTATTGCTTCCTGGATGGGTACTCGGGCTACAATCAGGTGGCCATCGCTCCTGAGGATCAGGAGAAGACCACCTTTACCTGTCCCTTCGGTACATACGCCTTTCGACGCATGCCATTTGGGCTATGCAACGCCCCTGCGACTTTTCAGAGATGCATGCTGTCGATCTTTTCAGACATGGTAGGGGAATGTTTGGAGGTCTTCATGGATGACTTCTCGGTTTACGGCGACGGATTCGATTCCTGTCTTGACTGCCTAGACCGAGTGCTCCAGCGATGTATTGCTACCCGCTTGGTTCTGTCTTGGGAGAAGAGTCACTTCATGGTGACTCAAGGGACGGTGCTTGGCCATATCATCTCCAACAGGGGCATGGAAGTTGATCCGGCCAAGGTTGACGTCATTAGAAAACTCGCACCGCCGACCAATTTGAAGCAGCTACGGTCATTTCTGGGGCACGTTGGTTTTTATAGGAGATTCATTCATGATTTCAGCAAGATTGCCCGACCGTTGACTGACCTCTTGACGAAAGACACCGAGTTCCTTGTCGATGACAAGTGTCTTTCGTCCTTTGAGACTCTCCAGCAGTGTGTTATTGAGGCTCCTGTCCTTCAGCCACCCGATTGGTCTCTCCCATTCGAGATCATGACGGACGCCTCTGATTTTGCCGTAGGGGCCGTGCTAGGACAGAGGAGGGACAGAGTCCCGTTTGCCATACACTATGCTAGCCGCACATTGGATTCCACCCAGCGGAATTACACAGTCACAGAGAAGGAAATGCTAGCAGTAGTGTTTGCCCTAGATAAGTTCAGATCGTATATCATTGGATCTAGAGTGACTTTGTATACTGACCACACCGCCATCAGGTACCTCATGTCAAAGAAGGATGCCAAGGCCAGACTGACTAGATGGATCCTTCTACTCCAGGAATTCGATATTGAGATCAAGGATAAGCCTGGAGTCAAGAATGTAGTGGCGGATCATCTTTCCCGACTAGAGCAGCCTGAGGATTCTGAGCAGATTGATCCTATTCGAGATACCTTTCCAGATGAGGCGATCCTTGCTATCGCCTCACTCCCGTGGTATGCCGATATTGTGAACTTTCTCGTTGCTGGGAAAGTCCCACAAGATTGGCCCAGGCAGAGGCGTGAGACCTTCCTTGCGAAGGCCAAGTCCTACCACTGGGAGGATCCCATCCTTTACCACGAAGGAGGGGATAGTGTCTGGCGTCGGTGTATTCCTCAGGAGGAGCATCATAGTGTCCTCACTTACTGCCACAAGCTTGAGGCAGGAGGACATCATTCTGGGAGGAGAACGGCACAGAAAGTGCTCCAATCCGGCTTATGGTGGCCTACCCTCTTCAAGGACTCAGATGAGTTCGTGAAGAGGTGTACTGACTGTCAGAGGATGAGCACTTGTGGACAGCGTGATATGATGCCGATGCAGCCCATTCACTTCTGTGAGGTTTTTGACGCATGGGGCATCGATTTCATGGGTCCATTCCCTAAGAGTCAGGGATTTGAGTACATTCTGTTGGCCGTAGATTATGTTAGTCGTTGGGTTGAGGCTATCCCCGCCCGATCCGCTGATGCGAGGACAGTTTGCAGATTTTTGAGGAAGCATATCATCACGCGGTTCGGGGTTCCACGAGTTCTGATTTCTGATGGGGGATCTCATTTCATCAACGACCAGGTGAAGGCACTTGCTAGCGAGTTCGGCATAGACCATCGTGTTGCTACACCATACCATCCACAGACGAATGGTCTAGCCGAAGTGTCGAATAGGGAGATCAAGACTATTCTGCAGAAAGTCGTCCGCCCTGACCGAAAGGATTGGTCACAGCTATTGGACTCGGTCTTGTGGGCATATAGGACGTCTTTCAAGACACCTTTGGGCACATCTCCCTTTCGCCTCGTGTATGGCAAGCCCTGTCACCTACCAGTTGAGCTGAGGCACAAGTCACTTTGGGCAGTTACAGACATACTTATGGATCCAGATGGTATAGGAGACCAGAGGAGGGCAGAGCTAGCTGCCCTGGAGGAGCTTAGAGATGCAGCTTTCTCAAGCAGCCTACATTATAAGGAGAGAGTCAAGGAGTGGCATGATTCTCATATCAGCCACAAGCATTTTGAGATTGGACAGAGAGTATGGCTGTTTGATGCGAGGCTTAGATTATTTCCAGGGAAGCTACAGAGCAAATGGAAAGGACCTTATCTGGTTCGGAAGGTACACGACAACGGTAGCATCGACATATCTGAGTTGTCTTCTGAGAGTACCTTCCGAGTGAACGGCCAGCGGCTCAAGCCATTTCTAGATCATGAGCCGCGAGTCGTGGATCTTGCCCCTATTCATTTTGCGTGAGATGTGGTCTTTGACTCACATCTAATGCATCTCACGCCTGAGCTTTACTGATCCTCCGCTGTATATAGATCCAGATGTCCATATCACCACATTCCTTAGTCCCACATCCCTTTCTTCATCTTGTGATTATGCTATACTTAGGGTGCACTTTACCCTAAGTATAGGGGGGATGTGAGACCTTTCGGGTGTTTCTTTTGTTTCTGTCTACCCTTGTTTTGCTGCCTATACTTAGGGATATCTTACCCTAAGTATAGGGGGGGTAGACCCTGTACATTCTCCACTCGGTTTTCCCTTTTGTGTACAGCCTGCTATACTTAAGATTATTTGATCCTAAGTATAAGGGGAAGACCCGAGATCCTCTTGACTTTTCATCTCTTTTTGTATAGCCTTTCTTTTCGCTTCCCTATACATAGCACGAGTTATGTCTTCTTCATCGCTCTTGATCACTCTGAGGACATCGTTCGAGCTAAGTATAGGGGGGGTACGTATATATTTCATATATACTTTAGCCATAACTCGTACTTTGTGTGAGTGTGTTAATAAATAAAAATGGCTAAAAACCACAAAAATTAAAAATTTTCAGGTACATAATCTTCTTTTATTTGCACATACATAGCTAGTGTACAAATTATTTTTGTAAAAATGATTTCAAAAATCTTTTGTGTAAAGCTTGTGTAAATATTTTCGTATCAAAATTATGTATATAGTACAAAATTTTTCCAAAATATTTTGAAAAATCAAAAGTTTGCAAAAATCTTGTGTAAATGTGTGTAAATTTCTTTTTGCAAAACTTGCACTTCATGCATCATAACTCATGATTTCAAAACATTTTTCAAAAATTTTGCATGGTTGTAAAATATTGTGTAAATATGCATCTTTTTGTACATTTGTATATAGTTTTTCTGGATGATAGTTGACATTTAAACTAGCCTGGAATCAAATTGAGAAATGGAGCTTGATTAAGATCTTAATCCACCTAATTCTAAGAGGAACCTTACAGGGCTTAGGCTTAAGGCTTTTCAGGTCCATGGTGACTTAATTCTTTGAGTCCATTAGGCTATGATCACATGTCATCTCAATGAGCCTAAGTAGAGCACTTAACAACAACACATGACTCATATAGATTATGGCTTTACTTGGACAACCGCACTATGCACCGAGCTCTCTACGGATGAGGTGGTGAGGAGGCAGTCTTCCTTGGCTTGGGGTAGCATATGAGGGTAGTACTTCTAGGCGGAACCTCTCTTCTTCATTTAGTGAAGGAAGTGCGTCTCAACTTGGTATGGTTGCCATGAGGTCTAACGACGGGAGTTGTGGGTTGCAATAAAGCTTCAAAAGAGGGATAGTCTACTGGCTCAAGAGGAAAAACTCCTTGTATATATGCTGCACATGTACATGTTGTATAGATGCACTCGAAAAAAAAAATGCAAAAAGAAAAGAACTCCAAAAAAGTGGTGGGTCTGAGAGAAAATGATAATCCCACCGGAGTATGTATATAAGTGCAATAAGCAAAGCTTGGTTTCATGATCCACCTGTTGTAGCTTGCAGCAGGGAGACTTGGCTACACTGGTCAGGCTCCCAAGGGTACTTGGCTACACTGGCCTTGACCCATTCTCTTCTTCCCCCTCTTCTTGAGCCGGTTGTACTTGAACTTAGAAGGGAATACCCCGCTCCTCGAGGAAAGAGTGGCCAGATTGAGGTCATAGAGTTACCTTGTTGAGGAGGGTTGTCAAGTTGCCATTTCTGAGGTGGAGAGCTTAGACCTCACTTTCACAGGACAAGAAAAGATTCATGGTCTTCAGGGTTTGTAGTTGATGACTTGTTCTGATCAGGAGCATTGAGGAGTCTTGGTTATAGAATAGTGGAACTTAGAGGCTGTTAGGTTTTAAGCTTAAGTCTAAATAAGGTTCCGACACATTAATAATCCAAAGATCTGATTGAGCTCCATACCTCAATTTAATGAAGGCAAGTTTAATAATCAACCTTGATCCATGTACATTCTCTTTTTCTTTTTCTTTTTCTTTCTTTTTCACTTCTTTTTCAAATAAGTGTTTGCTAAGGGACTAGCAAAGTATAGTATAGGGGGGTGATGAATACCCATTCATCACTCTTTATTCTTATATTTTAGCTACAAAAACCTATGCAAATGCATGTAGATATGTGTAAATAGGATTAATTAGCAAAAGCATGCATGTTTGTAAAAATAGATAATTAGCATGTTTCTGTGCAAAAATAAAAGAATAAAGAGTAAAAAGAAAAAGAGGGAAATATTTAGAATAAATATTGAGCAACCTAACCCAAGGGAGGGCTCAGCATGGGCCTGACCGCATAAAAGCCAAGTAGAGGGAGATAGGGGCTCACATATGTATATATTTGTAAATAAATAAAACTATATATTTTCCTCACTCAAAAATATGTTGTAAATATTTGTATATATTTTGTATATATGTAAAAGCTATTAAAAACAAAATAAAAATTAAAAATCAAAAATCCAAAAATATCTTTTCACCATGTACATATACCACCTTCCTTATCCATTTCACCTTGTAAATAAATTTATTTATCTCTAAAACTTTTTGTAAATATTCTAGATTATATTTTGTAAATAAAATAAATAAAAAGAAACAAAACAAAAATCAAATAAAAATTACAAAATTAAAAATACAAAAACATATTGTACATATACCTATGTATAGACCTATAATGTACATACCTTATTCTTATTTCCAAAAATTAATTAAAAATCACCAAAATATAGAAAAAAATAAAAGAAAAATATTTCATGTTTTAAGTTTTTCTTAATTCGTCCATTTTCTGCCTTAAAATAAATAAACAAAAAAATTCAAATACGTGGCAGTTCCTGATTGGTCCACGGGGGATTGTTGACCCCGGTCAACTCCCCCGCGGACTCTTTCCTTTTTGAGAAGATGCGCACCGCCCCGCCTTCGCCATTTTCTCCACGCGCCTCCAGCCTGTCACCCACGCAAACCCCGCGCCCGGATCCTTCGCCGATCATCCGACATCCTCGCCAGATCCTTCGCCGCGCGATCCACGCCTTCCATAGCCGTCTCCACCCAACCCTAATCGGCCCTGTCTCCATATATATCTCGACCTCCGCCGCCTCCGCGCCTCATCTTTGGCTCTTCTCCTTCTTCCCAGTGAACTCCAGAGGCACCGCGAGAGTGACAACAAGCGATCGCCCTTGTTGCAGCGAGGCGAGGAGGTGAATCCACTGATCCGGCGTGTGTCGCCGCCGTTGCTCCGCCACAAGCGTGAGCACCGAGCCTCGGGCCGAGACGACCCTTGAGGCTACGACCAGGAGCACCCCCTGCTCTTCCCCAGTCTCTCCGACCGCCCAGATCGCACAGGATCTGGGAATCGAGCTCCTCCGCCGACCACCTTCGCCGGAGCTCTCCATTCCGACGCACCATGCACCTTCACGTCGCCTAACCGGGTCGAGGCAATTTGCCCTCGACCCGTGAGTCTTCTGGTTCGCTTTTCAGGTCAAGACAAGGGTCATCTGAGACCCTTCGCCATCCAGCTAGGAGACCCAGCTCCGCCGCCTTCGCTCGAGCTCCTCGGAGCTCGGTGTGCTCGTCGGAGACCACCAGCAGACGCGGGAGCCTTCCGCGATTCTTCTCCGACCTTCAGAAGGCTCCCCGGAGGACCATCGCGCACTCACGAGCCCGGCGAAGTTCGCCGGAGCCCTGTTCGTCCATCATCCTCCTCCGCCGTCCGATTGACCCCCGAGCTCCAGATCCAATCACGTACGTCCATTCGAGGAGCAGCTTCAACCGTCAGATCCATCCGAGGGTCGATCTCCACCGTCGATCCAGCGCAGCTCAGCCTCGTCGTCCGCCCACCGTTCGATCTGCAACGTGGCAGCACCTGGACCGTCGGATCGCAGTCGAGGACCGGAGCCTTGGGCGCCTTCGCTTCTCCACCGTCGGATCTACACGTGGCGCACGCTCCGCCCTTGGATCGCAATAAAGGGGTAAATTACCTTAGGCCCCCTCGTAGTTTGTGGTTTTTATTTGCAGTCCTGTAAATATTTTATGCATTTTATTTACGTAGGGTAAATTGCACTTGGAACCTCGCGCTCGTTTATATTTGCATTTATGCCCCTGTTTGTCTGAGACACGTGCTTCGACACGTGATATTTTTGGTGTATTTGCAACTCTACCCCTGTAGTTCTGGATGTTCTTTAATGAATGAAATATTTTCAGTAATTGCATTTATGCCCCTGTGAGTGTTTTATTTGCACATGTGCGTTTTATTTTGGGTATTTTGCAGGTAAGCCCCTGGACTTTTGGTACTTGTTACCAATAAGCCCTCGGAATTTATTTTTCTTACATTTGGGTCCCTGAGTGCCCCAGGCACGTGCTTGGCACGTGTTTTGCTGGGTATTTTGCACCAGACCCCCCAGAACTTTGGGTATTTGCACTTAGGTCCCTGTGCACAGTGCCCCTCCTTTATTTTTGAATAAAATATCAAATCACCTCCAAATTCGATGAAAATTTGACACATGGCTCCTGCCATGGTGTAGAATTTTTATGAATTTTTGAGGACATTTTTGATTTCATTTGCTATTTTTAAAAATTCAAAAACCCCTATTTTTGCCACTGTTTAACTTGGAAAATCATAAAAAAATATAAAAACACCCCCAAAAATTCTAAAAAAATTAGCTAATGTTCTTTGTTTGTTGTTTGATTTTCTAGCCAATTTTGGCTATTTTTCATTGCTTAAAAACCCTAAAAAGTGAAAAACACATAAAAACTTACAAAAATTATAATAAATAATTTAAAACTCCAAAAACAATAATTTAGGTGCCAAAATTTTCCTTATTCTTTCTAGACTACAGGAAAATTACCTTCAGGGCTTATTGAGATCCTTAAGTATTTTATTTTTGGGTTTCAAGCCTTGCTGGACAGTACCTTTCCTTTTTAGCCTTGTTTTATTTTTAGAAAATAAAATATACATTAGAAAATTTTCAAAAATTCACCAAAAACACTTAAAAACTTAAAAAACATAAAAACAATTTTTGTTGAATTTTTGCATTATTTTTGGTGTGTTTAATAAATTGTGCAAGTGTGTTTGTATTTACTTTCTTTTATTTTCTTAACCTTTTAAAAATCCTAAAAAATATAAAAATTAACAAAAACCACTAAAAATCACTTTTCTTTTATTTTATCTTATTTTTACTACTTCGTAGGCCTAGGCCAATCCGTGCTCCTTGTGTTCGACCCTGGGTGCTATACCAGGTTAATCCTCTAGCAGGACCACTTCTCTGTGTTTCATTGATTTATTTTCATTTGTGGTTCATTTTTCTTGATTGACACGTTCTGAGCGACTGAGGTCGCAACGACCTATTTTCTGTACCTTCTACCTTAGTTGCTCGGGATTTTGTGTCATCAACCAGTACGTAAAACCACAGTCTATATTCTTGAAAATACCCATTTTTATTCTATTTTATTTTGCATTCTACACTCCTTAAAATTAAAATCATCTCCATGAAACTTGTACATAAAAATACATAAAAATAACAAAAATAATTCCCAAGAAAAATAATACAATGTACAAGTGGGACATATAGATGAAAAAGTTGTAAATCAAAATTCACGGACTAATATCTTCTCCATGTGAATTCACCAAAATCACTTCCATTGTATTCTAAATTAAATTATCTATCTAATGAAGGTGATTTCATTAAAAATGAGGTTTAAATGCAAAAATCAGCTTTTTGGGGCCCCATTGTGCTATATACTTGTATATTTTATTCATATAATTTATTCTTTATATTTTACTCTTTTTATATTTTTCAATAATTGTAAATGTAATTTGAAATAAATTTAAAACATAAACATAAAAATAAAACTATTAAAATTACATTAAAATAAAGAATACAATAAACTATATAAATGTACTGTACCTACAATGTATAAACACATACTTATTTAAGTATACAAATAAAATCAGGAAAATAAAAAAATATGTAATATCTATTTAAATATATTATAAATATACAAGATATATGCATATGACAATTAAAATCAAAAATAAAAATAGAATACTTAAAATATAGGTAAATATACATATGTATATACTTGTAAAAATTAGCACCTAATAAATAAGATTGTAAAAATAAATAAATATCCATAAAATAACTCAAAAAATAGTAAATAGTTTTCATATTTTGAGTTTTAATTAATGAATTCATCTACTGTTCAATATTGATTTAATAACGGTTTTTGTAAATACTTTATTCTTAATTGGTCAATGTGGACCAATCAAGGCCCTTGGACAGTTAACCTCGGGTCAATAGTCTTGCATTCCTCCTATAGCTTATATCATAAGTCATGAGCGCCTGACCTTATCCAATTTCTCGCATATGATCCATTGGCCGATGGACCTTGGTTCCTCCACCAAACATGTTCCCCATGTCCTCCTTTATCTCGCTAGCCCCTTAGGTTCCACCAACCATAGCCATCCTTCATGCCATCTCCCCTAAGTCTATCAGATCCATTATCTATAAATAAGCTCCCATGATATCTTTTGTTTTTTTGATCCCATTTTTCCCTTTCTAACACCAAACCTCATATTGTTGGAGCATTGTGGTGATAGCTCGGAGCTCGCAAAGGCGTCGACGTGGAGAAGAAGAGGCTAAGGTGTGATCCGTCATAGTTGAATCTTTCTTCAACTGAGTCTCCTCTGCTCTCTATTTCCTAAGGTATGAGCTAATTTTCTATGCATTTCTAGGTAGAACTTTATTCCGGAATCATAGTTTAGCTTTCATTTCTCGCATTTAGTTAGTAGTTTAGGTTTAATCCCAATTTCTTTGTTGCATGGAGCTTAGATCCCTTACCATCGTCTCACCATGAATCGATTGATTCCTCGACCCATTCCACCTTCATCTCACTCCCCACCATCTTCTACATTAGATCGGCCATATTTCACCCCTACTCCCGCATGGATTAAGGAAATCATGTGTTTACCGCCATTACACGATAGAGCACCTCCGCCCCCTTCACCTGCCATGTTATTCAGCTTCATCTTTGGTGGAGAGCTTAGCCCTCGAGCCCACAAAACTTCTTGTGCATGACCTAAGGCCTGGAGAATCACCTAGAGAGGAATCAAAGGAGGATAAGCACCTTCAGATCATTGGGAAAGATAAAGACTCTAGGTCCCCATCGCTAGGACATGGACGCCATTCGAGGCCTGTTGCTGGTGCAGTTGTGTCCCAGAAACGCGTGGAACTGATCGGTGCAGACCAAGGTGGCCGAAGCGAGAAGGAATCACTGATTGAAGGAACACCCATGAGCTATTCTTGAGAGTTCTTCGTGTCATGCCAGGAGCTGTAGGATCGAGAACACAACCCAGATCTAATATGGGTCATCCAATTGAAGCGAATCATTACACGTCCGCAGCCATTAGATCAACTTTAAGTGCGCCTACATAGCATGCTCACCGTTGGACCACACATTAAAAGGGGTAAATTGCATAATGCCCTTTCATTTTTTGTATATTAAGTTTTATATAAAAAATGATGGCTTCTTTGTAAATTAATTAGGGTATTTTGTACTCAAGACCTCGTACTTCATGTTCACATGCTGCGACATGTGAGGCCTTTTAATATTTACTTGCATGCCCATTAACTTGCGTGACTCGTTATTAATTGCATTTTAAGTTTTAAATAATTGTATTTGGTCCTTCTATCAGTTGTATTTTTATTTATTGTATTTTGTTTTTATTAAACAGTTTCTTACTCTAAAAATCTTAGGAAATTTATATTGCATGCATGATATGATGCTTATTCATGCGCATATTGTTATTTGGCATTTAATGTAATTTCTTATTTATTAAGAATACAAAATTACTTATTTTTCTCATTATTTGCTTATTACTATCCATAAAAAATATAAAACCTTCTCCAGAAATTTAAATTATATTAATTACAATATTATGTATTCTATCATATATCCAAAAATCATACAAAAATATAAAACAAAAACCTTAAAACTCATATAACCCTAAAACTCATAAAAATCAATAAAAATTCAAGAAAAATCCAAAAATATTGTTTCATATTTCTTATTTTTTATTAATATATATACTATATTAAAATTAATTTTGAGAATTTTATGGATTATTTTCTATTTTTAAAACAATTTGGATATTTAATATTCTCATTATTTTGTATATTTTAATAACTTTAAATATCAATAAAAAATTAAAAAAATAAAAAAACACCAAAAATAGAGAAAATATAAAAACCATAAAACATTTTATTTAATATAATTTAAATATATTTTGACATATTTATACATATATATTTATATATTATCTACTATAGGTAAGGGAGCTTGTACCATGGTGTATGTAACTTTACATGCATCAGTGCCACAAATGCCCATTTTTAGATTTTTTTGAAATGAAATTATGCAATTTGACATATTTATACATATATATTTATATATTATCTACTAGAGGTAAGGGAGCTTGTACCATGGTGTATGTAACTTTACATGCATCACTGCCACAAATGCCCATTTTTAGATTTTTTTGAAATGAAATTATGCAGGATTTAAGTCAACATATATCACGATGATGTCATTCAAAAATCAACTTAATTCAAGACATCTATCACATCCATTAAGACTGCAAAAATTTTAACGATCTCAGAAATGCTGAAATTTAGCCCTTCCTGATCGACATGTTAGGAATGTATATTTTCCGCAATATTTGAAGTAGATATTCTACTATTAATTCTAAGTAAATTCGTTAAGCTTTTATCTCAAAAAAATGAGTGTTTGTGGCGCCAATGCATGTAAAGTTGCATGTACCATGGTGCAAGCTCCCTAACCTCTATCTATTATACATATTACTTATATAATATCTATTGCATCTATATTGTTATATATATATTAATTATATATCTTATTTTAAATACAAAAAAAAGAAATTTTGAAAAATTAAAAAGATTTTTTTGAAAATTTGACAATATATAAACAATTTAAAACAATTAAAACCCCATAAAAATTACTTATAATAAAAAATCCACATAAAAATAAGAAAAAGCTAAAAAGTACAAGAATTATTAATTAATTAACAATAATTATTAATAATTATCCTACTTACCAATTTGCTCCCCAGAGTTCGACACTCTACTGCTTGTCCACTATACACATTTTTGTAAAGTTAAATAAAATAAATTTTGACTCCATACATCTTTGCATTACATATTAATTTGTGGGTTGATTGTTGATTGAGAAGATTAGTTCATTTGTGAGCCGACTGCATAGATTGGGTGCCATGCGCCGCAAAGGTGGTTGATACATTGACGGAACCAACTTGTCAGACACCGCAGGCCCTCTAAGACTACACATTGGTACCTATATCAAAAGCTAATCATCATAGGTTCAGGCAGATATTAGTATCTTCAAACGTCCATTTATATGGATCGATTATTCAAATCCATGATGGACAAGGGGGTAAAA
Source organism: Ottelia alismoides (assembly GCA_037367405.1). Taxonomy (NCBI): domain Eukaryota; kingdom Viridiplantae; phylum Streptophyta; class Magnoliopsida; order Alismatales; family Hydrocharitaceae; genus Ottelia; species Ottelia alismoides. The sequence continues at coordinate 143,253 of JAZKJV010005812.1, read as the reverse complement.
TCCAGAGCGGAGTCAAGGGTGGAGGTGGCCGCTCCCATCATGAGGAGTCAATATACTAATGGTAGGCAGAAGTAGAGATGCACGTGGGGGTGGAGGAGAGGGTATCACACAGCTTGAGGAGTCACCACACCGATTGTTGGCAAAGGCGGAAGAGGAATGCTGGCATGAAGCAGATGCCTATTTGGATCATCCTCGAGGCGGAGGCGAGTGGCAATGTTTCTTCTCGATGTAGAATGGTCAAATGATCACGTGATCAAGAACCACTATCATTGGAAAATCTCTTATTTAGTCGCATTGTACTCTTCCAACATTGGACTTTTAACAAAAATAGCAAATTTTGGCATCATTTGACGGTTGCATGTATGCACATATGTATGCCTCGAATAACTCTTAACTACTAATCGTGTGAATAGGTTATGCACCGCAAGCGTTGAAAAACCGAATTTGATATTGCGATCTATTTCTCCAACATCTAATTTGACTTACTCCAACTTTTTAGTTCCAATGAAGTGAATAACTTCCTCCTATCCATGGTTGGCTTAAATCAAAAGGGGAAAAAAGTATATTGCAAATAGCAAATGAGGAAAGATCAGATCAAATTTTGAAAAAAAGTACTTAGGATAATTGCACTCTTCAATGATCTTCTTTGAGCTCTCTATTGATACAAGTAGATTTAAAGAGTAACTTGACCCTCACACTTCACTTTCGATATGAACACCTTCCTATTCGAACATATAACTAAGATGGACACATCCACATTCACATGAACGAAGTGATGATAGTCTTGAATTCGAGCCTTTGATGTGAGGTATATGATGATAATGATGAAGTGAGATTCTTAATATCCATCCTCAAAGTCGGTGCTCTTAATATTCGTGTACCCTATCCTGTCTTGTGAGTTTATTTATGAATGACACTTTTTTAACTTTGAAGGTAGAATCTCTATCTCTTTTTAACCACCTTAACCCCATGAGTTCTTTTGATTTTTCTTTGATGCTTGGATGTGTTCTCTCCCTTTTTTCGCATGCGCTTAAGGTTTGGCTTGATGTTTGTGGATTCATCCACTATTTTTTAGATTTTTTGGAAATATTTTCTTGCACGTTGAATGGCAAGTTGTATGTTGTGTTATGTAGTTTATAAGTGATTGGAGTAATTTATATATTCTATATTTATTTGGTGACTTGAGGTTTGAATGCAAAGTTTAACCTCATTTTTCGTATTTTGCAATTCATTGCATGTAGTTGATAGTGAACAATCGACTAAAATTGTGAATGATCGATCAATCACTTTTCCATGTTAATATGTCATAGTAACTAGTCGACTCATGCAACCATGAGTCCTCTACCCACTATTGATGAGCTACATGATGGGGGTAGATGACCCTCCTTACGGTGTAGTCAGTTGTATTGTATTTTGTGTTCCTTGTATTTAGGTAAATCGATTGAAGACACTTGAGCTTTGTACTATGATGAACACATCGATCAATTTATAAGTTGATGATGGTCTCCAAAGCTCTAACCCAAATGTTTCATCTTCATTTTAGTAAAGGGTAAATTATAAAAAAGGATCCTTAATTATATATCAATTCCTAATTAGAGGTCTCAATTTTAAATGTAACAAAAAAGCGGCATGAACTTTCAACTTCAGGGTTCAACGTCAACATATAAGAGTCACAGAAGCTTACATAGGCTTGTTTTGTATCTGAGACAAAAAAGAAGGCCCTTCTTTGTTTCATTTGAAAAATGAGGCCCCCTAACTAAGAATTGATGCATAGTTGAGTTCTTTCTCATAATCTACATTTTAACAAACAACCTGTGAGGAAATCCGTGCATATAGGTTCCACGTATTAGACCTTCACATGCATGCCTCCCATGCAGGGCCGGCCCTGGGGGTTGTTTGAAAGTGCAACCGCCCAGGGCCCATGAGCTTTAAGGGGCCCATTTTCTTGGATGTTGAAAAACCTAAAAAATGGGCCCCTTAGATCTTCATCTACCTCAACATTTCTATTGCCAGATTCCCAATTACAGAAAAGATGTTTGCTCTTTCCATGAAATCCTCTACTCAACGGCTACATTTTATCTTTTTAAGCAATTCTTAATTTAATCCATCACCACATCTCTCTTTCTCAATATCTTTGTTGTTATGTTCTCTCGATTTTTCTCTCCCGAAAAATTCGAATGGGAACAACACTGGTAATTCTTTTGTTGTTATTATGTTATCATAATTTTTAAATCTTCTATTCTTTACTTGTTTCACAGTTCGAAATTCTTTTAAGTTTCTGGGACTGTGGTTTTATTTAGGGATTTATTGTTAACCAATAGCAGGACACGTGTGCATTGTACATCGAGGGATAAATTTCATTGCATCGACGGATTGTTAATTGAGATTCAATGTGGCTAATTGCATGCGAATTAGTATAATTGTGTTATTATCAATAATGGATAGAAGATGTGTGATTTTCTGTTTAATCGGTCTCCTATATTTTTCTGGATGCTGGTAAAGTTGAGATAGATTGTAATAAGTTTAGCTAATATATAACATATACTGCACTGGGAAATGAACAGATTTGTCTCTTGCTTTCGTCGTGAAATACTTATAGATACAAGAAAACGAGGCATATGCTATATTGAACTATATATATCCTCTATGTATTCATAAAATAAGAGCGAGTTCAAATACCCACATAGTTGTTGTATTTCCTTATAGCATAATGACTTTAGACCTTTATTTTCCTTCTTCCAAAGAGATAATGAAAACAATAGCATGGACTGTTGTGAGTGTTGCAATTGTACATTGAAGATTAATTGAAGGGAGGAATTTGTTTGGATAGTAAACCATTCGCTTGAGAATGATTTTGTCTAGTAAGGTATTTATCCGGTAATAATAGCATGAATCTCATGGTAATATCAGGATCGTTCATGAGGGTAGTTTACGAGTGCAATGGCCCAGGGCTCCATCAACTTGAGTGGTCGATTTTTACATGTATTCAGCCTTTTATTTAGAAAAAAAATATTGTATGTCCTAATGAGGCCTTGTAAATCAAATTTTTTGTAAAACAACTCACCGAAAAATGAGCAATCGAATTTTTCGACGAAACAATTTGTTAAAAATTGAGCTCTTATGGAATCGATTTTTTGGTGAAACAACTCCTAAAAAATGAGCCCTTATAGAATCGAAATTTTAGTGAACAACTCAATGCTAAAGTCATGGAATTATATAAGGGCGCATTGTTCATCGAAATTTATAAGGGCCCATTTTTTTTTCTTTTGTCCATGGCCTACGAAATGTCAGGGACGGCACTGCTCCCATGTAATCAAAAGTTTTCCAAAATGGGTTTAAATAATCTTGTATGCTAGCACGAGGAGCATTCGATTCCAACTCATGCGAGTCAAGTGTTAACTCAACTAATCAATCGATAAATGAGTTGTTGACGGGTGGGCTAACAAAAACATGAAATTGGAAATGATTGATCTTATTCACTATTCTAATGATAGATATCATTCACTATGATCCTTGGATGACCTTGTATGTCATATCGCTAGTGTTAAAAATATGTTTGCTTGTTAATCTTGAATGATGGTAGGATCTCTTCTCTTGTGTTTTGAGAAGAAAATCCTTGATGTATTTGGAATGATTGTTAGTTATTTCATGCTTTGTGTACAAGAAGTATATTTAGAGTAGGATGGACTCATCTTCTCAAACATGGTGTGTTCATGAATTGAATGTTCTTGATAATATAAATGGAATGAATGAGCTTGATTTATGCTTTAGAAATTTATGTAATAGTGTTATACCAAAGTGATGATTTTACAAGCCCTTGTGTTCCTTCACGTACCTTCAACTTGGGTAGATCCTTATTTGTCTTATTAGACTACATGGATATATACCACTTTAATTTTGATATGTAGTAAGTTATATATATCTAATCTTTGCTACTATTATGTATTTAAATGACTTGTTTTGGTTACGAGAATGTGTATATATATACATGTGTATATAAGTGCTTGATTGAATGAATGTGTCCTAATCGATTTATCGAATAGCACTCTGAGCGATAAAGTTAACACTTATATACAAGTTTGTAGTTCTAAAGAAGTTGATGACGTGCCTTGTGTTTATGACTGATTTTTACAAGAAATTGACAATGTCGAGTAAAAGTGATATAAATATGAGGGAGTCATGACCCGAAGTTTGGCACAAGAACATGGTTACTGAGGTATTCAAAGAGGTGCCATGTGATTGTACCCTTAGAATCAAACTTGAATAGGATTGTAATATGTATTTATATGGTTGATCTTGTGAAAGTCAAAAAATGCAAGTGCATGAGAGCAGTGAGTCTGGACCATTAGATTATGCTGCTCAGTATGAAGCTCCAACAAAGTTGGAGGTCATACTATACCAGTAACATGATTCATATGACATACAATATTTAAAAGAATTAGGATGGTTCTCCTTAACTAACAAAAGTCGTATTAATTGTCTTGGGGATTTTAAATTGAAACAATGGTGATAGGACAAAAGTTGTAATAGAAATCTCATTACAAATGCCACATATGAATGAATTGTTGTAGTGATGATATTGATCTTCAATTGCATATTTAAGTATGAGACTTTGTACGTCTATCTCTACTTGATTTATTTTTTTAATGGATGTTTTATATTATTGAGAATAAAGTGGTTGCTAAAAAGCTTCAATTGTTGATTTATATTCTTATTGTCGTATATGTTGCAATATATTACCTCATGGGAATATATAAGACAAAATGACCATGTTATGGTACAAATCCTCGATTCAAATGGCAACTCTAGTCATTTTTAGGTGACCAGTTGACTGGCATTAATAACAAGTTGATCAATGATATGACAAAATACAGAAGACATTTTTTGAGTGAGTAATTTTAAGTATTATCTACTTAAACTTGTGATAATGTTATACATATGTTCTTTGTTGATGATGGAAGCATTGTTGGGGGATATGGCACACAATCAACCAGGAGTATCCCCTAAAATTATCCTGCAGCAAAAATGGCACAATAAAATATGTGTTCCCCACACGGGAACTCAATGACAACATTGATAGAACAATCACAAGCAAGCACAACAAGTGATGCAAATGGAAATTTGCAACGGTGAAAAATAGTTGTTTGGTGGAGAAATTTAGAGAGGAGAGGAAGAGAGAGGAGAACGCGCCGGTTGCGCGAGACTTTGGAGAGGAATCGCAAAGAATGCGTCGAGGGAAAGGGAGAGAAACACACTGAGAGAAAGAGATAAAGAGAGATGAATCTCAATTTTCATAATAATCTGAACTGTCTAAAACAATAGCCTATCATCCCTTTATATAGGAGGGATGAGATTACAAAAATAGAAATTCAAATTCAAACTCAAAACTACTTATCCTAATTTGACTCTAACCGACTAACTAATTGATTTGAAATAAATTAAAATCTCTAATTGACTCTAACTAACTAAATTGAGATCACACATGATCTCTTTATTTATATAAAAATGCTACAATCAAATAAACTTGAATAAAATTAACGGATAAAAATATCAAGCCCTATATTTTAATTTTGTGCTGCATCAATTCTCCTCCGCTTGAAAAATTTGTCTCCTGACGAATTGCTTGCTTTTCGATTTGTCGTTGGAGAATTCGATTCGAAATCATAGTTCCAAATTCCCCAATTTGATCCTTTCCATGTTACGTTTGTAATTTCTTTTCACTGAGGGGCGTCGCTGCAAATCTTCTACCCCTCCATTTAAAGGAATGCCTCTCCAATTTCAACCGATTTTAACCTTTGAATAAAATCTTTCTGCAGTAGGGGTTTCATTGAAATTAACCCAAATAAATTTCCAATCCCTGATTTCATGGGATTGATTGCACGTGGGAGAAGAATCAATAGCCACTACCCTCTCGACTCAATTCTTCCAATGTCTTCGGCGGCGCCGAACCCTAGGGTATGGGTTTCGATTTCTCCAACGGCGGCACCGGGCATAGATGTAATGGCGACAGCGACACCTGGATTGATGGTGCAGAAGACGATGATGGGCCTTCCATCGTTGGCCTTGGGGTCTTCGTACCAAGGTATGGCTACAGCAACGTCGAGGTTTGCATTGGAGATGATACGGGTGGTTGCTGGGGCTTCGATTGGTCGTTGTCGGTGGTGGTTGCCAACCTGAATCTGTATGGACAGCAAACAGATCTTTGTCTCGAAGAACAGTAACGTCGTCACCAAAGAGATCTAGGGTTTCATATCCCTCTTCCACTGGTTCTTCATCAAATATTGGCCCCAGAACTTTATTTTTTTTTATTTTTTGTTCCTGGACAGCAACTTCGACCTCACAGAAATCGAAAAATTCATATTCTTCACCCGAACTTTCATCAAAAATCGGTCCTATATCTTCGTAGTTTTGTTGCACAGGAGTTGCGCCAATAAAATATTCTTCGGAATTGAAAATACCTTCGTTTTCCGAACAAAAATCGGGTTGGACAGCAGCTACAGCGATCTGACTTTCATTGTCGACGAACGAATCTTCACCGGTTAGCGTGTCCAACCATGCTTGAACTTTGAAACTTGATAGGAGTCGATGCTTGAACTTCCTCGAACGCGAACGTGAATGCGGATCATAAGATATACGACTCAAATCGAATTGCAAACGCCAGTAGGTGATCGGATCGTCGAATCGTAAGAACGATTCAGTTTCCATGCTCTGATACCAATTGATGCAAAATGGAATTCGGCGTGGCGCGGGAAATAGATTTGACGGTGGATTTTTCGATAGTAGAAGAAAATAGAAGGGTTGAGAAGAAGAAATTGGAAGGGTTGAGAAGAAGAACACGCCTGTAGCGCGGGGTTGAGGGAGAAGAAACGCGTAGACCGCGAGGGGAAGAGAGAAGAGACTCGTCGGGAATACGAGGGGTTTGGGATAAGAAGAACACGTGTAGATCACACGGGGAGAAGGAGAGAGAGGGGAGAGGAGAGAGAGATAAATCTCTATTTTATCACATCTTGAACTGACTAAAACATTGGACCCCCATCCCTTTATATAGGAGGGATGACATTACAAGAATAGAAAATAATTTAAACCGACAACCAATTATCCTAAACTGACTCTAACTAATTAACCGACTAACTACCAAATTTGAAATTCAAATTAAGACTAGTTGAGATCACACGCGATCTCTTTATTTAAAATTGCGACAACTTAAAAAACGTAAATAAAATTAACGGCCACAATTTAAATAATTAGACGGCCCTACATGTTGAGTCCACGCTGCATCAACTCTCCTCCGCTTTAAAAAAATTCGTCTCCCGACGAATTGCTTGAACCTTGAGGCTTGACATAAGGCGCTTCATGAACTTGTGTCGACGTGCGCGTGAACGTGAATCATGAGATATGCAACTCAAATCATATTGCATCTTCCAATGCGCGACGGGATCGTCGAATCGTAGGGACGATTCGGTTGCCATGCTCTGATATCAATTGATGCAAACCTGATTCGGCGTAGACGAAAATAATATTTTGTTTATGGTGGACTTTTTGGTAGAAGAAAGAGAGGGGTTGAGAAGAAGAAACTGGAAGGGTTGAGAAGAGAAGACACGCCGGATGCGCGGGGTTAGAGAAGAAGAAACGCGTAGACCGCGAGGGGAAGAGAGAAGAGACTCATCGGGAATACGAGGGGTTTGGGAGAAGAACACGTGTAGATCACGTGGGGAGAAGGAGAGAGAGGGGAGAGGAGAGAGAGATAAATCTCTATTTTATCACATCTTGAACTGACTAAAACATTGGACCCCCATCCCTTTATATAGGAGGGATGGCATTACAAGAATAGAAAATAATTTAAACCGACAACCAATTATCCTAAACTGACTCTAACTAATTAACTGACTAACTACCAAATTTGAAATTCAAATTAAGACTAGTTGAGATCACACGCGATCTCTTTATTTAAAATTGCGACAACTTAAAAAACGTAAATAAAATTAACGGCCACAATTTAAATAATTAGACGGCCCTACATGTCGAGTCCACGCTGCACCAACTCTCCTCCGCTTTAAAAAAATTCGTCTCCCGACGAATTGCTTGAACCTTGAGGCTTGACATAAGGCGCTTCATGAACTTGTGTCGACGTGCGCGTGAACGTGAATCATGAGATATGCAACTCAAATCATATTGCATCTTCCAATGCGCGACGGGATCGTCGAATCGTAGGGACGATTCGGTTGCCATGCTCTGATACCAATTGATGCAAACATGATTCGGCGTAGACGAAAATAATATTTTGTTTATGGTGGACTTTTTGGTAGAAGAAAGAGAGGGGTTGAGAAGAAGAAACTGGAAGGGTTGAGAAGAGAAGACACGCCGGATGTGCGGGGTTAGAGAAGAAGAAACGCGTAGACCGCGAGGGGAAGAGAGAAGAGACTCGTCGGGAATACGAGGGGTTTGGGAGAAGAAGAACACGTGTAGATCACGCGGGGAGAAGGAGAGAGAGGGGAGAGGAGAGAGAGATAAATCTCTATTTTATCACATCTTGAACTGACTAAAACATTGGACCCCCATCCCTTTATATAGGAGGGATGACATTACAAGAATAGAAAATAATTTAAACCGACAACCAATTATCCTAAACTGACTCTAACTAATTAACCGACTAACTACCAAATTTGAAATTCAAATTAAGACTAGTTGAGATCACACGCGATCTCTTTATTTAAAATTGCGACAACTTAAAAAACGTAAATAAAATTAACGGCCACAATTTAAATAATTAGACGGCCCTACATGTCGAGTCCACGCTGCATCAACTCTCCTCCGCTTTAAAAAAATTCGTCTCCCGACGAATTGCTTGAACCTTGAGGCTTGACATAAGGCGCTTCATGAACTTGTGTCGACGTACGCGTGAACGTGAATCATGAGATATGCAACTCAAATCATATTGCATCTTCCAATGCGCGACGGGATCGTCGAATCGTAGGGACGATTCGGTTGCCATGCTCTGATACCAATTGATGCAAACATGATTCGGCGTAGACGAAAATAATATTTTGTTTATGGTGGACTTTTTGGTAGAAGAAAGAGAGGGGTTGAGAAGAAGAAACTGGAACGGTTGAGAAGAGAAGACACGCCGGATGCGCGGGGTTAGAGAAGAAGAAACGCGTAGACCGCGAGGGGAAGAGAGAAGAGACTCGTCGGGAATACGAGGGGTTTGGGAGAAGAAGAACACGTGTAGATCACGTGGGGAGAAGGAGAGAGAGGGGAGAGGAGAGAGAGATAAATCTCTATTTTATCACATCTTGAACTGACTAAAACATTGGACCCCCATCCCTTTATATAGGAGGGATGACATTACAAGAATAGAAAATAATTTAAACCGACAACCAATTATCCTAAACTGACTCTAACTAATTAACCGACTAACTACCAAATTTGAAATTCAAATTAAGACTAGTTGAGATCACACGCGATCTCTTTATTTAAAATTGTGACAACTTAAAAAACGTAAATAAAATTAACGGCCACAATTTAAATAATTAGACGGCCCTACATGTCGAGTCCACGCTGCATCAACTCTCCTCCGCTTTAAAAAAATTCGTCTCCCGACGAATTGCTTGAACCTTGAGGCTTGACATAAGGCGCTTCATGAACTTGTGTCGACGTGCGCGTGAACGTGAATCATGAGATATGCAACTCAAATCATATTGCATCTTCCAATGCGCGACGGGATCGTCGAATCGTAGGGACGATTCGGTTGCCATGCTCTGATACCAATTGATGCAAACATGATTCGGCGTAGACGAAAATAATATTTTGTTTATGGTGGACTTTTTGGTAGAAGAAAGAGAGGGGTTGAGAAGAAGAAACTGGAAGGGTTGAGAAGAGAAGACATGCCGGATGCGCGGGGTTAGAGAAGAAGAAACGCGTAGACCGCGAGGGGAAGAGAGAAGAGACTCGTCGGGAATACGAGGGGTTTGGGAGAAGAAGAACACGTGTAGATCACGCGGGGAGAAGGAGAGAGAGGGGAGAGGAGAGAGAGATAAATCTCTATTTTATCACATCTTGAACTGACTAAAACATTGGACCCCCATCCCTTTATATAGGAGGGATGACATTACAAGAATAGAAAATAATTTAAACCGACAACCAATTATCCTAAACTGACTCTAACTAATTAACCGACTAACTACCAAATTTGAAATTCAAATTAAGACTAGTTGAGATCACACGCGATCTCTTTATTTAAAATTGCGACAACTTAAAAAACGTAAATAAAATTAACGGCCACAATTTAAATAATTAGACGGCCCTACATGTCGAGTCCACGCTGCATCAACAAGCAACCACATGAGACAAGGATTTTACGTGGAAACCCTTACTCGATGTGAGTAAGGGAAAAACCACGGGGCAAGACCGGCAACCAATCACTACGGTCAAAAACGAGCAAATGTTCTTCCCGATTTTGTTGCCCACAAAACCGAGGTACAAGCCACACACACAATAGATAGTTGTTCACCAAGTATCTAACTATCCTTAGGTATCCAAAATACCAAATGTGCTCAAATCTTAAGAAGATGAGATGGCTTTCCTGTGGGCTCCCGAATGGAGACCCAAAACGAAGGCTTTGGCTTCTTGAGGTCGTCCACAACAACCTCCTCGATGCTCCTCTCAAGCTCGACCAGCAACTCTTCTCTCGAATCCGTAGCCCTAGCAGCACCTCGACCAATTGGAGAAGAAGAGCAAAGCCACTGGCTGCCCTCTCTCTCACTCTCGGTCTCTCTCTCTCGTGGAGGAAGTAGATGGGTTTCACAAAGCCCCTTGTTGCTGCTCTCTGGATGTCGAATGGAGAGGGTAACGACTGGAATTTGGGAGTGCCAAATAGGGCACATTCGTTCCCTGGAATTGGGACTTCAAAAGCTGGGCAAATAGCAAGGTGCCCCCTGCAAAATGGAGGAGATAGCAATGCCTATTAGAGCCCAAGTTGGGGCTGGAACTACAATTAACCCAACAACCTCCCCCTCCAGCCTCAACGGGGAGGTGTTGTCCAGTGATGGAGATCAAGAAGAGGTGACACCGCTCAGCTCTCTACAGAGCTAAAGCTTGTCACGAGTGACTGCCTTGGTCAGCATGTCTGAGGGGTTCTCATCACTGTGAATCTTCTTCAACATGAGCTGCTTCTGTTCAATTGCATCCCTCAGCCAATGGTATCCCACATCAATGTGTTTCGTCCAAGCATGGTGTATGGTACTCTTGCTCAAGTCTATAGTGCTCTGGCTATCACAAAACACAACTGACTCACTGTCATCCAATCCAAACTCACCAAGAAAGCGTTGTAGCCACAACACTTCTTTCCCAGCCTCTGTTACTGCTATGTATTCTACCTCAGTAGTTGAGAGAGCAACACATTTCTGTAGCTTGGATTGCCATGATATGTCTCCCCCTGCAAATGTGAAAAAGTAGCCAGAGGTAGATTTTCTCTAGTCCAAGTCACCTGCCATATCTGCATCAGTGTAGCCACAAAGTTTGGGATCTAACCTCCCAAACACAAGACACATACTTGAGGTCCCTCTCAAGTATCTCAAGATCCACTTCACTGCCTCCCAATGGTCCTTGCCTGGGTTGGACATGAATCTGCTCACTACACCCACTGCATGGGCTATGTCTGGTCTAGTTCAAACCATGGTGTACATAAGGCTCCCAACTGCAGATTGGTATGGGATCTTGGACATCTCTGCTTTCTCCTCAGAAGTAGAAGGACATGACTCTTTGTTTAGCTTGAAATGAGAGGCTAAGTGTGTGCTGACAGGCTTTGCATTCTTCATGTTGAACCGCTCCAACACGCGTTCAACATAGCTCTCCTGTGACAACCACAGCATGCACTTCTTCCTGTTCCTTGTAATCTGCATCCCAAGGATGTGACTTGCCTTGTCCAAATCTTTCATCTCAAACTCTTTGGATAGTTCTCTCTTGAGCTTTGCAATCAAGTTAGAATCATGACCTACAATCAACTTATCATCGACATATATCAAAAGAATGACAAACATGTCATTGAGAAGATGACGAACATATACACATGGGTTGGATGTAGTCCTCTTGAAGCCCTGCTTTCCCATGAAAGCATCAAACTTCAAGTACCATTGTCTCGGGGATTGCTTCAAGCCATAGAGACTCTTTCTCAACCTGCAAACCATGTGCTCTTTCCATTTCTCTTGAAATTACTGTGGTTGCTCCATGTAGATCTCTTCCTTCAAATCACCGTGAAGAAACACCATCTTCACATCCATCTGCTCTATCTCAAGGTCCATGCTATCCACAAGTCCTAGCACCATTCTCACTGAATTCATCTTCACCACTGGGGAGAAGATCTCATCATAGTCCACTCCTTCCTTCTGGTTGAACCCTTTCACCACCAATCTGGCCTTGTACTTGACCTGCTTGCCGTTGTCATCTGATTTCAGCTTGTAGACCCTTTTTTTCTTCAAGGCTCTCTTCCCTTTGGGAAGATCAACAAGATCATAAGTGTGATTCTTTCTGAGAGATAACGTCTCTTCATTCATTGCATTGAGTCAATGATCCTTGTCCTTATGCATCTGTGCCTCCTCAAAGGTGTATGGCTCACCTGCATCTGTGAGCATCACGTACCTGGAAGTAGGGTAACAGGATGATGGCTGGTGTGTCCTCTCAGATCTCCTGGCCTGAGGCTCTGTTGCATCTGCATGTGGATGAGGCTGCTCCCACTGCCCTAGGTCCCCTAGACCTGCATCAATGGGGTCTACATCTAGCTCATGATGCTCTAGCTGCCCTTCCTCTCCACCTGTACCCTATATTGGAGAGGGATTCGTGTCCTCATCACTGTCATCATCCATGGAAATCTCATCTGTATCACCAGTCTCAATGGTGTCCTCAACCAATGTCTGATTCTCATAAAAAATCACATCCCTGTGTCTGGTGACTGTCTTCTTCCTTGGATCCCAAAGACGGTATCCAAACTTCTGATCTCCATAGCCAAGAAAAATACAAGGCATTGCCTTGTCATCCAACTTCTTCTGCTGCTCCTTGGGTACTAATGCATAGGCTTTGCATCCAAACACCCTCAAATAAGCATATGAGGGGTCTTTCCCTGTCCAAACACGTTCTGGAATCTGGAAGCCCAAAGGAACTGATGGAGATATATTGATCAAGTAATAAGCGGTGCGAACCGCCTCAGCCCAAAAGGTCTTGGGCAACTTCGATGTCTTCAGCATGCAACGAACTCTCTCAACAATGGTCCTGTTCATCCTCTCAGCTAGACCATTGTGCTGGGGTGTACCTGGCTCTGTCCTCTCATGCCCGATGCCGTGCTCTGCACAATAGCCCTGAAAGCTATGGGAGGTGCACTCTCCTCCATTGTTTATGCGTAGACACTTCAACAATTTTCCTGTCTCGCGCTTAACCATGGCATGGAACTTCTTAAAGCAATCAAACACTTGATCCTTCGATCTCAGCACATACACCCACACCTTCCTAGATGCATCATCAATAAAGGTGACAAAATATATGTTGCCTCCCAAAGAGGTTGTGTCCATGGGACCACAAACATCAGAATGAACCAACTGTAGAAGGTCTCCCTTCACCTTGGATCTGGCTCTGTATGGTGCACTACTGCTCTTCCTAACCTCAAATGCATCACAAGGAGACAATGTGATGTCATTGTGGTAGGGGATCAACTCTCTCTTGCTCAAAAGCTGTAAGCCCTTCTGGCTCATGTGCCCAAGTCGACGGTGCCACAAATCTGAATTATCTGCCTCGCTGGCATGCAAACTGCCATCCATGACCTTCACTCTAGTCATGTAGAGTGTGTGACACAAACAGCATCTAGTCATAATGAGAGAACCATTGCTAATCTTGCACTTGTTGTCGCTGAACTTAAGATGGTAGCCTTCACTATCTAGCTGTGAGCTAGATATAAGGCTAAGCCGTACATCAGGAACATGCCTCACATTCTGGAGAATCATTGAGCACCCAACATCAGTCTGAATCGAGATGGTGCCCATGCCAATGATCTTAGAGTAAATTTTGTTACCCATTGGGACTCTCCCATAATCACCACTTGTGTAGGAGGTAAAGAACTCCCTGTGTGGAGTCACATGATGGGAGGCGGCCGTGTCAACGACCCACTCCAAATCGCTCCCTACATGCAAGCACTAATCCTGGATGGTGAGAATCACCTCATCTGAATTGTCATCTACCACAACTACAACTAAATTCCCATTCCTTTTTCTGATCCTTCTTTGCTTCAGCTTGTTCTCTCTTCCAAACCTTGCAATATCTCTTCCAGTGACCGGGCTTCTGGCAATGGTGACACTTTCCTCTGCCCTTGGACTTATCTCTGGATTGCTGCCTCTCCTGTGACTTTCCTCTACTAGTGGATTTTCCTCTCCTCTCAACTGCATACACATGTGAAGAGGAGGATGCCTCTCCCGAAGAGCGACATCTGATCTCCTCATTGAGGAGATTACCCTTGACCATAGCCATGGTCAACTTGCTATCCTTCGCAGAGTTGCTCGCAGTAACTACTAGAGTCTCCGAACTTTCTGGTAACGAGCCCAACAGGAGAAGTGCCTCTAACTCATCATCACGTACCAATCCCATGGAAGTCAACTGGTTGATTATGCTTTGGAAGTCATTCAAATGCTCCGCCACCTTGCATCCATCCTTGTACTTTAAGTTCGCTAGCTTTCTAATCAAGAAAGCCTTGTTTGTTGCAGTCTTCTGATCATAGAGCTCGGACAATTTATTCCATAACTCCTTTGCATTCGTCTCCTCAGCAACATGATGAAAAACGGACATGTCAAGCCACTTCCGAATGGTCCCAATGGCCTTTCGGTTCAACTTTGTCCACTTGCCCGCGGACATATTCTCTGGCTTGGTACTCTCCCTCCACCGGAATGTGGAGGTCCTTGCAATACAAGATGTCATCCATCTTGGCCTTCCAAATCTGCCAGTTGCTGCTTGTAAGCTTAATCATTGTGCCTTCATCATCTTTGCCCATTTTTGCTCAACCTAAGCTCTGATACCACTTGTTGGGGGATATGGCATACAATCAACCAAGAGTATCCCCTAAAACTGTCATGCATCAAAGATGGCACAACAAAATATGTGTTCCCCACACGGGAACTCAATGACAACAATGATAGAACAATCACAAGCAAGCACAACAAGCAACCGCATGAGACAAAGATTTTACGTGGAAACCTTACTCGATGCAAGTAAGGGAAAAATCACGGGGCAAGACAACGAATCACTATGGTCAAAATGAGCAAATGTTCTTCCCGATTTTGTTGCCCACAAAATCGAGGTACAAGCCACACACACAACAGATAGTTGTTCACCAAGTATCTAACTATCCTTAGGTATCCAAAATATTAAATGTGCTCAAATCTTAAGAAAATGAGATGGCTTTCCTGTGGGTTCCCGAATGGAGACCCAAAATGAAGACTTAGGCTTCTTGAGATCCTCCGCAACAACCTCCTCAATGCTCCTCTCAAGCTCGGTCAGCAACTCTTCTCTCGAAATCGTAGCCCTAGTAACACCTCGACCAACTGGAGAAGAAGAGCAAAGCCACTGGATGCCCTCTCTCTCACTCTCGGTCTCTCTCTCGTGGAGGAAGTAGATGGGTTTCACAAAGCCCCTTGCTGCTGCTCTCTGGATGTCGAATGGAGAGAGTAACAGCTTGAATTTGGGAGTGCCGAATAGGGCACATTCGTTCCCTGGAATGGGGCTTCAAAAGCTGGGCAAATAATAAGGTGCCCCTTGCAAAATGGAGCAAATAGCAGTACCTATTGGAGCCCAAGTTGGGGATGGAACTGCAATTAACCCAACAAGCATTACATATGAGTGCAAGGTTCTTAGGTGTATAGGCCTTGTGATTCTTTTACTCTATTCCACACTTTTATTTGAACACCATACTTGAGAATGTGTAGTTCATTAGTTACTTCCTTGTAAATCGAACTACGATGAGATGAAAATAACAGGACAGTTACTTTAAGTTCATCATTATATTATCGAGAAAAGTATGAACACGATTCATATTTCAAATTATTATAATCATAATAATATTATGGAGCCTTATGTATCCAACCAATCTTGGTAAGTGTTGTCAGTGACTTGAATTTTATTAATGACTTTGTTGTATATGTGTTTTGTACTTTGATTGTTTTTCAGGTAGAAAAGATGATATAAAGTGTAGAAAAAACTATGAAGATGATGTCGGATATGCAAGCCCACGACGGGGAATTATGCAATAAATGCTATTGTAAATCATTCACTGATTTGAAATAAAAAAATAACTAATTTGCATAATAAGTCTCTTAGTACAATCAGGGTTATATACAATAGCCATCTTAATGATCATGTAACTGTTGATTCAAATGTTGAATCATAGATGCTAGTTCTTGGATGATATATAAAGAGTTAGATTGAGGGCTCATCAAATACCATCAAATGATTGTTAAGAAAAGATCTCCAGTCTAAGAAGGAGATGGCATTCCTTCTCTAAAGGCTGATATCTGACTGATCTCTTGATATAGGTCCTCTACATAGTAATAGAGATTCGAAAGTGTTATATAAGTTAGGTTAAAGCATAGATTTAACAAGATCAACATAACAAATACCTATGTCGTATACTATCACGATATAGGCATGCATCCTCTGACCGAAGACATATATATTACTATATGTCTGAGTATGTACATTTGGCAGGCCGATAGGTTGATGACCTAATCAAGGTCTATACATCGAAAAGTTCGTGTGCATACAAGGGCATATAAAATACAATCTCTTAAAGGGATCATATAGGTTCATTACTGAACCAGAAGACATGAGCTCACTCATGAGATATTGGGACCAAATTCCATGTATGCTCATCTTGCTTTGGAAGTATGACAGAAGTTATAGGTATGATATATACTTTGGAAAGTATATGATCAATACTAACTCCCAATGATCTGATGAGAAACTTAATGATAAAACCCTAAAGAAGACAATTCAAATATGGGTTAAAACTTTAGGTTTGATCTAGGTTTTCCATTGTACAGGATGTATTGGTATTAGAAATAGTCAAGGGCAATGTGATTGTAAATGATTGCATAACTGTGACACTTTCATTCCGAGGGAGTGATAAAACATGTTTGGATTTTAGTAACTCCTATAAGTATACCAATAAACAAATTTTAGTCCAAATGTTGGACATTTATCTGAATATGATTCGCATTTAATCAGAAGATTAGATTTACGATTTGATTTAATCAAATATAGATGAGAGGTTCCTGAGATCGATTTGAGAAATGATCTCAACATCCAAGTCACTATATATGGAATGTACAGTCGCCATGTCCTTATCTCCAAGTATCCACGGAGAAAGCACATTGTTCTTGAAAGAGTTCAAGAATGATTCGATTGTTAATAATGTATCTGACCAATGGAAAATAGATAATTAAATATAATTTAATTATCATAAATATTGTGAATATGATTCATATTATTTGGACACTTGAGAGTTGACCTCTAATATAATTAAATATGATTTAGTTATCAAAGATGTGATTAATGTGGATATTACTATCCATAATAATCGCAAATATAATAAATGTGATTTATAATATGTTGGAGAGATTTAATTGTAAATAGAAATTACGAATTAAAATTTGATGTGAATTGGATTCACATTGGACAATTAATTATAAATACAATTTACATTTTATATTGGGTGGTAGGATTTGATTCATAATTGTCAATGGTTTGGTTTGCAATTATCATAAATAATTTGTGATAATTATTTGTGATATTTTATTGATAAAATATTTCATGAATTAAGAATTAATGTAATAAGATTACATTAATATTGAAGAGAGATTTTTCTCTCTCCAATCAAGGGTAGATGTCTACCACGCTTCAAGGGGAAGGAGGCTTTCTCCTTTCCCCTTACATGGAAGGAAGCTTCTTATTCCTATTCCATTCATGAGAATCTTGATTTAATTGAAAATAAATATGCTAAGATTATTTACAATATATTTATTGTATTTTAAATTAAATTAATTATTATTATAAATTGTTGCAATAAAATCTCAACCATTGATTTGAATTAAGAGTGCATCTCCACCATCCAATTTAGTATAAAAAGAAGGGTAGCCTAGCCTTTTCTACCACATCAATAAAGATCAACAAGTCTTTCTCTATATTCTTTACACACCTACTCTCTCTATCTCAATATTGCGGCCATCCACGTATTGACTAGAGAGCCTCGCCGTCGTCATCACGTTGTTGCACTTCCGGATCGATTTCTCGTGGATTTCTGCCTTCTTTGGTGCACCTTTCTCGTGAGAAAGAACATCGATTTCATGTGACAAAATCAGGGGACTCTGCGATCAGATCATTAACTCGGATTGTAAGAGCTTCGTGTATCATCTACGTGCCTGCAAGTGCTTCTACATCGGACTGAACTTTAGACAGGAGAATCTCTTACTTTAGAGATAAGCGATCGCAAACGTTCTCCAAGAGGTACTACTAATTACTCATTTGTGGTCTCGATGAAATGACTTGATAATTGTTATCGAATCATGTGGTTTCATCTATTTAAATTTTTAAATCCCAATGCCCGTTGCAACTAGTATGACTAATTACCCTAGATCGTATTGGGTACGATCTACACTCTTATGTGATGCACTAAGGCCCAAACCCTAGCCTTCAAGTGATATCAAAGCTTTGGTCAAAGGTCTTGGATGTGATCTAAAACTCCAAGAGAATGAGGTTTTGTATATCCGTTGCGTGGGGACTTAGTTTTTTGCATTTGATGCATGTTTTGAATTGTTTTTCGATAAAAGGAAAATATACTAGCACTAGTTTGGGTGGAATTTTGGATAATAACATGTATTTAATGTCTAAATATATCCCAATAAGTAACTAATTGTTGGCACCAAATTTGTATAAATTAAAATTTGAAAAGTTCTTACCGTGACATTATTTTTGCACGTATTCACATATCTGTAACAATTTGATTAATGTTTTTCCGTAATGAAACATAAAATAAACACATTTAATTTATTATAGAATCAACCAGCAAACCGTATGATTTTACTTCGCACGATTCCAACTCAGTTTGCCCTAAATATTCTATTTAGTGGAGACAGGTCTAATGATGATTGGATCATCAAGATTACTTTCTTAATTTATTTACCATTCAATGTAAATCAAGGAAATTATGATTTTCCATTATTAATTGATTATTAGTATTTATTTTGAAAATATTGGTTTAAACATCAATCACCATTGAATGAATATTTCATGACAAAACCCTAGCTTACCGTACAATAATTGTAGGACAACTTTTACATGCAAAACTAACATGTTTGCTTGATATGACTAGAAATTTAGGATCTCAAAATTATGTTAAGATGTTTAATATTTCGGAGAGATTTCTATATAGTATAATACCGCTCATCCGAGTGATCGATAAAACTATAAGTACATTGATCTAACCATTATTGTTCTTGAGTCATTATGGTAACAGTCTCTAAGCCGTGGACATGCTAATGGATTACTTATTTGGCACCCCTCGCAACATTTAGAGTGGACGCGCTCGCTTTTAGCATTGTCTGTATGACCTGTCCTGATCCATCTTGATGATAGGATGATATGAGTAAATTAAATTGTACTCTAATTACTAAAACTTAAAAATAACACGCACTTGTGAGAGCTAATATTATATGGTAATATCAAGCAAAATCCTAAATGTTTGTTGGTTGATTGATTGGATTGATAATTGATTTAATGTGATTAAATTAATCAGTCAAATTAAATAAACATTTTATTATGAATACATATGTAATTCCCTTAGAAGAATTAATTTTGTGATTATTATTCATAATAATTAATAAAAATTCGAATGGGATATGGAGGATCATGTAAATGACATCCATGGTCTCAAGTCAAGGTGAAGGGTTCCGTTGCCATGGATTGTATGGTAGAGACGCCTTTCCAAAGTGATAGCTCCTGCATAGAAGTGCACATAGATCATGTTCTTTGCTTCTCGAAAGAGTAAGGTCATGTGTGTAGTGACCCTAATATTTGTTCCCCGTGTTATTGAGGCGATATTGGATTGCGCATAACGAGTGCTATTCATGTTGACAGTTTATTCAATTAACAATGGATCAACATCATCTTATGGGTGGTGGGCTCCTGTGTTAAAGACTGAATTGGGAAATGCAAGTTGGACTTTGCAATGTGGAATGAGTTCCCGCTTGTTTTTATCTAAGTTGTAGTTTCTCATATTATTGAGATGTAACAAAGGTAGAAAGGAGATCCCAGATCTTGCTAGAGATGTAGTGGGAAGTATATCTCTTGCTTTAAAAGTGAATAAGGAAATCAACTTTCAGAGTTTAAAAGGAAAGACAACTTTGATACAAAAATCCTTAATCAAAATAAAATATAATTATGTGAATTGTCTTATTTCAGATAACCTTCATTGAACCCACTCAAAAAGTATAATATCATGGATTGGATCCATGATCAAGATGTAGTACCTGTAATTGGACACGTAATGTATGTGGTTGCATTACGCAAGTTTCCTCGTAATAATGAGGAATGATAATGAAATAGACAAAAGGCCAACAATCTGTTGTTTCTATATCTCTATAGTCTTGATCTCTCGTCAAATGTGCTTTGGAAGTATCATATCGATGATGTTCGTAATTGTCAAAATCCTTGCAAAACCAAAGAAGATGTTTTTGAAAACATATATGCTCTCAACATTTAATCATAAATGACATGGTTCACTGCTTTATGCAGAATGGTGTCTCCATAAGAGATGATATACTCAAAATGTTTGAGTACATGCCTGAAACAAAGTTTTTAAGTGCTAAGATGGACATAAATGTGATGAGTATCATCATTGTACTATCTCTACTCAAGTCATTCATGAAGCCTCGTAATTCATGTTATATGAATAGGATGAAGTAATTATAAATGTTAAAACTTGCACTGAAGTCCCTTGAGGACATGATGAATTTAAGAGATCCTTTATCTTAAGCAAATGTTGTTCATAGATTAAGGAAGCGAAGTGGAAGCATGGGCCAGACCCAGGTAAGAAGGAAACTCAAAGAGATTATTGTACTTCTCTGACTTCCATACATATGGCATCCAAAGAGTTGGATGAATGCCAATACTGCAATAAGCGGGCATACTGATAGTATGACTATCAAGACTATCCAGAATCCCTAGAGAAGGAATCAGATAGTACATTGGCATATTCTACTTCTACATTTCATCATTGAAATCGACTTACTCATTAGATAAGATTAAAGTTTGATAATTGTATCTCATTCGTCTAATAACAATTGCAATTGGTTGTATATGTTTTACAAGACCAGAAACATTGATCTTAAGGTTGTGTAGTCATCCAATTGGGAGTTGATGCAATTGCTGCAACAATCTCCATTGGATAGATAAATTACATATTTTCAGTGGGAGAACTCAGTCTTAGATAATGTCTCTATAACCTAGATATTAGAATACATTCATTGTTTATTTCTAAATTTTGTTGGAAGTAAACATATATTCTGGAATAGACCTATCATAAAGAGTTATGATGAATATATTTTAGATAGTAATCTAACATCTAGAG
Organism: Ottelia alismoides; assembly: GCA_037367405.1. Lineage (NCBI taxonomy): Eukaryota > Viridiplantae > Streptophyta > Magnoliopsida > Alismatales > Hydrocharitaceae > Ottelia > Ottelia alismoides. Next base: position 121,601 of record JAZKJV010005812.1, on the reverse strand, counting down.
GACTTTACTAAATTAGAATATTATTGAATGGTTCACTAATATTTCTAATACTGGAAATGAAACCTTAAAAATATCAAAATGAGGATAAAGATCATTTGACAATGATCGGGTATCAAACCTTGGACATATGTTTGTTGATAAGATCAATAGACAAGTAAGGGATTGAACTTTAGATTGTCTGAAAGTTCAATACTTTCATACTTATGAATAGAGATTCAAAGTAAAAATGTCCAATGCACCCTTCTCTAGGAATGGTGTAAGATGCATAGGTATTCAAGATCTCACACATATTGATGTATGTAGACCATCTATACCATAATGAACATTAGTTATATATGATATCCATTGATGATTATTTGTGGTACAAGATTTCTTCCTTTCACATTAGAAACCTCTGAAATATTCAAAGATTTCGTAATTTTAGTTGTGAACCAAAGTTAAAAGGAAGATGTAAAGATTTTGATCTAACCAAGGTAACCAGCACCTATTAGATGGATTCAAGGAATAGCTTATAGAGAAAGGAACATCGTTCCCATCTCACACCTCCTAATACACCTCAGGTCAATAGAGTTGTAGGGAGATACATTTGAATCATGTGTGACATGATTTCATCAATGATGAATCTCAACTTAGTTACCTATGGACTTCCAGCTATTTGCATTAGAGATTGCAATGTATAAGATTCCATGCAAATCTAAACCCAAAAAAACCTCATAAACTATGGATTGGAACCAAGCCCAGTGTTGGACACTTGAGGATTTAGGGTTGCTTGGGCCATGACCATAACATGGTTGCAAGTAAGCTGGAATCTAGCACCTGAGAGTGCTGATTCATTAGGAATATAAAGAATGGTATTTGATACCTACTTTATGACCTTGATATTCTTAAAATATTTCATCTATAAGGATATGATTCTTAGAGTATGACTTTCTTGAGAATCAAGATAAGAATGAAGTAAAAAGACTCATTGAATCCTAAGAAGATAATGAGGCTCCTAAAAATAGAAACTAAAAGGATAATTGAAGATGAAGCACTCATACCTCTTCAAATCATTTGAGGATGGTAAGACCATCTAAAGGGTATGGATTCCATGTGTTAGATAAATCTGACAATGATCGGACTTAATATGATGAAGCTTCTAAAGATCATGACATGGAAAGACGGTTGTTAGCATTAAAGTCTAAAGTAGACTTCATACACAATTGTTGTATATGGGACATCGAGGATCCACCTATAGGGGTCAAACCCATTGGGTGTAAATGGATCTTCAAGAGAAAGAGATAACCTGATGAGAATGTAGAAACCTTCAAAGCACGTCTCGTAGCCAAGAGCTACAGAGAGAGAAGACATCGCTTGCGATGAGTCTTGCTCTCCAGTGTCCATGCTTAAACCCATCTTAACATTGCTAACTAAATCTACACAACTTTACTATGACATCTACAAGATGGAAGTCAAGATTGCATTCCTCTATGAATTCCCCAACGAGGATATTCATATAAAGTAGCCCTAGGGCTTCATAGTTTAGGAAGGAAAGGTGTGCAAGATGAAGAACTCCATCTATGGGCTCATATAAGCTTCTTGTAGTCAGAACATTAGATTTGTTGGATTTATAAAGTTTATAATTTCATATAGAATCTTGACGAATAGTGTGAAGCTTAGTAGAAGTGTCACTGTGTTCATCATGCTAAATGTAGATAAAATACTAATCATTTGAAATGATAAAAGGGTGATAATAATAAGTGTTTTTATAATCTGGTCATTCAATATCTTGAGATGAAAGATCTCAAGTATACCTCTTATATCTTAATTCTAAAGTTGTTTAAGCAAAAAGAAGAGGGCATTGGGACCATCACATTAAAGGTACATCTTGGACATATTCCATTTTAGAAAAACCCAAGAAAGGCTTCATTCCCATGAGATATGCACCTGAACTATTGATGAGCGTCTGAAATCACCCTTCCAATTTAATCTGTTGTTGTAGCTAGGTAATTCATAGATTCATCAAAAATTGATTACACCAAGAGAATCAAGTCTCAATGCGATCCAGTTATTTATTTTATTTGGGTAAGTCCCAAGGTCGAACTCTTGGAGGTAATATGAGGGTTCATAATTAATAAATAAATAATCTAGAAAATTAGGTTTTTAGAGAAGAAGAATTATTTTTGGTGTATTTTTCTTTTTCACATTTCTATGGATTTTAAACTAAATATATAATCAAAAATCAAAGAAAATATTATGCATGAATTTTTAAAATAATGTTAATATAGTGTAAATCATGTTATGTTGTGTGGTAAAAACATAAATGCAATATTTTCTGATTTTTAAATGATAACAAAATAATATGATGCAAAATGGTGAAAGCCGAGCAGAGAGATAACAAGTGCAGGTCAAGCAAATAAATGCAGGAGACGGTAATCTGCAAGCCAAGTATAATCAGTGGAATCGACAGAGTCCTCCCCATCAATTTTTTAGAAATAATGTGTTTTAATATCCAATTAAATTTCCCAAATCAATTCACAAATTATTAAGCAATCGAATCGAAGATCAAGAGTAATTGTACTTAAAATTAATAAATAAACTCCTTAATTTAATTGATTCTCAAATAATGTCTCAGACCAATCATTTCTTTGTTTTAAATGATAGAAGTGATCCAAAGTTTAAAATGGCATCAAGAACATAAAATTATGACACCAAATGTGCAATATACTCTCAAATTAAGATTTCGAGACTTATTTGTAATTAAAATAAGTCAAATCTTGAAATATACCCTTCGGGAGGACCGTTCTGTAATATTTGGAAGTCGTTGGGTGTCTGTGCAATTTACCCCTAAGTGCATGTGAGGATGCATGTGCCGGACCTATGTGTGATATCTAGAGCATGCGAGGGCCCTGCTGGAAATGTCTCCATTGCACATGAGGTGCACATGAGGATCGGAGGCTCGGTCGGTGGCGTGGTACCAAGGCTCTACGTAGTAACGTCTCCTTGCTTTGGGTTTCCCTGAGGCGCGAGGCTCAGAGGCGAGGCTCGCAGTCGTCCGATGGATGGTCAATATGATGGATATGATTGGGGCGTTGATGAACGGTCTAGATCGCTCACGTCGTTGACTGAATGGGAGTTGTAGCTTGCCTCCCGGGAATCTTTTGTCCCATGGCGTGGAGTAACTCAGGTGTCCTGCTCGTACTAGTGGTTCGTTGCTTCACGGAGGACAATGGTGGCGAGGCTTCGATGGTGTTGGTGGAAGGTGGATGGTACGACAGTGGTCCTTCTCACTCCTCTTGGCTGACACCCGGCCAGGGGACGTCAATGAAATGGCTATGTAAGGGTTGTGTTTTCCTGCAGTAAAGTTACAAACTCGAGATGCGAGCTCTCGGTCTAGATGATAGGCCCGAAAGAAAGAGACGTGAGGTGGAGCAAAGAACGCGAGGAGATGAAGGTGAAGGTGGCTAGAGTCAGAAGCTTATGATGGGGAAGTAATACATAGAATGGGGGAAGGAACAAAGATGATGAAGGCAAGAGGAAAGAAGAGGAGATTAAGGATGATAAGTATACCTACTAGTGACACCTGGGAATGGAGGAGAGAATCTCTCGATTTTGGTGATTGCTCCAGAGGAGCGACAGAGTCCTCCAAGCATGGCTAGTCGAGTAGCAACAAAGGTTGAGAGGCCTCTGGATCATGCTTGCAGGGTGGGGTCTCTCACTGTTGTCACTAGCAAGAGTATCTTGGGATAGTCACAACATGGGTACGTTAAAAATATCTTGGAGCATTTCCATATGGAGAACTCCAAGAAAGGCTTCCTTCCCTTAAGACATGGTATCCACCTATCTAAAAGGATGACTCCTCAAAGTATTGAGGAAAAGAAAGCCATGGCTGGATGCCCATATGTATCAGTTGTAGGAAGCTTATTTACGCCATGATGTGCACAAGGCCAAATATCTGTCATGTAGTGGGAGTGGTAAGCCGTTACCAATCTTGCTATGGAGAGCAACACTGGAATGCAGTGAATAACATCTTTAAGTATCTAAGACATACGCAAAATTACATCTTGGTCTATGGGGATGGCGATCTCCAAGTTTTAGGATATACAGATTCAAACTTCCAGTCAGATATTGATGTTCGAAAGTTGACATCAGTATTTGTGTTCTTATTGAACAGTGGTGCTGCGATCTAGAGAAGCAAGAAGCAGGACACTACAGTCAATTCAACAATAGAAGCTGAATACACTGTCGCATCAGATGCTATAAAGGAGGTGGTGTGGTTGCGCAAGTTCATCTTGGATCTTGGCATAGTTTCCTCTAATACTCCCATCTCGCTACTCTGCGACAACACGGGAGTCATAGCTCAGGCGAAGGAACCCATATGACATCAAAAGAGCAAGCACATGGCAATGAAATATCACATCATTCTGGAGATTCAAAAGTGTGGTGGCATCGTCATCACCAAGGTGGCCTCTGCAAACAACGTTGCTGATCTGCTTACCAAACCTTTGACATAGAAGGTTTTCGACCAGCATGTAGCGTGTGTGTGAGCTTAAGGATTGTACATGAATGGTTCTGAGGGCTAGTGGGAAATTGTTATCCATGTGAGCCCAAGGCGAACCATTCCTACCATAAATATTATTGTAATGTTTGATTTATCAATAAAAGTTATTGGTTTATTTCACTCCTTGTTTGAGATTAAATGAACGAATGCATTATAAGGTCCCTGAGTACAATTAGGGTTATGTATCATGGCCATCTTAATGAGCATGCAGTTGTTGATTCAATTGTTGAATCATAGAGGATGGTGCTCGGATAGATATCTAAAGAGTTAGATTGAGGACTCATCAAGTACTATCAAATGATTGTTAAGAGATGATCTCAGGTCTAAGTAGAAGATGACAATTCTTTTCTCTTTTGGTTGATATCTGACCGACCTCTTGATGCGGGTCCTCTACATAGGAAAAGATATTCTGAGGTGTCATATTAGTTAGGTCAAATAGTTGACTTAACGGATCGAGATAACCAAGTCCTATGTCTAATGCTATCATAATATAGACATGCATCCTCTGACCGGAGACAGATGTATTGATATATGTCTGAGTATGTACATTTGGCAGACCGATAGGTTGATGGCCTAATCAAGGTCTATACATCGACAAGATGGTGTGCATGCAAGGGCATATGAGTAATACACTCTCTCAAATGGATCATACATGTTCTCTTGTGAATTGGAAGACATGAGCTCACTCATGATGTATTAGGATTGATCAAATTCCATGCACGGTCATCTTGCTTTGGAAGCATGACAATAATTTGTAGGTATGATATATGCTTTTGGAAAGCATATGATCGATACCAACTCGCATTGACCGAATGAGAAATTTAATGATCTATATCTTCGGGTCTATTCTAGGTCTTCCAGTATGCAGGATGTATGAGTATTAGGAATACTTGAGGGTGATGTGATCATAAACAATTTGTATAACCATGACGCTTCCATTCCGAGGGAGTGATGAAATAGGTCAAGATTTTAGTGACTCCTCTCAGTAGAGGTAATCTGATCTTAGTCCAGATGTTAGACAATGATCTGAATGTGATTCAGATGCAATGAGAAGATTAGATTTACGGTCTTGATTTTATAAAGCATCATTGAGAGGTCCCCGAGATCTGGATTTGAGTTGTTATCTCAATATCTAAGTCACTATACGTGGAACATACAATCGCCCTGTCTTATCTCCAAGTATCTGCGGATAAAGCGCATTATTCTTGAAAGAGTTCAAGAATAATTCCAGTGTTAAACGATATCCAAGTTTTGGGAAATGGGTAATTAAATGTGATTTAATTATCACGAATAATGTGAATTTGATTAATATTATTTAGATGCATGAGAATGATGATCCAGTATAATTAAATGTGATTTAATTATCATGGATAAGAATAATGTGGATACCATTATCCATATTATTCATACATATTATATATAATTTATAATATATAATAGAGAGATTTGTAATAATATTTATAATTTAAATGTTGATGTGAATTGGATTCACATTGGACAATTAATTGAAAATTTGATTTACATTTTATTTTGGGTTGTGAATGTAATTCACAAATTTTCAATGGCATGATTTGATTAGCGTACCCAGCGACTCGGGTTAAATATGCAAATAATCAAGGGTCTAGGGGCAGAACTAGGAATTTCATCAAGGAGGGGCCGAGTATACAACTATTATGTATGCTTAAAATAGAAAAATCTATGTATATTTGAATGACATTTTTAAATAGAATTAATATTTTTAAAATGAACATATTTCAATCTTGATAAATGTAGAATTTAAATCTATTATTAATGTTAGAATTTCAAATAGATTGGTATTTTCCGTGGCTTTTTTTAAAATTTGATAAATACACTAATTCAAGCCTCTCTAAATCCATCCTAAAAAGGCTAAATTATCAAGTGAAATTTTGAAATAAAAACGTTCATGGTTAAAATAAAATAATAAAATTTATTTTATTTATAAAGAGTAAAAAATAATGTAAGAGATAAATAAACTCGAATACAATTTTATATCAAATTATTTTAATACTTTGGAAGTGATTGGATAAACCACATAAAAGAAAGTAAAATTGATGGAGATAAGATTTGAACCCTGGTCTCCAAAAATTTAGCCTTTCCACTCTATTACTTAACCATTTAATAATTCGACAACATTTTTCTTACAATATTAATTATAATACAATTCAGGAGGGTCATATTAAAAGCTTAATACATTTTATAAGTGATGTATAATAATAATGGGGAGTTATAATGTATACTAGTTCCACCCCTCACTTGATACAATTTTCTATCAAATTATTTTAATACTTTGGAAGTGATTGGATAATCCATATAAAAGAAAGTAAAATTGATGGAAATAAGATTCAAACCCTGGTCTCCAAAATAATAGCCTTCCTAATATACCACTTGACATTTTAATGATTCTGCAACAGTTCTTTAACAACATTAATTATAATACAATTAAGGAGGGGCGATATTAAAAACTTAATACATTATATAAGTGACGCATAATAATCATGGGGGAGGCCATGGCCCCTCCATAATGTATACTAGTTCCGCCCCTGCAAGGGTCGTTACGATCTAAATCTCTAAGCGCGATCAACGAAAAATAAAAACCGCTCAAGAAAGAGAAATCAATTAATCAAGTATGTAAGCGATTCACTATTTTTATTTACATGGTATAGCGAACAGGGTCGAACATAAGGAGCACGAAAGAAGTACGAAGTAGTCAAATTTCTCCAAATAAAACAATTTTTAGTGGTTTTTAATTTTTTAATTTTTAATTTTGAATAAAACACACAAGCACAAAAAATAAAAGCAAACACAACATTCTTTTTGGATTTTTCTAAATAGCCAAAAATAGTCAAAAAATTAAAGTAAAAATATTTTTAGCTTTCTAATTTTCAAAGTGTTCTTCGTAATTTTCTTGGATTTTTCAAATGTTTTTTATAATTTTATAAAAATCAAATAAGGCTCAAAACTTAAGAAGTATACAGATAGGACTAAATTGTAAATTAAAAATATTGGATATGGTCAAAGTCCTGATTAGTAATTTTACAATAAAATAGAAATAACAAACTACAGATAGAAACTGAAATTGTAATTTTTGGATTTTTCTTTAATTTTATATGGTTTTTATAATATTTTAATTGTTTTGTGATTTTTAGGGTTTTCTATAACGGGTTTTTCAAACAAAAAAGAATATAATTAAAACACAATAAAATGCACACACAATAATTTTTATGGAATTTTTAAAGCATTTTTCGATTTTTTAGGATTTTTATAAGGTAAACATGAACTTTCTAAGGGTTTTTGAATTTTTAAAAATTGAAAATGCAAATAAATCAACCTAACAAAATTATAGTAAATATTACACACTAACAGGATCCAATGGTAATATTTATGTAATTTTTAAGGTTAATTTAATATTTATTAAGTCCAATAAAAAGCATGTAATTAATTACAGTTCATGTGGACCTCTTCGTAATTATTTTAAGTTTCTGGCCCAAACAGATAACATAATAAAAAGCTTAGGGCTAAATATGCAATTAATCCAGCCAAAACGTGCACTACACATGATCCATGTTCATAGGGGCATAAGTGCGAATTTAAAAACTTAACATTCAAACCATAACAACGTAAAAGTTCAGGATACAAGATGTAAATAACCCTAAAGAACACATGGAGACATACGTAACAAATTCGGAAGGACTAAAATGCTAATACCACAAATAATGAGGTCCAAATTGTAGATGTACTGAACTACATATTTTATTCAATGGACTAAAGCTAAATATGGAAATATGAGGGATAAAATGTGAAATGTACCCTGGGACACGTGAAGCATGCGTGTGGCGCTGACGGCTCTAATCTGGCTCTGCAAAGTGATCTGATGGCTATGATCTAGTCAGCAACGTGTGTGTCAGATGGCTCTGCAAAGCTGATCCAACGGACGAAGGAGTGGCGCAGATAGACAGTTGGATCTGACATATTGTCAGATCTAACGGTCTACAGACTGTGACCGTCGGGCGGTGGAGATGATGGGTCCAGAAGAAGGATTAGGATCTGTTTTGGAGCGAAACCCCTGATCGGGCGGCTACAAAGGATGCTGGAGGAACTCTTGGGCTGCAAACTTCACCGGAGTGATGCTGGAGATCCGACGCACCAATGAAGCTATCAAGGCATCCAACATGAACATGGGGGCGTTTCGCATCGAATTATCGGGTTTGATGAGGTGGATGGGTGGCAGATGAGTGAGATGAAGGTGGTTGTCGAGGATTTGCTCTGCCTGAGCAGGGTTTACTCCAAATGGTTGTTAAGATGCTTCCAAACATGCAGGGTACACTCACAACTCGAAGGCCGAGCTTCGGCTGGGGTTATTTTTCTCTGGAAATGGAAGAAGCGTTGAGGGATGACGGTTTGGGTATCCGACAAAGGTAGGGGATGGAGCTCGACCTAATCTCGACCGATGGTTGAGCTTGATGAACCTCGAATCTACCCTTTTGATGTGTCTAATTGACGGTTTCGTTGCAGTCGGATAAATCCGTATCGATAAAAAATAACTGCACAAATCGATGAATAGTCGAATGAAATAATGCGTGGTCTTTATGTTTGTTTAGTCTGGGCAAGCCCCAGGGTCGACTCAAGCAGGCAAAGGAATAACTCAGGATCAGGTTAGAGGGATTAGATCGTGGTTTTCCTAGTGAGTTTTTTTTAAATTTTCTTTATGCAATATAAATGCCAAATGCAGAATATGAATGAACTAGGTTATTAAGAAAATCAACAACTTAGCTAAATTTAATTTTATTCTGAAATTGATCCAAATTTACCAAATTATATTTTTCTTGTAAACCTAATTCAATGGTTAATGCAAAATGTATTTTTTTGTAATTTTTTAGGTTTAAAATGCATAAATGAAAAATGCAATTTTTTTGGGGATTTTTTTTGCAATTTCTTGTGCAAATGATATGCAAAAAATATGAAAAATTTACTAGAATACAAACATTATGAAATTAATCTACACTACCTTTTTTTGGTATTTTCTAACACTTTATGATTTTCTTGTGAATTGTTTACTGAAAACAGAGCGACTGCGGGTATTTAATTCCTAATTAATCCACAAAATCGAATTATCTAGAGAGTTATTTATTTCAAATAGATATTTTAATCATGAATCCAGGAGAATTGAAATCTCTCAAAAATATTATCCATGGATTTAATTAAAATCCAATTACAAAAATCACCCTAGAATTTATTTTATGCAAACAACAACTCCAATTTTGATAAAACTTGGATAATAATTAAAGCACATTTATAGGTATCATCTACAAATTTTTCACAATTTTTAGACTAAGAAATAGGTCTGTGCGAATTTCAGAGCTTAAATGGGAAAAATATCTTTGATTTTCAATCTCTGATTTTTAATAAATAATTTAATGCTCACAAAAATGCAAATAAATAGCCATGAGATTAAGAATTAGTTGCTCACAACATGTTATTTTCCATTAAAATAAATGATGCTATTTTAAAGTCCAAATTACCATGCGAAGTAAGGGGTATCAATGCAATACAGAAATGAAACTAATAAACTGAAACTATGCACAGGGACACACTTGAAAATAGAGAAACATGTAGAGATGAAGATGCATTTTTCACAAAAAAATTGGACCTTCACTTATTCTTCATCCGCAAGCTAGGGCAAAGGGGGATGACTTCGAGGGGCGGTGCACTCCACGTGCGAAGGGCGATGAGGGCAACGACGTGGAGCGACGGTGGCCGGCGTAAGGGAGGCGCGTTGCGGTTGGAGTTGGCGCGACGGTCACGCACTTCAGATGAGGCCTGAGGTTCGGCAACACGCGACCGGCAGCGTGGGCAATGGGCAGCCTGGGGCCAGGCTGTGGGCAGAACAACTGGCCTGTGGAGGTCGGTGCGGCAAGGCGCCGCGGGGGGCGTGGGGTGGCCTGAGGCAACGGAGGCCGGGTACGCGTGCAGCGGAGGGCGTGTGGCGTGCGCAGGCGGCTTGGTCGACGTCGGAAGATGGGAAGGAGTTGCGGGGTACCGGCGGCGAGGTGTAGCATCGACGGAAGCCACGCGCGAGGGCAGATGATGGCTACAGGCAGGCTAGAGCACTGGGAGGGGGTGCGCAGGCAGGCGGAGCGTGCGGCGACAGTTGCAGCCGTACGGTCGGGGGGCAGGCCACGGGGGCTGCGCATAGCTTGGCAGGGCCGATGAAAGCGGTGGGTTGCAGGTGGGGACGCCTATGGCGTGAGCCCAAGGGGTTGGCGGAGAGTGACCGACGCGACTAGAGCGGGGGCCGCAACGGTCGGCGTTGAGGGGGTGGCTGCAGCGTGTCGTGCCTGGCGGCTAGCATGGTCCGCTTCAGAGGAAGACGCGGTCGGAGCCGAGCGACAGCCGCCTGCTGTAGGCGGGCGGGCATGCGGCTGGGTGGTTGCGGCCTGGAGCGGCGGCCTGGTGTGGCGGCCGACTGCTAGGGGGTTGACGGCAGGCAGGTGGGAATATCGATGGCGCACCTGGACGGCGCCGGTGGCTGGGAGGCTACGCCGCAGCACAGGTGGTGTAGCGGTGGAGGACGGCGGAAGGCCGTGGACAGTGTGGCGGCACTGCAGCCGCTGGCGCTGGTGGCACGGCCGGAGGCAGCTGTCGGGATGTGGACGACAGCAGCGAGGTGCTCGGACCAGAAGCTCCTGTTCCTTTTTTTATTCTTTTATCTTTTCTTTTGCAATTTTTTTGTATTTTCTTTAACAGGGGAAAAATATTGTAGAGATGAAATGAGGGTGATGGTGATTGTGATGGTGGTGGTATACGATGATGGTGTGATTTATGATGAACTAGAATAACAACAATGAAAATATTAGATAAAAAAAGTGATAAGGAAAAATTGAGGGATACTTACCTGTGATTCACCGAAAGTGGAGCCGCAGTGTGCGGCTTCCGTTGTGGCCTCGATCCGACTCAACAAAAAAATCGGAGAAGCTATGCAGCTTAGATGCGGCTACGACGAGGTCAATCTCTCTACCTCAGATCTCACCAAATATGATGGAAACCGTCGTCGCGTCGAAGACTTACTCGGTCGCTGTCAATGTCGAGTAGGCTGAGCTGGTGGTACCCTTTCTCTCTCAATTATGACAGATGATGAACAATGGAGGAGGAGATGAGAATATAAAGAGGAGGAGGAAGTTGGAAAAGAGATGGAGAGAGTGGAGTAGTGGGGAGTTATTGGCTTGGAGTGGAAGACAAGTAAGGGGAGAAGAGGTAAAAAGGAGATAAAATAAACAAAATAATAAATATAAATAGTAGGTAACTAAAAATAATTAAAATAGTAATAATAAAATAATAATAATAATAAATCCGAAAATAATAAAATAAATGAGGTGACATGTGGCGGTTCCATTAGCTGCCACATGTTGCACCTAGAAAATTCAAAAATTGAATGTAAAGAAAAATAAAAAAGAAATAACAAAAGGGGTCAAATCAAAAAGTGGTCAACATGAAAGTTGCTCGTCTTGACGAGATCTACAACTTTTGTGAGGGGCCAAAAATCAAATGAAATCATATGTATAAAGTGTATTTTTGGGTGGTACCTTATAAATATAAAATACCGCATTTTATCTTTTGTAATTTTTTTGTCATTTATTTAAAAGAGAAACATCAAAATAAAGTTAGAAAAAAATATGAAAGGAATATTTACAACTTAATCTATTTTTTTTTTTTAATTTTTAATAATTAAGAAAATAAAAGGATAAAATGAAGGGCAAAACGGTCAATATATACAATATACAAAAGGGCCCTAAACCCAAGTTTTGCATACGAGCTCCGATTTTAATGAAATTGGTCTTGTTTCGAAGGTCCATTAACGTATATTACTTTAAAAGTGAGTAGTCCTAATTTGGAGGTTGTATGAGAGAGATATGTGTATTCTAAGGTCTAAGGTCTCCAAGTGGGTTTGGGGTTTTATTGGTCAATTTTACAAGTTCGTATTTTTTTGATATTTTTTCTTTATTAGTGTTAGTCATATATAAGCAATAGAGTTGGTTTTATTGGATTTGGAGTTAGTATAAAATAAATACAAATAAGGTATTTTATCTAATATACAAGTGTATATTTACAAGTGAATTTGGCTTCTTATTTTATCAAATATGAATGCTAAAATGCATATATTAGTTATGCATGCATGAATGCTAATTATGCAATATAAGTGGAAATATGCCTTTAATTACTCGGGAACAAAGCTCTACTTTCAACTTTTAGAGTGATGAATCACAGATTCATCAGACTCTCAGGGTGGTAGGCTGCAAGGTGCGGGGCGAGTCAAGCGAGCGATCGATATGGATAGAGGGGGTCTCGAAGCTCCAGAAATGATGGTCGGAGCTGAAGGTGTACGGTGGACCTGATATGGAAGATGGAATTGATATGCGGAAAAGAGGTGATAAGAGCGATACCTGAAGCTTTTGAGAAGTTCAGCAACGTCAGGCGATCACTCGGTGAGGTTTGTGGCATCGATTCCCTGGTGGGAGGAGGAAGATGCTTCTCACGGCGGAGGACTTTGACCATGACGTGAGCTGCGGTCAAATGCTGAACCAACCGAGCTTGAAAGGAGGCGTCGAGCAGCTATCACTCTGCTGAAGCTAGCTATGGGGAAAGGGTGGCATGAGGCATGAGATACCCCATGCAAAAGGCGGAGGAGACTATTTATAGGCAAGCCAAGGGTCCAAGAAGATCGGAGGCATAAGCGGAACCCTAGGCAGATCCGGTTGCGCTTAGGGATCAATGAGGATCATGGGAGTTCGAGCTTCATTCGAGCACAGAAATGGAATCAAATGGATCACTGAATCAGGTGCCAAAAAACGGAGTAAATGCTCCGACGAAGCACGTGCAACCCGACCCGGCTGGGAAGGGGACGTTGACTGGGGTCAACAATCCCAACTGGACCAATCAGAATCAAGGATTTACACAAATCAAAGAAAACAAGATTAAAAATTGAATTTAAATTAAAAAGTGTATAAAATAAACAATTATTATTTTTTACAAGCTATTTTTCTATGAATTTTAATTATATATTTGAAAAAGAAAATAATGTATATACACTATATAGTATTATATACGGATATAATTTATCTATGTATTATGTACAAGTATTTGTATTTTATTATTTTTACAAAAAATATTTTTATTTTATATTTAATTTATTTACAACATGATTTTAGAAGTATAAAATAATTTTTGTTTTATTTTTATAAATTATTTGAGGGTGTAAAATAAATGAAGAATGTGGTATGTATATGTGTATTTTATACAAAGGTTGGATGATTTTATTTTTATTTTATTTTCTGATTTTAATTTTATTTGTATATTGTTTCTAAAGCTGCAAACAAGATTATAAAATAATAAAATAATTTGGTTTTTTCAAAAATAAATATATAAATAATATGTACAAGCATAGATGATATGTACAATACATAGTAGATCCTATCTCTCTCTACTTATTTTCTTTTGCAATCAGGTCAAGTTTTGACCTTCTCTTGGGGTTTGAGTCACTCTGTTTTTATTCTAAATACATCATTCTTTTCTTTTATTCTTTTATTTTTGCAAAATACATGCTAATTATGCATTATTAACAAGAGCATGCAGAAAGCTAAACTTATTGTATTTACAGGTATTTACATGGTGTTTTTCCAAAAAAGAAGAGCTAAAATAAAATAATAAAGAGTGAGAATCATGGATTCACCATCCCCCTATAATTTACCTTTGCTAGTCCCTTAGCAAACACTTATTTGAAAAAGAAGTGAAAGCAAAAAGAAAAGAAAAAGAATCAAGGTTGATTATTAAACTTTTCTTCATTAAATTGGAGTATGGAGCTTAGTCAGACCTTTAGATTATTAGTTTGGAGGAACCTTATTGAGAAATAGGTTTAAGACTCCACAACCTATAAGTTCCACAATTCTATGGTCAAGACTCCTCAATAAACCAAGTCAGAACAAGTCTGCATATGCAAACTCTAATGACTATGCATCTTTCCTTGTACTTTGTAAGTGATATGTAGCTCCCCACCTCAGAAATGACAAAGAAACAACCTCCCTCTACAAGATAACTCTAATTCCCCAGTCTAGAAACTCGTTCCTCAAGGAGTGGGGTATTCCCTAAGTTCAAGTTCAACCAGCTCTAGAAGAGGGGAAAGAAAGAATGGACAGTGACCAGTGTAGCCACGTATCCCTTGGAGCAAAGCCAGTGTAGCTAAGTCTCCAACTGCAAGCTTCCATGAGATGAGAATATGGAATAAATAAGCTTTGATTATTCACTATATACACTCCGACAGGGCATTTTATTTCCAATCAGGCATGTCCCCTTTTTTTTGGAGTTTTTCATATTTTTGCAAACTCTTTTCGATGTACATATATACAACATATTTACATGGTACATGACGTACATAATGAGTTTTTCCTCTTAAGCCAGTAGATTGTCCCTCTTTTGAAGCATTATTGCAACCCACAGACTCCTATCTTTAGATCTCAATGCTACTAGACCAGGTTGAGATGCACATCCCTCCTTAGAGGAAGATGAGAGGTTCCGCTTAGAAGTACTACCCTCGTATGCTACTCCAAGCCAAAGAATTCTGCCTCCTTACCACCTTATCCGTGTTGAGATAAGTGTAAGGTGCGTGTCCAAGTCAAGCCATTGTCTCTGAAAGTCAAGCGTGAGTTGTTAAGTGTTCTACTTATGCCCATCAAGATGACATGTGAACATAGCCTAGTGGACTTAAAGAATTAGGTCACTAAGGGACCTGAAAAGTCTTAACCCCAAATCCTATAAGGTTCCTCTGAAGTTAAGTGGATTAAGGTCTTTACCACGCTCTATTTTTCAATTTAGTTCCAGACTAGTTTAAATGTCAACTATGATTCAGAAGAATATACAAGCAAATATGTACAAAAACTCTTTTTGTGCAATTTTTCAAAATGCAAATTTTTATGAAAGTTTTTGAATGCAAGGAAGAAGGGAAAGTTCTGCAAAATATTTACAAACATTTACAAACAAAATTTTTCAAACTTTTATTTTCCAAACAATTTTTAACAATTTTGTACTGTATACATAATTTTGATACAGAAATATTTGAAAGGACTTTACAATCAAAACATTTTTACAAACATTTGTACAAAAATAGTTTTTACAAAAGTTATTTACAAACAAATATGTACAAAAAATTTAAATTTTTGTGATGTTCGGTTTGTGAATTTCTAGCCATATTATTCACACACTCACACAAAGTACGAGTTATGCCTAATATATATACAATATATACGACATCCCTTATACTTAGCTCGAACGATGTCCTCAAAGTGATCAAAGAGCGATGAAAGGAAGACATAACTCATGACGAGTATTGGGAAGTGAAAAGAATGCTATACTGCAACGACGAATAAAAGAATATAATGAATAGAGGTTGGTAATCCCCCTATACTTAGGATCAAGTAATCCTGAGTATAGAAGTCTATACACAAAGGGAAAACTGAGGGTTAGGATGTACAAGGTTTACCTCCCTTATATTTAGGGTAAAATATCCCTAAGTATAGCAAAAAAGAGGTAATGAACTCAAAAGTAACTAATCACAAGTCTAATACCCCCTATACTTAGGGTAAAGTAAACCCTAACTATATCATAATCATAAGATGAATATGGGGTATTAGACAAAAATAATGAATGATATGGACAACTAGATCTAGACAACTGTGAAAGAGAAGTGAAAATCAGGCATGAGATGCAAATGATGTGAGTCAAAGACCACATCTCATGCAAAATGAATAGGGGAAACATCTACGATCAGCAGGCCATGATCAATATATGGCTTCAGGTGCTGACCGTTAACTCAAAAGGTGGATTAAGATGACAACACAGCATATATCAATGCTTCCATTGTCATGCACCTTTCGGACCAAGTAAGGTCCCTTCCATTTGCCTCGTAGTTTCCTTGGAAATAATCTCAACCTAGCATCAAATATCCATACTCGCTGGTTCGGCTCAAACTGTTTATGGCTGATATGAGAATCATGCCATATCTTCACTCTCTCCTTATATTGTAGGCTAATCGAAAAGGTTGTATCTCTCAACTCCTCCAGGGCTGCCAACTCTGCTTTCTTCTGATCTCCTATACTCTTGAGATCCAATAATAACTCAGTGACTGCCCAAAGTGATTTGTACTTGATCTCCACAGTTAAATGGCATGGCTTGTCGTAAACGATATGAAAGGGATATGTACTCAAAGGTATCCTGAAGGAGGTTCGATAGGCCCACAAGACCAAGTCCAAAAGTTGTGACCAATCCTTTCAGTCCGGGTGGACAAGCTTCTGCAATATAGTCCTGATCTTCCTGTTCAAAAATTCAGCAAGACCATTGTTCTGAGGGTGATATGGAGTGACAACTCGATGTTCAATACTAAACTCGTTATCAACGGCCCTTACCTTGTCATTGATAAAAGGGTAAATTACAATTTGGGTCCCCATCTATGGGTCAGATCCCAGAACCCGATCTTTAAATTGTAACAATTCGGATCCCAGAGCCATTTAGGAAATGGAAATTTTGGGGTTCATGACGAAGATGCCCTTATTGAAAAGGGAATCGGGGTTGAGTTCCAACTTTTAAACAAGGACATACTCGTCATTATCCTTAAAAAGTTCCTTACATTAATGGCCCTGTGACCCAAATCGTTACAATTTAAAGATCGGGACCCATTCTGAGATCTGACCCATAGATGGGGACCCAAATTGTAATTTACCCTTGATAAAAATGAGTTCCCCGGTAAGATATCAAAACTCTAGGTACCCAGAACCGTGAAATGATATTTTTCCTCAAAAATCTGCATACAATTTTAGCATCTGCGATTCGGGCGGGGATGGCCTCAACCCAGCGACTCACATAGTCTACAACAAGAAGAATGTACTCGAATCCCTGACTCTTAGGTAATGAACCCATGAAATCGATGCCTCATGCATCAAAAACCTCACAGAAGTGAATGAACTACATCGGCATCATATCACGTTGTCCATAGGTGCCCATCCTCTAACAGTCAAAAACACCTCTTCACGAATTCACCAGAATCCTTGAAGAGGGTAGGCCACCGTAGACCGGATTTTATCACTTTCTGTGATGTCCTCCTCCCAGAGTGATGTCCTCCTACCTCAAGCTTGTGGCAGTATGTGAGGATGATGTGGTGCTCCTCCTGAGGAATGCACCGACGCCAAACACTATCCCCTCCTTCATGATAAATATGGGATCCTCCCAATGGTACGACTGGCTTTCACAAGGAAAGTCTCTGGTCGTTGTTTGGGCCAACCTTGTGAAACTTTCTTGGAGACAAGATAGTTCACAATGTCAGCGTACCATGGAAGCGATGCGATAGCAAGGATCGCCTTGTTTGGGAAGGTCTATATAATAGGTGCAATATGATGAGAATTCTCAAGGTTCTCTAAATGAGAGAGGTGATCTACCACCACATTCTTGACTTCAGGCTTATCCTTAATCTCTATGTCAAACTCCTGGAGTAGAAGGATCCATCTGGTCAATCTAGCTTTGGCATCCTTCTTTGCCATGAAGAATCGGATGACAGTGTGATCTTAAATATAGTCACTCGGGATCCAAGAATATAAGATCTGAACATGTCCAAAGCAAAGACTACGGCTAGCATCTCCTTCTCGGTCACAATATAATTATGCAGAGTGGCATCCAAAGTACGGCTAGCGTAGTGAATGGCATATGGCAATCCATACCTCCTCTATCCTAGCACAAACCCTATGGTAAAATCAGAAGCATCCGTCATGATCTCGAATGGGAGAGACCAATCAGGTGGCTGAAGAACAGGAACCTCAACAACTAATCCCTTGAGAGTCTCAAATGATGCTAGACACTTATCATCTACAATGAACTCGGTGTCTTTCATCAGCAGATCAGTAAGCGACATGGCAATACGACTGAAATATTGAATGAATCGTCGGTAGAAACTGACACGCCCCGGAAAAGACCGCAACTGTACGCAAAATAGATGGTGGATTGAGTTTCTTGATGATATCCACCTTGGCAGGATCGACCTCCATGCCCCTGTTGGAGATGATATGGTCAAGCACCATCCCATGAGTCACCATGAAGAGACTCTTCTTCCAAGATAATACTAGATGGACCTCTATGCAGTGCTGAAGTACGTGGTCTAGACAGTCAAGACAAGCATCAAACCCATCATCGTAGACCGAAAAGTCATTCATGAAGACCTCTAAATAGTCACCCACCATGTCCGAGAAGATAGAAAGCATACACCTTTGGAATGTAGCCGGAGCATTACATAAACCAAAGGGAATCCGTCTAAAAGCATACATCCCAAACAGACAGGTAAATGTCATTTTCTCCTAATCTTCAGGCGCTATGGTCACTTGGTTGTATCCTGAGTATCCGTCAAGAAAATAGTAGTGACTCTTCCCAGTTATCCTCTCGATAATCTGATCAATAAATGGCAGTGGGAAATGATCCTTCTTGGTGGCCTGATTCAATCGTTTGTAGTCCACACATACCCTCCAAGAAGTGGGTACCCAGGTAGCTATCTCCTCTCCAGACTTGCTCACA
Organism: Ottelia alismoides; assembly: GCA_037367405.1. NCBI lineage: Eukaryota > Viridiplantae > Streptophyta > Magnoliopsida > Alismatales > Hydrocharitaceae > Ottelia > Ottelia alismoides. The sequence continues at coordinate 102,442 of JAZKJV010005812.1, read as the reverse complement.
ACTGTAGTGATACTTTTCTTCCTAGGTACCCCATGTAATGGACTAACCCACTTGGAGTCAGAGATGGGGTAGATGAAATCGGTACTCCACCACTTTGATATTTCCTTCATGACCACATCTCAAAGATTCGGGTTCAGTTGTCGCTGGAACTCATGCGATGGCTTGGCGTCCTCTTTGAGATAGAGCACAGGGCCAGACTTACCCTCGGAGATCAGCTATCCTCCATCCAATCTCCTTGCGGTTTTTTCAAGAACCTCCATCAAAGGAGATTCTTGATCTCCAGTCAAATTCGCTGAGATAATGATTGGGAACATCTCGGGCTCATTCATAAGGAATCTATACTCCATCGACTGTGGCAAGGTCTTCAGTTCTGGACAACTGAGAGCTGGCAAAGCTGGCTTCTGAAATGTCTGAGTGAAGGTTACCAAATCTGCATGGGAGAACTCTCGCCACATGTGAAAATATGGCGAAGGCAACCCTGCTGATGTATCTGTCATCTATACTAGCTTGCTCTCTGCCCTAGTTGTCGGCTCTGAAGGAATCATACATGGCAAATAATCCTCAAAGTCATCCCAATCAATCTTGAATCCTAGCGATCTGAATCGGAAGAACATGAAATGTATTTTGCTTCACGATCCTGACCACCATCATCAACCTCAAATGTGTTCGGCATCAAGAGTGTGCTTTCTGAACCCTCATATGCCACAATCTGTAAGTTTGTACTATCTGAGGCGTGATAAGAGTTTGTGATACGGGGTCTGACCAAACTACCTCATCATCTGTGATCACAAAATCACACTCCTGGTGGACGTCTCTCTCTGCATTGTCATCTACTCTGAACCACTCGACTACTCTGAGCAGACTGTATCTCTCGCTCTGGTCTCCTCTATCGTCTCTATTTGTACACTTTCACCCTCGACGCGGAAGTATACCTTCCCACTATCATGATCGGACACCGCCTTGGCTGTGGCCAAGAATGGGCATCCTATTATGATGGGGGTATCTGTCACAGACTCAGGGATCTCCATGTCCAATACAACAAAGTCCACAGGGAATTTCAAGCTCTGAATTGTGATGACCACTTCTTTCAATAACCCCTTTAGCCTCTTGACAGATCTATCAGCAAACTGAAGGACTGTCTTGCTCTGTCGAAGAGGGCCGAACTCGAATCGGTCGAGTAAGGCTACCAGAAGAAGGTTAATAGAAGAGTCGTTATCAAATAGGGTACGATTGAACTGCTGCTCATGGATATGGCATCTGACGTATGGAGCTCTTGCATCAGGTCTCTTGGCTGGCAATCGGTTCTGAATGGTGAAACAAGTGGTATAAGTAAGCACATGGATCTCTGCATTGTGGTTCCTCCTGTTCCTGTGGATGGTGGTCTTCTCTCTCAAGTTCTTCTGGAAGAGAGGGATGTGCTCTAGTGCCTCCTATAGAGTCAATTGTATCTGGAATCGATCAATCATCTACTCGCTAAACTCTAGCTGGTGTTTCTATTCAGAATTTTCTATTTTATTCCCTTCCTTAAGCGGAGTGTTTGAGGGAAGTTGATGACTGGACCATCTTCAGAAACATAAGCATCGGGAAGAAGCTCCTGAGAATGTAATGAACTAGAATCCATACTGAGATCACCATGAAAAACAAATGGACTCACAGGGGATACAGAAACCTTTCCTTTATTCATATTTTTGTTCTTTTCCATTTTTCCATTTTTTGTATTTTTCTGTCCTAAGGTACAAAATGAAGTAACAAAACTGGAGGTAAATTGGTGGCATCAGTACAACCCATAGCATCTGATCTTGCGGCATCAACACCGCTCTCTGGCTAAACATCTGGAATGTTGGTGGCGTCAGCACCACCAGCTGCTATTGGAATCTCGACGGCCTCAATACCGTCAGCTGGATCAACATCCTTGGTGGCTTCAGCGCCACCGTCATCATCATCATGAGTGGCATCAGCAATGCTACCATCCTCGTCCAGTGCTCTAGAATCTCTATGTGGTCGTCTCTTAGACGAGGCACCGCCGGCAGGCATCCTACCGCTCTTAAGTGTCACAAAATCAGCATCAAATACATAGGAAGAAATATCACCCAAAATATCACTAGGTGTGGCAGTCTCTGTAAACTGTACTTGCTCAGATTTCCTCTTTAGATTGTTCGGGTTAGGTTCAATCTGAGCTGTTATGGCGGCCTTACCCTTGATAATCTCCCTCAACTCCTGTCGGTACTCATCCATCTCTCGTCGGAAGGATGCCTGCGGGTTAGAAAGTAGGCGGGAGAGGTCGTCAAGGGTTGGGTTCTCATATACATGTACATGAGAACTGTATGGGTTGCCTTACTGGAAATGAGGCTGAGACTGATGCTGGTAGTGAGGAGGAGGCTGGGAGTATTATTAAGGCTGATGTAGCTGCCTCCACTGTTGTCCCTGATGGTAGGGGCTAGGACCCTGCTGCTGGTACTCTGGGGGGAGTGATGGGGTTGTTGTTGTTGCTGGCTACTATGCCCGACCTGAGCTGGAGGCTGCTGCTGAGATGAGGTGCCTCCGATCGACCATCGGAAACCCAGGTGATCAAGACAGATCTCAAGCTGTTGTTGGTACTGGTCGTACCAAATCCCATTAACTTCCATCAACGGCTCCTACTGCTCGAAGGTGTGGCAGGGGAAGAACTGCCAAGGGCTGATCTGGCTGGTAGACCACCATCTGAGTGCCCAGAGATGGTGGTGGTTGGTGGTAATGCTGCAGCTGCTGAATCGGCTCTGCCTGGATGCGGTGAACCTGGCGGTATGTGGCAGAAGGCTGGCAGAGTTGCCGCTGATCAGCCCGTGACCTAAGATGAGGCTGAGAATCCGTATGTGCCTCCTGGAGACACATGATCTGGGTCTTCAGGTCACTCAGTGTTTGTACCAACTGATCAATCTGGTTAAGGCCCTGGCACTGCTTCTTCTCTATGATCTTGATGCAGTCCAGCTTCTCGTTGATAATACCCATGTCAGCAGCTGAGGACTCGGCCTGTGCGGTTGCTGAAGAAGTAAAAGGACCGGCATCAACCTGTGCAATCCTCTGATAAGACAGGGCTTGTGGGAGGGGCTTCCCGTGAGTGTAGACCCTAGTATGGGACATCACCATGTATTTTTCTGCTATCTCCTCATAGATGGCCCAGACTTGGTCCTCGTCCTTGGAGAAATATGACCCTCCACACAAGGCATTTACTAGCCCGTGCAGCTCTGGTGTCAGCCATAAAGAAGCTCTGAACAAGGTTGGGCTTGGATATCTCATGATGTGGACATCAGTTGATGAGCTCTCTAAATTGATCCCAAGACTCATGAAACTGCTTGATTGGGATCATGGTGAAATTGTTGATTATGGATCATGTTGCGTTTGTCCAGCTGAGTGGATAGTCCTTGTTCAAGTACTCAGTCCGAAGCTGCTCCCAGGTGGTGACATACCTCCCCATATGCTTCAGCAAATAGGCCGCTCTATTGACTAGGGAAAATGGGAACGTGATCATCTTAATCATGTCCTCGTCCACAAATCTATTGTGGACCGTGCTACAGATCATCTCAAACTCCTGCAGATGGAGGTGTGTCTCCTCGGTGGCTAGCCCATGGAACTTGGGCAATATCCGGATGGTCTGTGGTTGAAGCTCGAAGTCGCCAAGTATCTCTGGAAGCTAGATCCATCTATGGAGAGGGTTGCACCAGGGTTGTGCAACTGCTCATCGTACGTGGTCTGGTTGGATCACGCGACTCCTCGGGTCGTTTGTCTCCTCCTCAAGCTGCTGGTATCTCTCCACTGGCTGGTCTATGTGGCTCTGCTCTATTGACTCGCATCTACATCAGCTCTCATCACACCTTGACTATAAATGCTCCCTGGTCCCCGATCTGTCGTTGCATGGTCTCCAAGGAGACTAATAGTATGTTGTTGATGGAGGCCTAGTCAAGTGCGTACGTTGATCCTTGAGGATGCTCATCGATGCATCCCTTAATGCTGGCCATCTCTTCGATCTCTGCAAAGGCAAATACCCCAACTTAGTTGCCGTCAAGTGAACAAATAACTGTGATTGTCGCTGCTCTAGCACCTCAGGACTGGTAGAAGAGTGGCCAAGGGAGAATAGGGTGGTAACGAACTCAGGTCAGAGAGTTGATTTGGGCCCTCTGAATTTGCCCTAGATGAGTGGAGAGGAGTGCTCAAAAGTGGTGATGTCAAAGGCAGCCTAAGCGACCTCCTTCCCATCATCGTGATGTGTGGATTTATGAAGATTAGATCTGGAATACAAACAAGATGTGAAGTCAAACCCCTGTTTCACCTGCTCAACACTTGAGCTGATGACCATGAAAGATCAGCTGTTAATCTTGTCCAAATTTATTAAGGTGACAAATCAATATATCAGAGAGATTAAGCGAGCTGTTGGGAACCCAATGCTCCCAGGAGACTGGCCCAAATCTCGCACCTAGTTTTTCCCAGCTAGTATGGGTGTGGACCGTTTACCGGCTACCTGATCTACCTAAGCTGCTAAGGAAGTCCCGAAACGATTAACGACTACCCAGTGAAATCCTCACAGGAGAACAACTAGCTAAAAGACCAGTAGTCTGAAAGGAGATCGGATATGACTCTAGCCTAGTGTGCCGGTCACTCTCTCGCTGCAGATAAATCAACCAATGAGGGGGTGACTCTCCCCAAAACATGAATTTTTAAGTGAAGTCATTTTTAGGGTCAAGTTTGCATTAGCAGTCCCAATTTTATTTTATTATCTCTTTTTAGGTATTTTTTCTGAAATAAGACAACGCCTAACTATTTTTTTGATTTCCTTGATTATTTGGAGTCCAATAAAATAGGGGGAGGAAGTCAAAAAAGTCGATGTGCAATCAAACACAATGATGCATGCAGAGATAGAAATGTGTACCTGACTCTAACACTCTAAATATAGGGTGATTCGTGCATAAAAGTAAAGATAGAAAGTAAACTATCTATATGATGCACGAGGAAATCGGCCTTAGAGGAGCAATTTCTATTAATCGTGAAGCACAAGTAGCTAACTATCGGGAAGAGAGACCGGAGTCTGGTCTTCGATGTCGATCAGTGCCCATCATAATGGGTCCTGCTAGCGTTGTATACAGCCTCTCTCAGCACGTGATCTTTAATCCCAATAAGTTAACTTTTTAATTTTATTTTAGCTAAGTCCAATTACGATATATAGGAACAGATAGGCAATTAGGTGTGGGGCCTTAGCTAATTACATAACAATCACTAGAAATTCCTAAGTCTAGGGGCTAAAACCTCGAGAATCAAAAAGAAATAAAATACGATAAAAACAAAACCACGAAAAATTGCGGTGAGGTCTCCCGAGTACACCGGTACTCAGCGAAACAGACCCCGAAGTCTAAGTGTCTACGCAAGTGTCCAAGTCCACAATTTTACAACAAGATAGGTTTTTTCAAGAAAAGAAGCTAATTTATCTAATATAACTACTCTCTCTTTTTCCTTCTGCTCATCCTCCGATGCAGACTCCTCCAATAGAAAGCCAAAATGTCCCTCAGGTAGTGCCTTGCACAAAAAGCGAAACAAAAAGGATGTCAGAATGCAGTTATATCAAATAGATACAGAAAATGGCAAAAATGAAAAATGGCTACTAAGTCGTGATCCCCGACAACGGTGCCATTCTAATGAGCGTGACCAGTGACTCGGGTTAAGTATGTCAATGATCACAGGATGATGTGACCCAAATCACTAAGCGTGATCAATAAGAAAATAAAAACCACTCAAGAAAGAGAAATCAATCAATCTATTATGTAAGCGGTTTGTTGTTTTTATTTACTTGGTATAGCCACCAGGGTCAAACACAAGGAGCACGAGAGAACTACGAAGTAGTCAGATTTCCCGAAATAAAACAATTTTTAGTGGTTTTTATTTTTTTTTGATTTTTTAATTTTTGAATAAAGCACACAAGCACAAAAAATAAAAGAAAACACAACAATCTTTTTGGATTTTTCTAAATAGCCAAAAATAGTCAGAAAATTAGAGTAAAAATATTTTTGGGTTTTTTTATTTTGAAAGTGTTCTTGGTAATTTTCCTGGATTTTTCAAATGTTTTTATAATTTTATAAAAACCAAATAAGGCTCAAAACTTAAAGCAGTGCACAGTCAGGAATAAATTGCAAATTAAAAATATTTAGTATACCCCAAAGTCCTGATTAGAATTTTATGATAAAATAGAAGTAAAAGGCTACAAATAGAAATTGAAGTTGTAATTTTTGGATTTTTCTTTAATTTTATATGGTTTTTATAATATTTTGATTGTTGTGTGATTTTTAGGGTTTCTATGTTGAATTTTCAAACAAAATTAGCATATAGTTAAAATACATTAAAATGCACACAAAATAATTTTTATGGAAATTTTAAAGCATTTTTTGAATTTTAGGATTTTTATAAGAAAAATAAGAACTTTTTAAGGGTTTTTGAATTTTAAAAATAGTAAATGTAAATAAATCAATCCAACAAAATTACAGTAAACATTACACACTAACAGGAGACCATGGTAATTTTTATGTAATTTTTAAGGTAAATTTATTATTTATTAAGTCCAATACAAAGCATGTAATTAACCACAGTTCACATGGACCTCTTCGTAATTATTATAAGTTTCTAACCCAAACAGATAACACAATAAAAAGCTCAAGGCTAAATATGCAATTAATCCAGTCAAAATGTGCACTACACGTGTTCCAGGTTCACAGGGGCATAAGTGCGAATTAAAAAACTTAACATTCAAGCCATAACAACGTAAAAGTTCAGGATACAAAATGCAAATAACCATAAAGAACACATGGGGACACACGTGACAGATTCGGAATGACTAAAATGCTAATACCACAAACATTGAGGTCTAAACTGTAAATGTACTGAACTACATATTTTATTCAATAGACTAAAGCGAAATATGGAAATATGCGAGATAAAATGTGAAATATACCATGGGACACGTGAAGCGTGTGTGTGGCACTGACGACTCTAATCTGGATCTGCAAAGTGATCTGATGGCTCTGATCTGGTCGGCAACGTGCGTATCAGATGGCTCTACAAAGCTGATCCAACGGACGAAGGAGTGGCACAGATAGACAGTTAGATCTGACACATTGTCAAATCTAACAGCCTACAGACTGTGATGGTCGGGAGGTGGAGATGATGGGTCCAGAAACGATCCGAGCATCAAGATGGATTGTGTCTATTCTGGAGCGAAACCCTTAATCGAGCAGCTACAAAGGATGCCGGAGGAACTCTTGGGCTGCAGACTTCGCCGGAGTGATGCCGGAGATCCGACACAATGATGAAGCTATCAAGGTATCCAACATGAACATGGGGGGGTTTCCACTCAAATGGTCGGGTCTGATGAGGTGGGTGGGTGGCGGATAAGTGAAATCGGGATGGTCATCGAGGAGATGCTCCTCCTGAGCAGGGGATACTCCAAATGGCTGTTAAGATGCCTCCAAACCTATAGGGTACATTTACGGCTCAAAGACCGAGCTTTGGCCAAGATTATTATGCTCTAGAAATGGAAGAAGCGGTGAGGGATGACGGTTTGGTTCTCCGGCAAAGGTGGGGAATGGAGACCCGACCTAATCTCGACCCGATGGTTAAGCCTCAGAGTGGTAGGATGCGTAAGAAGGTGTGGGGTGAGTCAAGGGAGCGATCGATACAGATGAAGGGGGGTGTCGAAGATCCAAACCCAATGGTCGGATCTTAAGGAATATGACGGAGCTGATATGGACGATGGAATCGAAATGTGGAAAAGAGGTGATAAGGGCGATACCTAAAGCTTTTGAGAAGTTCAACAACGTCAGGCGATCACTCGACGAGGTTTGTGGCCTCGATTCCCCAGCGGGAGGAAGAAGAGGCTTCTCGTGACGGAGGACTCCGACCATGACGTGAGCTACGGCCAAATGCTGACCCAATCGAGCTCCAAAGGAAGCGTCGAGCAGCTCGCTCTATTGAAGCTAGATAGGGGGAAAGGGTGGCACGAGGCACGAGCGACCCTATGCAGGAGGCAGAGGAGACTATTTATAGGCAAGCCAAGGGTCCAAGAAGATTGGAGGCAAATGTGAAACCCTAGGCAGATCCAGCTACGCCTAGGGATCCGCGAGGATCATGGGAGTTCGGGCTTCATTCGGACGCAGAAATGGAATCAAATGGAACATTGAATCGGGTGCTAAAAAGCTGAGAAAATGCTCCGGTGAAGCACTTGCGACCCGACCCGGTTGGGAAGGGGACGTTGACTGGGGTCAATAATCCCAGTTGGACCAATCAGAATTAAGGATTTACAAAAATCAAATAAAATAAGATTAAAAATAGTAAATAAATTTAAATTGAAAAGTGTATAAAATAAAAAATATTTTTTACAAGCTATTTTTTGTGAAATTTAATTATATTTATGAAAAAGAAAATAATGTATATACAGTATATAGTATTATATACAAGTATAATTTACCTATGTATAATGTACAAGTACTTTTATTTTTTTATTTTTTTACAAAAAAAATAATTTTATTTTATATTTTATTTATTTACAACATGATTTCAGAAGTATAAAAAAAATTTATTTTATTTTTATAAATTATTTAAGGGTATAAAATAAATGAAGAATATGGTTTGTAAATGTGTATTTTATACAAAGGTTTGATGATTTCATTTTTATTTTATTTTTTTGATTTTTGTTTTATTTTTTTATTATTTTTAAAGTTGTAAATAATGGAATAAAAGAGTAAAATAATTTATTTTTTTAAAAAATAAATATATAAATAATATGTACAAGTATATGTGATATGTACAATACATAGTAGTCATATCTCTCTTTACTTATTTTCATTTGCGATCAGGTCAAGTTTTGACCTTCTCGTGGGTTTGGGTCACTCTGTATTTATTCTAAATACATCATTATTTTTCTTTTTTCTTTTATTCTTTTATTTTGGCAAAATACAGGCTAATTATGCATTATTAACAAGAGCATGCAGGAAGATAAATTATTTTATTTGCATGTATTTATAGGGTGTTTTGCCAAAAAAGAAGAGCTAAAATAAAAGAATAAAGAGTGAGAATCATGGATTCATCATGATTGCAATGTTCACAAAATAAATTGGATTTATTTTTATGAAATTATTTACAACAAATATTGTTGTAAATTTAGAGATATTCATGGAATATGAGATGAAATAGGAAAGGTGGAGCCACCTTCCATGTAAGGAGGGTGGATGACCACATTTCCTATAAGGAATATGGTAGCCATCTACTCCTCTTATGGAAGGAGGCATGCCTCCTTCTTATTTCTCTAAGGCAAATTGATTTAATTTAAATTAATATATATAATGATTTTTATTCAATATATACTAAATTAAATTATATTAAATTAATTATGTTTTTACAACAAAATCATGCCCATTAAAAGAAACACAAATCAACGTGAACCATTGGATTTGTGTTGTCCATGGATTGAAATCTATGAACTCCCAAAATGTTATAAAAGGAGAGACACCCCTTGCACTTCGTTACACACTCTCACAACATCTCTCTCTCTCTCTCTCTCTCTCTCATCTCACGCCATCTCTCTATCTCTCTCTAAGTGACCGACCACTTGGAAACCATAGAGAGATCGCTGTTGTCGCCACATCGTTATGCTACCGCCTCGACCGCTCGTAGGTCTCTGTCTCCTTCGGTGCTCCTCGCTCATGGAGAAGATATTAGATCTCATGATCAGGAGATCCGCCGCTTGGATCAACGCTTTGGATTATGAGAAGCACGTGGTTCATCACCATGCTCGCAAGTGTCTCTCTAGTAGGATTGGACTTGAGAAAGTAGGTCTCTTACATTAGAGACTACGATCACATCCACACTTCAAGATGTAATCCTTATTCTTGCACGTGGTTTGATGAAAAGATCCAAGAAACATTATTGTATCATGTGATTTCATTATTTAGTTTTTTTAAACTTCCGATGCATCGAGCAAGTGCGACTAGTCTCTCCAATCGCATATGATGCAATCTTCACACTTCTGTGATGCTCTTAAGGATCTAATATACTTCAAGTGGTATCAGAGCCTTGGTGAAGGCCTTGGATATGATCCAAAACACTAGGCGATCATGTTTCATGTTTTGGATGCGCGGGATACATTGATTTTGCATTGTATGCAAGATTCGAATCGATTTTTCATTAAATTAAAAACTTATTGTTTATGCACTATTTGGACATGTTTTTGGTTAATTAAATATATTTATAATGTCTAAATATGTTCCAAAAACATTAATATTTAGTTGGTACCAAAAGTACAAGAAAGTGATTCGAATAGTTCCCGCCATGGAAAATTGTTTTGCTTTTTTCACATATATGTAAGAAAATTAATTTTACTTACTATTTTATCGTCATGAAATGTGAAATAAACACTTGGATTAAGTAGAGGATCAAACCAACAAACTGCTCGAATTTTTTTTGCGTGATTCCTGATGAATCTCAGATTCATCACTCTAAATCTCATTAATTAATCTCAAATCCCTCAAAATCATCAGCATTTCTACATCTATTCAGCATAATTAGCATTCATGTATGTTTTATTAAGAATCGCATTTTATCACTCATTTCTACACAAAATAAGAAGCCAAAAATCCCAGCCAAAATTGACCTGTAAATAGCCTAACTTCCCTGATTTTTAACTCATTCATGCTCACTATGAATGATCCACCTTCACTATGTACATATCACTAATATGAATAAATGAAAAATACAAAAAAATCACTAACCCAAATAAGTGGACCAAAAACCCAATCCCTAGTTTTAGGATTTCCGGACTAAAACCTCATATCTTCCCCATCCAGTGTTTGTTTTAATCCTACTCACTTTTGAAATAATGTACATTCAATTACCTTCAAAACAAGACCAAGTTCAAGTGATTCGAAGCTCATATGTGAAAGATGGGTTTTGGGCCTCTTTTCTACATTTTGTATTTTAGCGGTTTTTGACCTATTATTTTATGTACATATTTAACCTATTTTAGTTTATTTCTTTTTCATTTGTCTTCTTTGATAAAAGTTTTATTAAAATGCATAAAAATCCAAATCCAAACTGAGCTTGAAATCAAAGAAACAAATTGAGTCCAAGTCTTCACTAACTGTCTGTACAAAATTGGTCTTTTTCGTGTTTTATTTTATTTCTTCTTTTTCTTGATTAATACAAATCCAAAAAATCAGATTAAGGTGTCTATATTTATCGTTTATTTTATCATATTTTTCCTGATTTTTATCTGGTTTAAAAATAAAAAAATATATAATCCAAAAATCAGGGTATTCTATGTACATGGGATCCCCCAAAAATATCACTTTGTGCAATTGATCGATTTTGGTTTTGATGTCTTCATGAAAGTTGCATATCTCATCGAGATGAGCAATTTTTGTGAAGAAACTTTTTCGATCCAAGGTTGTTTGCTATTTATTTTGTATTTTTAAAAGATTTATTCTCTGAATTTCCTGGTGCTGACATGTGGCGGCTCCTCGAGCCACCACGTGTCAACCGTTTTTGGTTTTTTTGCAATTAGTTTTTATTAAAATAAAATAAAATCATGCACGTACGAGGCATGTGCCTATGCGCACGTGACGCGAACGTGCACTGCCCCCTCTACCTCTAGCCACCACGTGGTCCCATCGTGGTCGGCCGATCTCGGCCGATCGGACGGCCACTGTTCATCGTCTTCCCCAGCCCCACTTCCCCAAATCGACTGCCGATCCCTCCCGTCGCCCCGATTCCTCTGCCTTTGAATCCCGAGTATCTTGCCGCCGCATGTCAATTAACGCCACCGCCTTCCCCTTTCGTCTCCGGCCACCCCCAATCTCTAATCGATCACCAAATCAAATCCATCAATCTCCGATACCCCGATCCCCAATCTTTTCCCCTGCTACCTTCATTTCCATCGCCGACCACCTTTGCCATCTATTTAAACCGTCGCCGCCCTCCTCGGAAGCCCATCCGTCGATTCCTCATCCAAGAGCCACCCTCCGATCATGACAACCGTGAGCCCTCTCCCGTCGACGTGATCCGGGGCCTTCACCTTGTTGCAGCTACATCGTGAGGTAGCTGCTTAGCTCCGGCCATACATCACCGTCGAGCACCTATAGGTACTCCTCCTCCTCCGCTTATCCGCTGCCTTGCCTTCCATCCTTCCCGACCATCATCGTCTTCATCCACGCATCACTTACGATCATCATACCCCCCGCTATCTTCTTCGTCCAATGATCAAACCTCCGACCATACACCGACTGTCGAGCACCTACAGCAATATCAACGCTGATCTTCGACAACCATCGCCATCGATGGTCAACCACACCTGCACCAATACCTCGTCGCTGATCATCGCTCCCTGGTCGCTCTCAAATCGTCAACACCTTCGTTAGGAGCTTCAACGATCTTTGTCACCAAGCCACCGCTTCGTCGGATAACACTGCGCTCCTCCGCCTCTCCCTCGCCGTCTGTCGGCCATGTGTCGGCTTGAACCAGTCGCCCGATCATTGCGCCACCCGCCATCAGAGCCGTTGATGCATCCGCAACCCCCAGCCGTTGGATACAATCACCATAAACGGTCTAGACAAGATATGAGCCTAGCCCCGAGCCGACCTCCACGCCAATAGCCTCTGGCCAAGCCGAGGCACGGAAGCACGACACGTGGCAGTTCACGCCAACCCTCTTGTCGAGCCTGCCACCGCACGTGATCTACACGTGCGTCACGTTAAGAATTGTAGAAAGGCCCCGGGTGATCTCTTGAATCACCGTTCAGTCCAAAACCCCAGGAGTCACGTGTTCTATACGTGACCTTCTGGGAAAATTACAAGGCGCACCACAGAGGTTCTCATATTCACAGACAAGCCCACCAACCAGAGGGCACGTGCCACGTACGTGCCCTCTGGTGAAATTACAGTGGACCCCCAAAACTCCTGGTAATTGTATAATAGCCCTTCCTACATTTGTCTTCTTTATAATTATTTAATTATTGCAGAAATATCCCTATAATCCTCTACTATTCTGGACCTCTACATTTCATATTTTTTATTATCAAAAAATAGCATTTTATTTCATACTTAATTCTCTACATTATGGCATATGTGGGTATTTTTGTGATCAATGGTTAATTAATAATTAATTGTTTTGTGGAAAATTGCATGTTTTGCCCATCTTGTGCTCTAAATTTTGTAATTGATTAACCGTTTATCTAAAAATTCCCGAAAAACCAAAGATTGTAGAGCTAATTGTGTTTAAAGTTGTAACCAATAAGAGTTGCATTTGCTTGCATAGTTTGCCCTGTAAAAATAATTCTACATAATTCAATATTTGATTTTTAATAGGTATTAAATCTCGCATTTTCAAGGTTTAGGATTTTTCTGAGATTAATCACCTACTGATAGATTTAGATAATTTTATTCCTTGAAAATAATTAGGTTTAATATTTATTATCATTAATTATTGAGATTCACTTTGTTTGCATTTACAAATTCATAAAAATTCATCTTGCATCCAAAAAATTACATTGCATACATTTCATCCTAATTTGCATCTAGGACAAGTTTAATATTTTTCGGACATTGTTCGTTCGACTTTTACATTTTTGTCCCTAAAATAGGCCGAAATTATATTTTGCATCCTTTATTGCATTAAAAATTACAAAAAAAAGACCGCCTCGAAATCCGCACACGAATTTTGATAGACATAATTCTAGGTTGTTCATTTGCCTCCTTGTATTTGACCTTGGGACTTGCCCAAGTAAAATAAACATAAAATCATGTGATTAAAAATTGAATAAATATTTGTGGTTATTTTCTTGACCGATTCCGATTGCCGCCTACAACGAAATGACAAATCATTCTTTTTACGCACGATCAAATACATTTCTTTAACAAGCATAATTTTTGAATCGTCAATTCTGACTTCGTTTGTCATATATATTCCATATGTAGTAGAGATGGGTCGAAAGATGATTAGATCATCAAACATCTTTACTTATTGTGTTTATAATTCAATGGAAATAATGGAAATTGTGAATTTTCCTTGATTATATATGATACCTAATAATTATGAAAATAATTGATTAATCATCATAGGCCATTTAATGAATATTTCATGAAAATCCTAGTTTATCCTTCAATAGTTGTAGGACAATCTCTACATGCAAAACATTGATACTTGAATAGGATTGGGGATTTGTTTAGCAAATCTCCTTATAATAATAATCAAAAAGGTTTTAATAAATATTATATGGTATAACTTCGATTATGATACCGAATAACATATCAAATACAATATGATCAAATCACAATATTCTGACCTAAGGCAGATATGATGTCTGGTCGAGGATCGTTGGGGTAGCGGGTTGCTCCGTGAGCGGTATGTCCCACATCTTGTGCGTACTGGCCATACAACAAGTAAGGAAAAGATAATGCTTGAAGAGATCATGATGTATTTTTCTAATTATTAAAATCTGAATAATATGTATTTTAAGATTATACCATCCTTTCACGTAACAATCAAAATTGTTTGTTGGTTGATTGAATTGGACTGATAATTGATTTAATATGATTAAATGAATTATATACAATTAAATACTCTATTATGAATAGAGTTGTATTTCCCTTGGAAGAATTAATTATATGAATATGATTCATAATAATTAATTAAATTTTGAATATGATATGGAGGATCACATAAGTGGCATCCATGGTCTCTCGTCACGTGAAGGGTTCTGTCACTAGGGATAGTATATGGGAGATGCATGTCCGAAGTGATAGCTCCTGCATAAAAGTACATCTGGATCAGGCTCTTTGCTTCTCAAAAGAGTAAGGTTGTATACGTAGTGACTCCAATATCAAGTCCTCATATTATTGGCGTGATATTGTATACGTAGTGAGATGCATTAAGGACGAGGAAGGTCATGTGCTTGTTACTCAGAAGGATATAAAGACTAGATGGGATCAGTACTTCCATTAACTTTTCATTGGGGAAGGAAATAGAGAGATCACTTTGGGTGATCTAGCTTGTAGTGAAAGTTACTTGAATCTTGAAAGCTATAGACGGATACAAAGAAAGGAAGTAGAGGAGGCTTTGAAGGTTATGAGACCTGAGAAAGGTATAGGATCGGATGACATCCCTGTAGAAGTACGGAGAGTTTTAGGTGCACATGATTTGACTTGGCTTACGAATCTATTTAATGTTATTTGGCAAAGCAAGAAAATGCCGTAAGATTGGAGGAGGAGTATCGTGGTGCCTCTTTATAAGAATAAAGGAGACATTCAAAATTGTTCAAATTATAGAGGTATCAAGCTGATGAATTACACTATGAAAATTTAGGAACGTGTGCTCGAAAGAAGGTTGAGGCAAGTTTCCAACGTAAAAGAAAACCAATTCGAATTCATGCCAGGTCGCTCAACGATTGAAGCCATCCATTTACTGAGGAGAACAATGGAGATTTATAGAGCTAAAAGGAAGAACCTCCATATGATCTTTATTGATTTGGAGAAGGCTTATGATTCTATCCCACGAGAGATATTGTGGAGAGTGTTGGAGAAGAGACAAGTACATGGCCTATACATTAAACTCATAAAGGACATGTATGATAGGGCTTTATCTTGTGTAAGGACCCCGTTTGGGAAGACTGGATATTTCAACATCAACATTGGTTGACATCAAGGTTCTGCTTTGAGTCCATTTCTTTTTACTTTGATTATGGACGAGTTGACAAGTCACATTCAGGATGAGTTACCTTGGTGTATGTTATTTGTTGATGATATTGTGTTAATTGACGAGACTAGATATGGAGTAAATGAGAAGCTTGAGGTCTGGAGACATGAGTTGGAGACTAAAGGATTTCGTATAAGTAGGGCCAAGATGGAAAATATGGAGTGCACCTTTGATGGAAGCAATGGTGAAGGAATCAAGGTGATGATTGGTGACGATAACATTCAAAAGAGATATTCCTTTAGATGTTTGGGATCTATTCTGCAACATGATGGGGAAATTGATGGAGATGTTACTAATAGAATAAATCAGGCTGGCTAAAGTGGAGAGGAGCCCCTGCTGTTCTCTGTGATAAGAAAATTTCTTTAAATATTAAAAGAAAGTTTTACAAAGCAGCCGTGAGACCTGCTATGCTTTATGGATCTGAATGTTGGTCTGTGAACCATAGACATGTGCAGAGAATGAATATAGCAGAAATGAAAATGCTAAGGTGGATTTGTGGACACACATGCAAAGATCAGATTCGGAATGATGCAATCAGAAAGAAAGTTGGTGTAGCTCCGATCGAGGATAAGATACGAGAAAACCGCTTAAGATGGTTTGGACATATGCAAAGAAGATCAGCTGATGCACCATTTAGGAAATGCGAGTGTTGGGATGTTGAGCCAGCTAAGAGAGGGCGAGGACGACCCAAGAAGTATTGGAAAGAGACCATACGAAGGGATCTTAGTTTTGTGGATATAAGCCTGGGATTGACCCAAGATAGATCTGAATGGAGGCGAAGAATCCATGTAGCCGACCCTACTTAATTGTGGGAAAAGGCTTTGTTGTTGTTGTTGTTGTTGTTGATTGGATTACATATAGCTAGTTCTAATCATGTTTACGTTTGGCTCAATTAATGACGGGTCAACATTGCCTTAGGGGTGGTGGGCCCAAGTGTTAAAGACCAAATTGGGAAATGCAAGTTGGACTTGCAAGATGGAATGTGTTCTTGCTTATTTTTATCTGAGTTGTAATTTCTCATATTATTGGGATGTAACAAAGGTAAAAAGGAGATCATAGTTCTTACTAGAGATAAAGCGGTAAGTATATCTCTTGCTTAAGTGATTATGGGAATGAACTTTCAAAGTTGAAAAGACGAGAATATTTTGATTAAAAATTCTTTAATCAAAGAATTTAAATTGACTATATAATTATTTATATGTTCTAGTATAGTGCATTCTTAATTTCATATAATGAAATCCATGAACCCACTCAGTAAGCTCCTGGAGGTCAATCTTTTGACCAGACCAAATTACTCGGATTGGATCCTTAATTTGAATCTTGTTCTCTATGCAGATCGCATCTCTTATGTGTTATCCAAGAATAAGTACACAAACCCTAAGACACCAGAAGAATTAAAGTTCAATGAAAAATATGATGAAGATCATACATTGGCTCGATATTATATTCTGGGATCTCTCTTCAATGTGCTGCAGAAGAAACATGTGGATATGGAGACCTGACAAGATATAATGTTGAATCTTAAGGAGATGTTCGGTGATGTCAACTGCACTCAGTGTTATAATGCTATGAAAGAACTTATTTGCTGAGAGATGCATGAGGACTTTGATTCGTGAGTATGTACTCAGAATGTTTGGGTACTTATTTGAGCTGAAAACTCTCGGAGCGGGGATGGATGCAGAAATTCAGTCTGACTTCATTTTGCTATCACTGCCCAAGTCTTTCAATAAATTTGTGGTAACATGCCACATGAGTAAATTGGAATTAACTAACGTTAAAATCTTGGCTTCATTAAAGTCCGTAAAAGACGTAATGAAGAAAGACATTACCACTGTTAGTGCAATTGTTGCACGGGTCAAAGGGAAGCGCAATCGGAAGCAAGGATCTCAGAAGGGCCCGGCCTATAAGAGAAAGAAGAAGAATCAAGGTGTTGGCTCATCCTCTATTGGTTCCACACTGGTGACATCAAAGAAGACCGATGTGTGTCATCACTGCAAGAAGTCGGGCCATTGGAAGCGTAACTGTCCAGATTACATGAAGTCTGCTGACAAAGGTAAAGCTCCAGCAAGTATGAATTCTACTTTCATCATTGAAACCAATTTTCTCATAGGATGAGAAGGTAGTTGGGTCATCGATTATGGTGCTTCTATTCATGTATGCAATTTGTTGCATCTATTTAAGGAAACTAGGAATCTTCATGGAGGAGAGATACTCATCCAGATGGGATCTGATGCAACTGTTGCAGCAGTCACCATTGGGACCTGCAGACTATTATTATCTAATGAAAGAGTCTTAATACTTAAAGAACGTCTTTATGTACCAGATGTCAGAAGAAACTTAATATATGTATCTAAATTAGTTAGAAGTAGATATTCATTTCTATTACGCAATAAACTTGTCATAAGTCGTTATGATAAATATATTGTGGATGGTGTTCTGACTTATGGTGGACTCTATGAATTGTGCATTGATGAAAGTGTCATGAATGTAACTACCACTAATAAAAACTCTAAAAGAGACAGGGAGGATGGAAATCATTCAAATATGATTTGGAATCAAAGGCTTGGTCATTTATCTGTTGATAGGATCAATAGATTGAAAAAGGATGGGCCCTTTGATTCTCTACAGATTCAATCTTTGCCTACCTGCGAACATTGTATTCGATGTAAAATGACTAGGATGCCTTTCCATAACAAGGTTACAAGATACGAAGATATTATTAACCTAATATATACTTATGTATGTGGTCCCTTTAGTACTGCGATACGAAATGGATATCGATACTATTTGACGTTTATTGATGACTAGTCGCGATACGAGTTTGTCTTCATATTATGTCATAAATATGAAACTTTTGAAACGTTCAAAGAGTTCATGGCTTTGGTTGAGAACCAAACCGATAGGAAGATTAAATAGATTTGATCTTAAAGAATACGGGATAATCCTCAAGCACATCATGGAAGCGTGAGCGTCATATCGAATATGACGAAGAACGACTAGTCGGACTAGTTGTTCTATGCAGTGGAATTTAAAAATTTCATGTGATGAAACCACATGATCCAAGAATGATTCTCAGATAGTTTCATCTAAGACCACAACAAGTATAAAGGAATACCTCTTGTAGCATGATTGATTGAGTCTCTATGAAAAGAGACCTCCTGTCTCAAGTCCGACCGTCGGAGAAGACGATTGCGAGCGCGGTGATGAGTCGCGTGATCCTTGCAATCCAACAAGTTAATCCAAGCATGGTGAGCACCAAATCTCGTCGTACGATATCGAACACCTTCTCCGTGAGCGGAACACTCCAAAGAAGATGGAGAACCGAAGAACGTCGAGGTGGCTGCGCGGGGCAAAGCGTCGACGATGGCTTCTCCTCTAGGTCTTGGTGGACAGCCACCAATGGAGAAGGAGAGAGGCTTGACGTGTGGAAGAGGGAGAGAGAGTTGTATCTCAATTGCATTGCCCTAGAGAGCAAGGGTGCCTCTCTATTTATAGTGTTTTGGAAGTCCATGGATCATAATCTATGGATACACCAAATCAATGGATGAGATTGATTCGTGTTTAATCCAATGGTCAAGAATGTTGTTGGTAAAAAACCAACAACCAATAATTTAATTTAGATTAAATATATAATTCAATCCTAAATCAAATCTAACAAATAAGGAGATAACTAACATGGAGATAATGTCTCCCCATAAGATAAGGGGGACGGCCACCAATTCCATATAGGACTTGGTAGTCGTCCACCCATTATCAAGGTGGAGGCTATCTCACATGAGATTACATATCTCCATGAAAATCTCCATTATTGTTCCAACAATTTTGGTTGTGGATTATTCTACAAAATTAATTCACAATTAATTTTGAGAATATTGCAATCTTACCATTGGAAATTTGTGAATCATATTCACAACCCAAAACAAAAGATAATTTATATTTTCAATTAATTACACAATGTGAATCTAATTCACATCAATAATTAATTAACAAATATAAATCATAATAAACTCTCTCTAATACATTATAAATCACATTTATAATATATTATGAATAATTTGGACATTGCTATTCACATTATTCTTATCCGTAATAATTAAATCACATTTAATTATATTGGATAATTTTCCACATGCATCAAGATAATTAAGTCACATTTAATTATCATTCTCTCAATGCTTAGATAGAATTCAGCTATGGAATTATTCTTTAACCCTTTCAAGAATAATGCGTTTTCTCCGCAGATACTTGGAGATAAGGACAGGGCGATTGTATTGTTCCAGGTATAGTGACTTGGATATTGAGATCACATCTCAAATCTAGATCTTAGATGCTTGATTAAATCAAGGCCGTAGACATAATCTTCTCATTTCATCAGAATCTCATTCAGATCAATGTCCAATACATGGACTAAGATTAGGTCACTTGTCTACTGAGAGGAGTCACTAAAATCCAAACATGTTTCATCACTCCCTCGGAATGGAAGCATCATGGTTATACAATCATTTATGATCACATCACCCTCAGGTATTCCCAACACCTGTACATCCTACATATTGGAAGACCTATAATCATCCTGAAGATATAGATCAATTTTACATTGTCATCTTCAGGGTTTGATCACCAAGTTTCTCAATCTTGGTCATTGTGAATTGGTATAGATCATATGCTTTCCTGAAGCATATATCTTACCTTCAAATTCATGTCATGCTTCCAAAGCATGATGACCATGCATGGAATTTGATCAGTCTCAATACCTCGTGGGTGAGCTCATGTCTTCCAGTTCAGAAGTGAACCTATATAATCCCTTTGAGAGATCGTATTACTCATATGCCCTTATATGCACACCAGCTCGCCGGTGTATAGACCTTGGTTAGGTCATCAACCTATTGGTCTGCCAAATGTACATACTCAGACATATAGTAACACATCTATCTCCAGACAGAGGATGTGTGCCTATGTTGTGATAGTATTCAGCATAGGTCTTTGATTATTTCGATCTCGTTAAGTCAGCCCATTGACACAACTAATCCTACACCTCCAAATCACTATTCCCATGTAGAGGACCTGCATCAAGAGGTCGGTCAGATTTCACATAAATGAGAAAGGATTTCCATCTCCTACTCAGGCCGGAGATCATCACTTAACAATCATTTGATGATGCTTGATGAGTCCTCTATCTAACTCCTTAGATATTCATCTAAGCATCAACCTCTATGATTCAGTCAATGAATCAACAGCTGTATGATTATCAAGTTGGCCATGGTACACAACCCTTATTGTGCAGAGGGACCTCTTATGCAAATTATTTATTCCTCATTTCAGATCAGGAAATGATTTTTGCAATAACATTTATTGCATAATGGCTCGTCGTGGGCTCGCATGTCCAATAATCTCCACTAGCCCAAAGAGACATTAATGGGCTAATAATTTAAACCCACACTCATGTGACAATCATAGGCTATTTAGAAAAAAAATAGCTAGGTAAGTGATTTAGCCAAAATTTCACGGAGTCAAAAATGGTATCTCACACAAGGCGGAGACAACCGTCGCTGTGACGACTCACGATAAAATCTAGACTAAAGTCAACAATTAACCCACACTAAAGATCAATAATTAGAAATAAATGTGGAGTTAAAATTTATTTTTAACTCTACACAAATGGTGTATAGGGACAAGTATGCAGAGAGTTCGAAAACAGGGAGCAAACAGGGTAGATCAAACAACTGTGCACAAGTGAATGTGTGGTGTCTACACTAAGCAAGCAACCAAATATTTTTGTGGGTTTTAACTTTTAATATATTTTTTTAAATTTAATTTTTAATTTTGTATTTTGATTTTTAATTTTCTGATTTTTATAATTTATATTTTATATTTTTTTTAATTTCTTTTTCAATATTGGAATATAAAGACAAAGTAATAAAAGACAAGATAAAGTATTTATAAAAATGTGCAAAAATAACCAAAAATTCAGAAATAAATGTTTTTGATATTTTTAGGATTTTTTACTGTTTTTGTGATTTTTGGGGATTTTTCAAGGTGTTTTTGGTATTTTTAAATACTGAAATAAGGTAAAACAGTGAAATATGGACTGGCTGTAAGTAAAATAGGAGTTAAAAATGCCAAATAGCTACAGAAATTTTTCACACTATATTTAAAATAAAGATAATAAAATATAGAGTAAACAAGAACTGAGTTTGCTATTTTTGGAGTTTTCTACAATTTTATATATTTTTTTAAAGTTTTTGAGTATTTTTGAGTTTTTAAGGTTTTTCTTTTGAGATTTTTAGTGTTTTTTGGACTGACACTAAAATAGGTTAAAATACACACTAAGGATTTTTTTGGAATTTTTAGAGATATTTTACTATTTGTTTGGTATTTTTTAAGCTAGACAGTGAATAAAAGGCATGTTTTTGATTTTAATAAATATAAAAATAAAAGAAAATTGAAAACTAAAATTATGACGTGGAAATACAAGTACCCAGGAGCTTAACCCTAATTTTTGAGAATTTTTGGAGGCAAAATGGTAATTTAAATAATTAAAACAAGCATCCAAACATTAATCAGGCCTGACAGGGGTATATGTGCAATTTTTCAAACATCCAGGGGGTACATGCAATTTACACAAAAATATTACACTTAATATTCTATTTCCAGGACCAATCACAAATCACAAAACCCGCAGGGGTATCCTAGCAAATTTCCCTCCAGGGCGCGTGACTTGCACGCGTCTAGCGAGGACCAATATGTAATATCAGAAACCTTTGGGGCCAAACATGCAATTTCTCCAAAACTTTAATACTTAAACTAACAGTTATGGGACCTGAACGAAATACTAAAAAGACCGAGGGCCTCTATGCAAAATTCCCTCACCTCACGTGTACTGGTCACGTGAGGTGACGTGGTAGAGGATCCAAATATAAATAAAATAAGTTCGGGGGTCTTTTTGCAATTTTTACAAAACTTTTACACTACAGACGAAAGTTTTAGGACTAAAATATAAATACAAAATGCGCGAGGGTTTGGATGCAAAATACCCTCAACATGCGATCCAACGGCGGAGCGGGAGCTGATGACACGTGGGGACGATCCAACGGCTGGTGGCTAGGCGCGATCCAGCGGCGTGGGACGCTTCACTTAGCCATGTGGCGGCTTCTCCGGGCCCAATGACGCTTCCCCCGTGGACGTCTGAGATCAGATCTCGGCTGAGATCGACGGTGGCTGGGCTCTAAAGAACGGACGGTCCACGATATGCCTGGGGGTTCTTCTTGATCGGACGGCAGTGAGGCTAGGAGGAAGAACGCGGAAGAAGGCCGGCGACGGCGACCTTCCGCGACCTCCCATGCCTCTCGTCTTCGTCGTTAAGGCCTCAAAATGGCCCCTAACGCTCCCTGCAGGTCTCCTCTTGCTGCCTGGAGCTCCAAAAAGGGGTGGCGTCCACCCGAGCGCTCCGGAGGAGGTGGCGGAGCTCGGGCTCCCAAAATGCCTCCGGCGGACTCGCAAAACCGCTCCAGGTACTCGATAGGCTCCTGGTACCTGCAAGGAGAGAGTGATATGATCGGGAGCAAATTGCCCCGATCATGTGGCGCACAGGAATGGGGTGAACGGCGAGATGGGTACTCGCCGGAGTTGCGCTCCGGCGAGGTGATCGATGAGGAGATTAGATCGTCGATTCAACAAGGAAAGATGGTCTGGAGGATCCTAAGACTACCAGGAACGTAATGAAGCTTAAAAGAACACAAGGAAACGACCTCAATGGCCTGGGGCCAGAGGGTAAATACCTCTACGGCGGAGCTCGCCGGAGGTGTGGAACACGCTCAGATCTGGTGTAATCCGCCGCCTTGAAGCCCGGAGCTCGGAGATGTCACCTCCAGGCGCCTCGAGCACGACCAAGGGGGGAGAAATCTGGGAATTTTCAGTTCAAATCTCAAATCGAAGTTGAGGGGTTGCTTAAGTATGGTTGACGGTCATGGTGGAAAGAACGAGGTGTGGTGGTGGTTGGCGTGATGCACGTCCCAAGATGAACCTTGGGCGTGATTCCTTGATGCACGAGCTGCAAAAGTGGTGAAGAGAGTATCGTATTTTGGTGAATGGATTAGCCTCGAAAAAAGGATGAAGATGGGGGGTCAACACATTCTGACAAGCCACAGGGGCTGGGTCAGAGAGTTGACCGAGGTCAACTCTCAGACCCTCCTGGTTGGTCCACGTGGACCAACCAGGAAAAACCCTAGAAAAATATGTTAATAAATCATTTTAAAATAGTAAATGGTGTTATTTTAGTTAGGTTATAAAATGAAAAGTTTTTATAATTTTATAAATTATTTTATTCTGATTTTTAATTATTTTTATGATATTTATTTTTACAAGTTCACTTTTTAGCCCTATATAGGTATATTACCTATGTATTTGAGTATTTTATTTTTATTTTGTGTATTTAAATTTTATTATTTTTATTTCTTATTTTGTAAAATTATAGAATAATTTTATACACACAAATATATTTTTATTTTAATTTCTTGATGTGTTTTGTATATTTAATAAAATAAAAGTATGTGTTGTATAGGTATAAGTACAGGTATAGTATCTATGTATATGATATATACAAGTATTTTTTTATTTTGTATTTTCTTTGCATTTTTATTCTAATTTTAATGCACATAATAATTATAAGTAATATTTACATAATTATAAAAAAAATATTAATAAAAAATAATAAATAATAAATTGAATATTTTAATCAGTACAACTATACAAGGTGGGTCCAAAACTCAACTTTCAAACCGTAGCTCCGCCAAATGCGAAACCACCGCCATTAAATAGCTTATTTTATTCTATATGCAATTAAAGGTGAATTTGATGCATTTGGAGTTGTCATTTGTGAGATATGGGTCTGGGAAGTTGGGATTCTGGATTTTTATTCAGACCATAACTTTTTATCTATACATTATTTTTCTGTGAAATCAATTTTGTATTTTTCTTTATTTAATTATCTACAACTTTCATGTACAAAGTTTCTTTATTTGATGTATAAAAAGTGGAGCCAAAAATAGGTCCCAAAATGAATGAAGAATGAAGAGAAAGTATAGGTATTTTATCTGTGTTTCTGACCTTATCTCCCCCTACTTTATTCCTGGTCGACCTATTCATCAAGATGCCTAGGTCTCGGGGTTTCGGGTCATAAAATATTTACAATATTTTATTCTTTTTCTTTTCTTTTATTTATTCTATAATTTTGGCTTTAATTACAGTATTTTATACACTAATTGAATGCACAGGCATGAATGCTAAGATGCTATATTTAAGGCTATTTACAGGCATTTGCTAGGGTTTTTGGTGCCAAAATGATAAAATAAAGATGATGAAATGTGGATTCATCAGTAAGCTGATCAGTCACTCTATTCCCGAGAGACTATGCCAAGTCCTTTTACGGCACTTGCATATCCCTAGAAACAGTGCTCGCATCCAATGCGAATGTTGCATCTTATGCAACTAATACTGAATCCTGTCAGTTATAGTATCCTTGACACTATAGCTTAACAATTGTTATAACCAGTATTTCCATAATCCTTATCAGAATACCCTTACTCCTGGAGATCTCTATCTCCTAAGGTATCCATAATTAAGACCTTTTATATCACTATCTATAAAGTCTTAAGTTCTTGAAGATACGACTTTGAGATCACTATTTCAAAAATATTTTCATATTTGAAGATATTGTTATCACTGCAATCAAGTGTTTTATCTCCTTAGTAGGATTAGTAACATTTACTACTCCCACTGCATGGCAGATATCTAACTTTTGTACACATCTAGCATACACTCGGCTTCTCGTAACTAATGCACAAGGGCAAGTAGTTCTAGCATTCACTTCCTCAACTCTTTGAGGTGCTATACCTTTAGATAGGTCAGTACCATATCTTAAGGGAAGGAAGCCTTTCTTGAAATTTTCCAGAAAATGGAACATGTCCAAGGTGTACTACTAATGTGACGGTTCCAATACCCTTTTCTCTTCGCTTATGAACATCTTCAGAACTAAGATCTAAGAGGTATCCTTGAGATCATATCTCAAGGTATGGAATATCCAGTCTATAAAACACTTATTATTATTCTTATATCATTCCAAATGATTAGGCTATCATCTACATATAGCACGATGAACACAATGGCACTCCCACTGAGCTTCACATGGTACATCAAGATTCTATCAGAAATCATAACATTTATAATTTCATCAAATCTTATGTTGCAACTACAAGAAGCTTATTCGAGTCCATAGATGGATTTTCTTTAGCTTGCACACCTTGCTTTCCTAAACCATGAAGCCCTGGGGCTACTTCATGTGAATATCCTCGAAGAGATATTCGTGGAGGAATGCAATCTTGACTTCCATCTTGAAGATGTCAAAGTCAAGTTGTGTAGCTACAGTCAGCAATAATATGATGAGTTTAAGCATGGTCACTGGAGATCAAGTCTCATCACAAGCAATGTCTTCTATTCAGTGTGCAGCTCAAGGGTACAAGTCGTGCTTTGAAGGTCTGTACCTTCTCATCAGGTTCCCTCTTTCTCTTGAAGATCCATTTACACCTTAATGGGTCTTACGCATATAGGTGGATCCTCGAGGGTCTATATACAACACTTGTATATGAAGTCTACTATAGACTTTATTGCTAACATCCATCTTTCCATGACATGATCTTCAGAAGCTTCATCACATGGAGTTCGTTCATTGTCAGATTTCTCTGACACATGGAATTTATCCTCAAACTCATTTGAAGAGGTATTAGTGGTTCATCTTTAATTGTCCTTTTTAGTTTCTGATTTTAGGAGCCTCATTATCTTCTCAAGAATAATGAGTTCCTTCACTTCATTTTCATCTTGATTCTCAAGAGAGTTATCCTCTAAAAATCATATCCTTAGAGATGAGATCTTTTAAGAATCTCAAGGCATAAAGTAGGTATCCAATACCATCCTTTATTTTCCTAATTAAGTAACACTCTCTGATGCTAGATTCCAGCTTACTAGCATGGAACCTTATAAGGATATATAATGTAGTCTCTACCACATATATATACCTAGGAAAGATCAAATCATGTCACACATGATCGATTGTATCTCCCTATAACTCTATTGAGTTTAGGGGCATTAGGAGGATTGAGATAGGAATGGCATTCATATCTCCATAAGGTATTCCTTTGAATTCATCTAATAGGTACAAGCTACCTAGGTTAGATCAAATTCATTTCATCTTCCTTCAAACTTTGGTTCTAAATCAAAATTATGAAATCTTTGAACATTTCAAACCTTTCTAAGGTGAAGGGAAGAAATCTCATGTCACAAATAATCATTAAATGATATTACATATCATCAATGTTCATTATGATACAGATGATCCACATACATCAGTATGTATGAGATCTTTAATACCTTGGCATCTTACACCATTCCTAGAGATGGGAACATTGGACAATATTACTTTGAGTACAATATTCCAAAAGTATGTAAGATTTGAGATTTTAGACATTCTAAAGTTCATCTCTTACTTGTCTATTGATCTCATCAGCAGGCTAATGTCCAAGATCTGATGCCAGATCATTGTCAAATGTTCTTTATCCTCCTATTGATCTTATAAGGTTTAATTTTCAGTATTTAGAAATGTTAATGAACCATTCATTAATCTTCTAATTTAGTAGAGTCCACTAGGTCTTAGATTATCTGAAATATATCCATCATAACTCTTTATGACAGATCTATTCCAGAATTCTTGTTTATTTCCAACATTTAGAAATAAACAATGAGTGTATTCTAATATCCAGGTCATAGTCATTCTCTAATAATAAGGGCTCTCCCACTGAAAATATGAAGTCTATCTATCCAATAGAGATTGTTGCAACAAATGCATCAATATCCATGTGGATGACTGTTAAACCTTAAGATCAAATTTTCTAGTCTTCTAAAACATATGCAACCAATTGCAAGTGATAAGAAGAATGCGATACAATTATTAGACTTTCATCTTATCAAATAAGAAAGTCAATTTCAATGATTATATGTAGATGTGAATTATTTCAATGCATTATCCGTGTCCTTCTCTAAGGATCTAGACAGACTTGATAGTCATACTATCAACACATCAGCTCATTGTAGTATTTGGCATTCATCCAAGTCTTTGGATGTCATATGTGTGGAAATTAAAGAAGTACAGTCAACTCTTTGACTTTTCTTCTAACTTGGATCCGACCCATGCTTCCACTGTGCTTCTTTCATCTCTAAACAACCTTTGCTTATGACAAAGGATCTCTTATGCTGAATTCAAAAGGTTTCAATATAAGAGTATTTCGACACTTATATATGCTTCATTTATTCATGTAATATGAACATTATGAAGCTTCATGAATGACCAGAGTATAAATAGTAGGATGATGACACTCATCATATCTACATGCATCTTAACTCTTAAAGACTTAGGTTCAGGTGGGTATTCAAACATTTTTGAATACATCATCTCTTATAGAGCCACCTTTCTGCATAATGCAGTGAATCATGTCATTCATGATTAAATGTCAAGAGCACATATGTATGCCAGAACATCTTCTTAGAATTATATAAAGATTATTTGACAATTGCAGTCATCATCGACATGTCACTTCCAAAGTACATTCGATGAGAGATCAAGACTATAGATACATACAAACCCTAGGGTTGTAGTCCTATTATCTATTTAATTGTCATTCCTCGATATTATGAGGAAACTTGCACATTGCAACCACATACAATGTGTGTCTAATTGCAAGTACAATATCTTGATCATGGATCCAATCCATGATATTTTACTGGTTATTATTGAATATATTATTGAGTGGGTTTGATGAAGGATTATCTAAAATAAAAAATTTCTATAAATATATATAAATATATATATACACATTTTACTTTGATTTAGGAATTTTATATCAAAGTCGTCTTGCCTTGTCAACACTGAAAGTTCATTCCCTTAATCACTTTCAATGTAAGAGATATTCTTACCTATATATCTCTAGCATGATATGGGATCTCCTTTTTACCTTTGTTACATCCCAATAATATGAGAACATGTAACTCAGATAAAAAGAAGCGGGAACGCATTCCGCCTTGAAAGTCCAACTTGCATCTCCCAATTCAGTCTTTAACACTCGGGCCCACCACCCCTAAGGTGATGTCGACCCGTTATTAATTGAACCAACCGTTAATAGGAATACAACTCGCTACGCACAATCCAATATCGCCCCAATAATATGAGTACCCAATATTGGGGTCATTACGCATATGTCCTTACTCTTTCGAGAAGCGAAGAGCCCGATCCAAATAGATCATATGCAGGAGCTATCACTTCGGACAGGTGTCTCCCACATACCATATCTGGCGACAAAATCCTTCTCCTTGGTGGGAGACCATGGATGTCACTTATGTGATCCTCCACCTCATATTCAAATTTTAATTAATTATCATGAATCATATTCATATAAATAATTCTTCCAAGGTAAATTCACATCTATTCATAATAGAGTGTTTTAATTGGATAAAATTAATTCAATCTCATTAAATAAATTATTAATCCAATTCAATCAACAAACTTGATTGTTTTTACTTGAATACATAGATGGTATTATCTCAAAGTACGTATTAATTCGAATTTTAATAATTAGAAAAAAAATACCTTGATTTCTCCGGCATTATCGAGTCCCTACCCGTTGTCATGGCTAGTTCCGACAGGAGTAGGACAGACCGCAACCGATGTGATCCGCTACCCCAACGCTCCCTGACTAGACACCATATCCACCTTAGGAAAGGATAATGACAAATAGATCAATGTGTACTTTGAGATGATCATCGGTTCTTCAACCTAAATTATACCATATAGTAATAATCAAAACATTTTTTATTATAAGGAAATTTACTAGACAAATTCCCAATCCTATTCAAGCAAGGAGTTTGATGATTGTGTTTCAAATTTTGATCTAGATCAAATCGAATAAATTTATTGGTTGAGGCCATGTCAATTAAGGAAATAATCATCATTAAATATTTCTCAAATATTTTCCAGAATTATTTTATGAAATTAACAATTAATTTCATTAATTGACAATCACATGGTTCTTGATAATCATGCAATTTCCGACAGTGACCCTCACTAACTAAAAATACCATATCTCATTCATTTTAAATCCAAATTAAGCAAAATCAATTTTCCGAGATTGATAACTTGATTTAAAAATGAAACCATGTGATAGACATGCATTTCCAAGCATTTAAAACCGTAATTAACATCTTAATACGTCTCTAATCGCCATACCCAAAATAGTGGATATATAGTCAATAAAATGACCATATCTTGAGCAAACCCATATCCTATAGCTTCCTTATTTAATAAGGAACAAGTGATTAATTTGTGTTTAAACATTTTAAACAAGGCCGAATTTATTCACTAAACAGAGATGCGAAAATGAAATGCAGCAAAACTTTCGCAACCTTAACGAACCCAAGTAGTCCTAGGTTTACGGATCGTATCCAAAACCTTCGAACTAAGGATCTGATACCACTTGAAGGATATGGGATAATTCTCAAGCGCATCATGGAAGCGTGAGCGTCGTATCGAATACGACGAAGAACGACTAGTCGGAGTAGTTGTTCTATGCAGCGGAATTTAAAAGTTTCATGTGATGAAACCACATGATCCAAGAACGATTCTCAGATCGTTTCATCTAAGACCACAACAAGTATAAAGGAATACCTCTTGTAGCCTGATTGATCGAGTCTCTATGAAAAGAGACCTCCTATCTCAAGTCCGACCGTCGGAGAAGACGCTTACGAGCACGGTGATGAGTCGCGTGATCCTCGCAATCCAACAAGTTAATCCAAGCACGATAAACTCCTGATCTCGTCGTACGAGATCGAACACCTTCTTCGTGAGCGGAACACTCCAAAGAAGATGGAGAACCAAAGAACGTCGAGGTGGCTGCGCGGGGCAAAGCGTCGACGATGGCTTCTCCTCTAGGTCTTGGTGGACGGCCACCAATAGAGAAGGAGAGAGGCTTAACGTGTGGAAGAGGGAGAGAGAGAGTTGTATCTCAATTGCATTGCCCTAGAGAGCAAGGGTGCCTCTCTATTTATAGTGTTTTGGGAGTCCATGGATCACAATCCATGGATACACCAAATCAATAGATGAGATTGATTCGTGTTTAATCCAATGGTCAAGGTTGTTGTTGGTAAAAAAACCAACAACCAATAACTTAATTTAGATTAAATATATAATTCAATCCTAAATCAAATCTAACAAATAAGAAGATAACTAACATGGAGATAATGTCTTCCCATAGATAAGGGGGACGGCCACAATTCCATATAGGACTTGGTAGCCGTCCACCCATTATCAAGGTGAAGGCTATCTCATGTGTTATCATGAGATTACATATCTCCATGAAAATCTCCATTATTGTTCCAACAACTTTTGTTGTGAATTATTCTACAAAATTAATTCACAATTAATTATGAGAATATTGCAATCTTACCATTGGAAATTTGTGAATCATATTCACAACCCAAAATAAAAGTTAATTTATATTTTCAATTAATTACACCATGTCAATCCAATTCACATCAATAAATAATTAACAAATATAAATAATAATAAACTCTCTAATACATTGTAAATCACATTTATAATATATTATGAATAATTTGGACATTTCTATCCACATTATTCTTATCTGCAATAATTAAATCACATTTAATTATATTGGATAATTTTCCACATGCATCAAGATAATTAAATCACATTTAATTATCATTCTCTCAATGCTTAGATTGAATTCAACTATGGAATTATTCATGAACCCTTTCAAGAATAATGCGCTTTCTCCGCAGATACTTGGAGATAAAGGCAGGACGATTGTATTGTTCACGTATAGTGACTTGGATATTGAGATCACATCTCAAATCCAGATCTCATAGACCTCTTATAAATGCTTGATTAAATCAAGGCCGTAGACATAATCTTCTCATTTCATCTGAATCTCATTCAGATCAATGTCCAATATATGGACTAATATTAGGTCACTTCTTTACTGAGAGGAGTCACTAAAATCCAAACTTGTTTCATCACTCCCTCCGAATAGAAGCGTCATAGGTATACAATCGTTTATGATCACATCACCCTCAAGTATTCCCAACACCTGTAAATCCTGCATACTGGAAGACCTATGATCATCCTGAAGATATAAATCAATTTTACACTGTCATCTTCAGGGTTTGATCACCAAGTTTCTCAATCTTGGTCATTGGGAATAGGTATAGATCATATGTTTTCCCGAAGCATATATCTTACCTTCAAATTCATGTCATGCTTCCAAAGCATGATGACCATGCATGGAATTTGATCAATCCCAATACCTCCTGAGTGAGATCATGTCTTCCGGTTCAGAAGTGAACCTGTATGATCCCTTTGAGAGATCGTATTAATCATATGCCCTTATATGCACACCAGCTCACTGGTGTATAGACCTTGGCTAGGTCATCAACCTATTGGTCTGCCAAATGTACATACTCAGACATATAGTAACACATCTGTCTCCGGTCAAAGGATGTGTGCCTATGTTGTGACAGTATTCAACATAGGTCTTTGGTTATCTCGATCTCGTTAAGTCAACCCATTGACTCAACTAATCTGACACCTCCGAATCACTATTCCCATGCAGAGGACCTGCATCAAGAGGTCGGTCAGATATCAGCCAAATGAGAAAGGATTGCCATCTCCTATTCAGGCTAGAGATCATCACTTAACAATCATTTGATGATGCTTGATGAGTCCTCTATCTAACTCCTTAGATATTCATCCAAGCATCAGCCTCTATGATTCAGTCAATGAATCAACAGCTGTATGATTATCAAGTTGGCCGTGGTATATAACCCTTATTGTACAGAGGGACCTATTATGCAAATTATTTATTCCTCATTTCAGATCAGGGAATGATTTTCGCAATAACAATTATTGCATAATGGCTCGTCGTGGGCTCGCATGTCCAACAGATCTGACCGAGGTGGTGATTACCTCTCATATGAATTCAAGGAATACCTTAAAGAGAAAGGAATTGTCTCCAATATCACTCCCCTTGGAACTCCCCAATTTAAAGGTGTTGTTGAAAAATGCAATAGGTCCATTATGGACATGGTCTGTTCAATGATGAGTAAAGCACATTTCCTACTTAGTTTCTAGGGATATGTAGTAGAGACTGCAATATATATCCTAAATAAGATTCCCAGTAAGTCTGTGCCTAAAACTCCTCGTGAGCTTTGTTATGTAACCAAACCCGGTGTTTAACACTTGAGGGTTCGGGGTTGCTTGGTCCATGCGAAGAACATGGATGCAAGTAAGCTACAATCTCGCATTCGTGAGTGATACTTCATTTGTATGTTAAGGATGGTATTGGATACCAACTTTATGACCCTGAGACATAGAAGGTATTCATCTCTAGAGATGTAAAATTTTTGGAGGATGACTTCCTTAAGAGTCAAGATAAAAATGAAGTGAAGGAGCTCATTGAAACCCCTGAGGATTCTGAGCTTCCTGGACTAGAAACTGAAGAAGTGAATGAATATGAAACACCCGTACCTATTTGAAGGAGTTCGAGGGTGGTTCCCACCTGAAAGGTACGGATTTCATGTGTCAGGTGAAACTGACAATTATCCAGCTTCATTAGATGAAGCACTCACAGATCATGACATGGATAGATGGATGTTAGCAATGAAGTCAAAATTTGACTCCATACATAAAAATGATGTATGGACCCTAGAGGATCCACCCAGCAGGGTAAAGCCCATTGGGTGTAAATGGATCTTCAAGAGAAATAGGGGACCTGATGGGAAGGTAGAGACCTTCATGGCACGGCTCGTAGCCAAAGGCTACAATGGAGAGAAGGCATCGACTACGATGAGACATTCTCTCTTGTGGATATGCTTAAGTCCATCAGGACACTACTAGCTATAGTTGCATATCTTGACTACGGCATATGGCAGATAGACGTCAAGATGACTTTCCTCAATGGATACCTCGAAGAGGATGTCTATATGGAGCAGTCCTAGGGCTTCATAATCAAGGAAGGCAAAGTGTGCAAGCTGAAGAAATCCATCTATGAGCTCAAACAAGCTTCTCGTAGCTAGAACATCGGATTTGACAAAACCATAAAGAGTAATGATTTTGTGCATAATCCTGATGAACTGTGTGTGTACAAGAAGCTTAGTGGGTGCGTCATTGTGTTCACCATGCTTTACGTAAATGACATCCTTATCATTGGGAATGATATAAGTATAATGGTCGGTGTTAAGATTTGGCTATCTCGTACCTTCAAGATGGAAGATCTTAGAGAAGCCTCTTACATCTTGGGTCTGAAGCTGTTCAGAAACTAAGAAAAGAGGATCTTGGGATTATCACAACATGAGTACATTAAGAAGATCTTGGAGTGTTTTCATATGGTGAACTCCAAGAAAGGCTTCCTTCCCTTAAGACATGGTATCCACCTTTCTAAAGGGATGGCTCCTCAAAGTGTTGAGGAAAAGAAAGCCATGGCTAGATGCCCCTACGCATCAGTTTTAGGAATCTTAATGTACACTATGATGTGTACAAGGCCAGATATCTACCATGCAATGGGAGTGGTAAGTCGTTACCAGTCCTGCTATGGAGAGATCCACTGGAATGTGGTGAAGAACATCTTCAAGTATCTGAGATGAATGCAAGATTACATCTTGGTCTTTGGGGATGGTGATCTCTAAGTCTTGGGATACACAGATTCAGACTTCCAGTAAGATATTGATGATCAAAAGTCGACATCATGGTTTGTGTTCCTGTTGAACAGTGATGTTGTGAGATGAAGAAGCAAGAAGCAAGACACTAGGATCAATTTGACAATAGAAGCTGAATACATTACTGCATCAGATGCTGCAAAGGAGGCGGTGTGGTTGTGGAAGTTCATCCTAAAGCTTGGTGTAGTTTCCTCTAATACTCCCATCCCATTACTCTGTGATAACACAGGAGCCATAGCTCATGCGAAGGAACCTAGATGGCATCAAAAGAAAGCACGTCGAAAGGAAATACCACATCATTCGGCATATTCAAAAACGTGGCGACATCATCATTACCAAGGTGGCCTCTGCCGATAGCATTGTTGATCTGCTTACCAAATCTTTGACATAGAAGGTTTTCGACCAGCATGTAATGAGTATGGGTTTAAGGATTGTACATGAATGGTTTTGAGGGCTAGTGGGAGATTGTTAGCCATGTGAGCTCGAGACGAATCATTCTTATCATAAATGTTATTGTAATGTTTGATTTATCAATAAAAAGTTATTGATTTATTGCACTCCCTATCTGAGATTAAATGAATGAATGCACTATAAGGTCCCTTAGTACAATTAGGGTTATGTACCATGACCATCTTGATGATCATGTAGTTTTTGATTCAATTGTCAAGTCATAGAGGTTGGTGCTAGGATGAA
Organism: Ottelia alismoides; assembly: GCA_037367405.1. Lineage (NCBI taxonomy): Eukaryota > Viridiplantae > Streptophyta > Magnoliopsida > Alismatales > Hydrocharitaceae > Ottelia > Ottelia alismoides. The sequence goes on along the minus strand of JAZKJV010005812.1, from coordinate 67,165 downwards.
TATATAAAGAGATAGATTTTGGACTCATCAAGCACTGTCAAATGATTGTTAAGAGATGATCTCCAGACTGAGTAGGAGATGGCAATCCTTTTCTCGTTGACCTGATATCTGACCAGCCTCTTGATGCAAGTCCTCTGCATAGGAATAGAGATTCAGATGTATCGGATTAGTTAGGTCAAAGAGTTGACTTAACGAGATCGAGATTCGCGATATAGGCATGCATCCTCTGATCGAAGATAGATGTATTGATATATGTCTGAGTATGTACGTTTGGCAGACCGATAGTTTGATGGTCTAATCAAGGTCTATATATCGGCGAGCTGGTGTGCATACAAGGGTTTATGAGTAATATGGTCTCTCAAAGGGACTATACAGGTTCACTTGGGAACAGAAGATATGAGCTCACTCATAAGGTATTGGGACTAATCACATTCCATGCATGGTTATCTTGCTTTGGAAGCATGATAAGAATTTGTAGGTATGATATATGCTTTTGGAATTCATATAATCGATACCAACTCCTAATGACCAAATGAGAAACTTAATGATAAAACCCTAAAGATGACAATGTAAATTGATATATATCTTCGAGTTTATTCTAGGTCTTCCAGTATGCAGAGTGTATAGGTATTAGGAATACATGAGGGTCATGTGATCATAAACGATTGTATAACCATGACGCTTCCATTCCAAGGGAGTGATGAAACATGCCTGGATTTTAGTGACTCCTCTTAGTAGATAAGTAATCTGATCTTGGTCCAAATGTCGGACAGTGATCTGAATGTGATTCAGATGCAATGAGAGGATTAGATTTACGGTCTTGCTTTAATCAAGCATCAATGATAGGTCCCCGAGATCTGTATTTGAGATGTGATCTCAATATACAAGTCACTATACGTGGAACGTACAATCGCCATGTCCCTACCTATAAGTATCTACGGAGAGAGCGCATTATTCTTAAAAATTTTCAAGAATAATTCTATTGTTAGACTATACACAAGTTTTGAGAATGAGTAGTTAAATGTGATTTAATTATCATGAATAATGTGAATTTGATTCGTATTACTTATATGCGTGAGAATGGTGATCTAATATAATTAAATGTGATTTAATTACCATAGATATGAATAATGTGGATAGCACTATCCATATTAATCATGCAAATTATAAATTTAATTTATAATATATCAGAGAGAGCTATTTGTAAATAACATTTACAATTTAAATGTTGATGTGAATTGGATTCACATTGGACAATTAATTCAAAATGCAATTTACATTTTATTTTGGGTTGTGAATGTGATTCACAAGTTTCCAATGGCATGATTGCAATGTTCACAAAATAAATTGCGATCAAAGCTTTGGATTGCGAGAAGCATGTGATTAATCACCATGCTCGCAAGCGTCTCTCCTATCGGATCGGACTTGAAACAGGAGGTCTCTTACGTTAGAGAGTACGATAACAACCACGCTTCAAGAGGTAATCATTATTCTTGTATGTGGTTTGATGAAACGATCCAAGAAATGTTAATGGATCATGTGGTTTCGTCATTTAAATTTTTTAAAATTCTGTTGCACCGAGCGACTAGTGCGACTAATCGCTCCGTTTGCATATGATGCGATCTTCACGCTTCCGTGATGCGCTTAAGGATCTTTCCATATACTTCACAGCACAACTTACATGTGATTATTAATGCCAAGCTAACCAATGATCAAGAGACTTGATTAATGAATGTTTAAATGAGAAATCAAAAGGCCATTGGATGGACTTTAGATGATCTTAAAGGAATTATCCCAAACTACTGCACACATCACATCTATTTAGAATAAGGGCTCGACCTTTATGTAAGATGCATAGGAGATTGAATCCAAATATGCAAGAGGTTGTAAAGAAAGAGATAATCAAATTGTTGGATTCTGATATTATCTATGTCATTTCAAATAGCCTATGGGTAAGTCTAGTTCAAGTAGTACCCAAGAAAGCAGGGCTAACTGTAATCATTAATGATAAGGGAGAATTAGTGCCAACCAGAACTGCATCATCAAGGCGAGTTTGTATTGATTATCAAAGATTGAATGACACCATAAGAAAAAATTATTTTCCGTTTCCATTCATAGACCAAATCATAGAGCAATTGACCGATAAAGAATATTTTTATTTTTGGGGGGGATATTCAAGGTACAACCAGACAGCTATTAAACCCTTAGACCAGGAAAAAAACTACACTCACTTTCCCTTACGACACCTATGCTTTCAAAAGGATGCCATTTGGATTATGCAATGCACTAGCCACATTTTCAAAGATGTATGTTAACGATTTTCACTGAGATGGTATGGGACTTTATGGAGATATTTATGGTTGACTTTTCAATCTTTGGGGTTTCATTTGATTCATGCATTGAATACCTAGATCATGTCCTTAAGAGATGCACACAAGTAAACCTGGTTATATTATGGGAGAAAAGTCATTTCATGGTAATTAGTGGTATTGTCTTGGGACACATTGTATCCAAGAGGGGGATGGAAGTATACAAAGCCAAGACTGATTTTATTACAAAATTTCCTCCTCCCACTTCAGTCAATCAAGTCCGATCCTTTTTAGGTCATGTCAATTTTTATCGATGCTTCATAAAAGACTTTTCTAAGGGTTTGAGGCCACCTATCGAGCTTCTAGCCAAGGATAATAATTTCCAATTTGATGACAATTGTCTTACTCTCTTCACCACACTTAAGGACCTAGTAACGCAGGCGCCAATTTTACAACCTCCGGATTGGACCCTTCATTTTGAGATCATGTGATATGAATATGATGTTGGGTAGTTGATGAATCTCCATTTCATCACCTTCATTCTATCATCTTGGCCTTAAAAACCCTAGCTAATGCATGTAAATAGCATTTATTTGTACAAATTAGCATTCATTATTTATTGCATTAATTGTATATAAAACATAATTTTTAACGCCAAAATTATAGAATAAAGAGAACAAAAGAAAAAATAATAAAATATCTAATATATTTTATGACCCTGAACCCCAAGACCAAGTCAAGAATTGAGTTGGTCGACAAGGAATAAAGTAGGTGGAGATAAGGGTCAAAATAGAAAAAAAAACCCAAACTCTTTTATTCATTATTTATGCATTTTTGATACCTATTTTATTCTTTATTATTTATTCATCAAATAAAGAAACTTTGTACATGAAAGTCGTAGATAATAATGTAAATAAAAACACAAAATTGAGTTCGTATAATACAAAGTGTTCATTTTATACACAAAATAAAAAGCCAAAAACCCAACTTCCTAGACCCATATCTTTCAAATAAAAACTCAAAACATATTAAAATCATCTCTAATTGTATATAACTTTTCATAAGCAATTTAATGGTGGCGGTTTTATATTTTTTGGAGTTACTGTGTGAAAGTTAGGTTTTTGACCCTCAATGTATATTATACCGATTAAAATATTCAATTTATTTATTATTCATTATTTTTACAGATTTATATTTTTTATATTTTTGTAATTATTATTTATAACATATGTGCATAATGAAACTAAATAAGACCAAAAAGAAAAATAAAATAAAATAAGTCTATGTGAAAATATAGGCAAAATACATACGTTATACATGTATATAAATAAGAGGAGTCCCTATTCTTTTATTCTTTATTCTTTTATTTTTTTTGTAATATTGTAAATTTTATCTATATTCTATGAAAAATACAAACTAAAATAAAACTCAATAAAATACATTAAAATAATATTTATATAATACAGGTAAAATACCTATACATATACCTATAAAATATACATTTCTATTTATCTAAGTGTACAAATTACATCACAAAAATATAATAAAAATATATTTATATACCCAAAAATAAGTTGTAAATATATAAAATAAAAGAATAAAATAATAAAATAAAATACATAAAATAAAAATAAAAATGTACAAAATATAGGCAAATATACCTATAAATACACTATTAAAATTAACTACAAATAAAATACACTATAAATAAATAAAAATCATAACAAAATACTACATTAAATAATAAACATTTTTTATTTTATATACAAAAAATAATAAAATCATTTATTATATTAAATAAAATAAAATATGAATAATTGTTGTTACATATTCTGAGGGGTCTTACTTATATTAATTATGAACATTGTCGTTGCAACCCAATCAAGCGTCAACAAACAAAAAAAATTCTTCTCAAGCTACAAAATAATTACAAGAGAATAATGAAGCGAGAGAAATTTTTTTGCTACTTATATACCTATATAGCGGACAGGATCGAACTAAAGGAGGCTACAATTCCGAAGGTTATTCAAATATTGAGAGAAATTGAATTAAGAGAAAACGTAGGAATCTCAATGGCAAACTATCTTGGTTTTTTATGATTTTTTTGTCTTTCATTTTAATATTTTTTTATTACTATTTTCTATTTTCTGTTTTCAAATTTTTAGTGATTTTAATTTTGTAAAATTTTTTATTTACAAAAATAAAGAACAATATGCATAAGTGAAGAAATACAGTCACCACACTTTTCTTATATTTTTCAAAATAGTCATAAATTCTCAGAAAAATCCAGAGAAATTTTTTTTGGGTTTTAAAGGATTTGAAATATTTTAGGAAATTTTTATAAAATTTTCAAATGTTTTTATATTTTTATAAAAATCAAACATTGGCAAAAATGATAAACAGTGTACAACCTGGAGTAATTTGCAACTTAAAAAAAATTAATTACCCAAAACTCCTGAAAACTATTTTTATGCTAAATTATAGACAAATATCTGCAAATAGAAAGTGAAATCATAATTTTTGGATTTTTACGGAAGTTTTTATGATTTTTCTAAGATTTACGTTATTATTCAATTTTTGGGGTTTGAAAAGAATTAATGCACGAAATTTGCATAGAAATTAAAAGACAATGAAAAGAAATTAGTCTAATTTTTTTTGGAATTTTTAGAGCAATATTCAAATTATTATGAATTTTTGAATTTGAGGAAGAGAAAATGGCATTATTTTTTATTTTTTTAATAATAACAAAGGAAAATAAAATGCAATGAAAAATTTATACAATGGAGAGACACAAATCAGGAGTCTAAATTAATTTTTTTTTAAGAATTTGTTGAACATGAATCACATTTATTCCAATGATAAAGCATGCAAAAAGAAGTATGGAAAGCAAGAACTGAATTGTAATTATTCGAAGTTTTTGAAAAACGATTAACATGAACTAAAATAGAAGGCAAAAGGTAAAAATTACCCAGTTGCCTGTGCTACACACGACTTGAATTTGGAGAGGGATTCTTTGTAATAACGAGAACTTCCAAGTGTAGCAATGCAAATTTCCAATATTTTAATCTCCCTTAGGGTTTCTTCTTTCTTTCATTCAAGGAAGCAAAAGGGGCAGGGGGACTGAAGGCGACGCCGCCTTCTGTTCTCTTCTCCAATGCACAGGGACTAAGTGCACAGTCGCCTCCTTTCTTCCTTCACGTCCAAGTCAACCGGTGATCGTGGGACTTTTCTCCACCACGATGGCAGTCTGGACGTGATGTGGTTGTAGCTGGCTCCATGGAGTGATGGTGGTTGCTCCCCGGTAAACGGCGACACGAGTTGATGGTGGAGGTAATGGCGGCGTGGGTTCCTGCCACTCGTGCAGGCAGTTGGGGTGTGCGGTGGCAACCCGTAGCGGATGTGGTGGAGTTGCAGGTGGCTAGATGGAGGGCGCCGGCGCTCAAGGAGGTCGTCGATGCGAGGTCGGGTGGTTGATGTAGGCGACTGGTGTGATAGCGGAGTCGAGCGACGGTGAACGAGGGGCTCCCGACGATCAATGGAAGGAGCAATGATGGCACGCTGGAGTCGACGGAGGGGCAGTGTGTCCGGCACAGTGTGGAGGGTTCCAGATTTGGCATAGGCGGAGCCGCGGTGGCGGCAGCAGGCGATCGAGGGGGGGGCGCTTTGGGCTTCAGGCGTAGATGGACGGCGTGCGTGGCCGGGTTGTTGTTTTTTTTTTATTTTTTTTATTTTTGTAAAAATATAACAGAGAGACTAATTTTTTATTTCTTTTATTTTTTAAGAAAAACAAAAAGCTATAACAGAAGAAAAAAATTATTTATTTATTTTGTTTTTTATTTATCGTGCAAAAAATGTTAGAAAGAAAGAGAAAAATGTTTTTTTGTTTTTTTTATATTTTTATTTATAAACAAATTAGGATGTGAGCATAAAAACTCGATCCTAAAATCAAAACGGAAGACATGAACAAGTGCGGTTCTGCAGAAAATGGTGAATGGAACCGGTTCTCCGACCACTGTGTGTGGTCGAAGGTGAGAGATCGTGCGAGGTGAAAAGAACGCATGTAGATTGAGAACGTGAGATGAAATATCGGATCGGGCGAATCAAATCATGATTGTGGATTCTAAGATCTGAATTATAAAAATGACGATGAAATAAAGAAGTGAAAAATAAAACTAAGATTAACCTAAGATTAAAAAAACAAGAGAAGAAAAATGTGGATCTCACCTTTGGAGCGGAAAATACTGTAATTGCCTCGACGAAGGTCGACTCGTTATCACCGGACGGCTCAGAGGAAAGGCACTTCTCTGCGACAAGATAGCTCTCGGAGAAAAGGCTCCTCTCACCAAAGATCAATTCAGTTGAAATGAGGGAGAAGGAGCCATATAAATAGAAAAGATAAGAATTCGAAATTAAAATTGAAATGAGATAAAGAGATAAGGAAAAAATTAAAATGAGATAGAGATAAGAAAAGGATAAATGTTAAAATTATTTACAAAAATTAATTTTTTTTGTATTTTTGTCACTTAGTTAAATTGAATAAAAGTGCTAATTTTTTTTTATTTTTTTGTGGTGGCTATTTAAGAATAGCAACTATATACATATAATATATACATATGGTACATTATATATATAGCCAAATAAGGAAAATAGTTTTTGTTTTAAAATTTTTATTTTTTTTATTTTTTTAAATAATTAGTAAAAATATTTACAAATATTTATAAATACAATATGTACAAATACAGGGTAAAATTGCACAAACTACCCTAGAAAACCGACTTTTCAACCGTAACTCCAAAAATTATGAGCCATTTTAAAGATAATTTAATTTAGAATACAATGGAAGTGAGTTTGGTTCTTGAGTTCATATGGAGCCAAAATTGGTCTTTCAATTATTGCTTAGTGGCTTTTTCCAAGTGTGGTTGCTTTTATTTTGTGCATGATTTTATTTTGCAAACATTTTTATTAATTAGAACACATTTTTATTTACAACTTTTGTTTTGAAAATTATTTGGTTTGAGGTCAATTGATGTACAAATAAAATATTGTAAGTATACAAATATACACAGCACACACATTTTTTTTGGATTTTTTAAATTAAGGACCCTATCTCCCCCTAATTTTTTTCCTGGTCGATCAGGTCAAATTTTGACCTTCTCTCGGGGTTCGGGCCAGCCTGTATCTATTACATATATGCAGTCTTCCTTTTTTCTTTTCTTTATTATTTATTTATTTATTTTAGGTTAAAATGGTAATAAGTGTACAATATTGACACACAGATGCAAGTTAGTAAGAATATGGAATTAGTATTATATACAGGTTTTTTATAAGGGATTTTAAGCTAAAATAAATGAATAAAGATGGTGAAATGCATATTCATCATCCCCCTATGCTTTACCTTTTCTAGTCCCTTAGAAAACACTTATTTGAAAGAATAAGTGAATAAAAAGAAAAAGAAAAAGAAAGGAAAAATAAAGAAATTAGTACAATATTGAGTATTAAACTTATCTTCATAAAATTGTAGTATGGAGTTCTGTCAGACCTTTGGATTATTAGCGTGGCGGAACTTTAATGGGAGATGGATTTAAAACCTAACAGCCTCTAAGTTCCATAAGACTCCTATTCAGGTCTCCTCAACAGTCAGGTCAGAACAAGTCTACATACACAAATTCTTATGACTATGGATCTTTGCTTGTACAATGTAAATGAAATATATAGCTCCCCATCTCAAAAGTAGCAAAGAAACAGCTTCCCTCAACAAGGTAACTCTAGTCCCCCGGTCTAGAATCTCTTTCCTCGAGGAGCGAGGATATTCCCTTCTAAGTTCAAGTACAACCAGCTTAAGAAGAGGAGATGGAGAAAATAATGGATGATAACCAGTGTAGCTACCTATCCTTGGATGCATGACCAGTGTAGCCAAGTCATCCAGCTGCAAGCTTACAAATATTTGATTTTGAATCTCTTATTAATTTCCTCTTTTTATCCTTGTATATACACTACGCCAGGCATTTTACTTTTCAATCAGGTCTGTCCACTTTTGGAGATTCTGTATTTTCCCACTTTTTTTTGAAAATATATACAAGATGCAGCATGTACATAAGGAATTTTTCCTCTTGAGCTAGTAGACTATCCCTCTTTTGAAGCATTATTGCAACCCCAGCATCTTGCTTTAGACCTCAATGCCACCAGACCAGGTTGAGATGCACTTCCCTCCCTAGAGGAAGACGAGAGGTTCCGTCTAGAAGTACTGCCCTTGCATGCTACTCCAAGCCAAAATATTCAGCCTCCTCATTACCTCCTCCATGAAGAGCTACGTGTAGAGTGCTTGTCCAAGATAAGCCACGGTCTGAAAGAATCATGCATGTGTTGTTAAATGTTCTACTTAGACTAATTAAGATGACATATGAACATAGTCTTATGGACTCAAAGAATTAAGTTACTGGGACCTGAAAAATCTTAACTCTGGTTCTTATAAGGTTCCTTTGAAATTAAGTGGATTAAGGCCCAACTAATCTCCATTCTTTAATTTTATTCCAAATTTAGTTTAAATGTCAATACTACCTAAAAAATGCACATGCAATGCAAGAAATATGTACAATGCAAAAAAGCAATTTTTTTTTAAATAATTTTCTAATTTTGAACTTTTTATGCGTTTTTTTGAAAAAGCAAGGAATTACATGCAAATGGAGTTTTTTATGCAACTTTTTTTATAGATTTTTGGTTTTGTAGTTTTTTTTCAAAAAAGGAAAAAGGGTTAGTAAAATATATACAAGTATATACAAGAATTTTTTGTTTTTTTTGTTTTTTTGTTTTTGTTTTAGTTTTATGTTTTTTTAAGATAATAAAGGTCTATATACACACACTTGTATTTTATGAATTTATATACAAATCCCCAAAAATAATCATTAAAAGTACGAGTTATGTCTAAAGTATATATACAATATATACGACACCCCCCTATACTTAGCTCAAACTTTGTCCTTAGTGATCAGAGAGCGGCAAAGGAAGACATAACTCATGCTAAGTATAGAAAAGTGAAAAGACTCATATGCTACAACGACTCGAAGAGAAAATGAAAAGAATATAAGCCGGTGATCCCCCTATACTTAGGATCAAGTAATCCTAAGTATAGAAGACTATACAAAAGGAGAAAACCGATGCAGAGAGTATACGGACTCAATGAAAAAAACACAAAAAAGATGAGATGAACAACATCACCCCCCATACTTAGGGTAGAGTATCCCTAAGTATAGGCAACAACAAAAGTGATTAACAGGATGAATATGAACAACACAAATAATTCACCCCTCTATACTTAGGATAAAGCACATCCTAAGTACAGCATATATACACACACATGGAAAATGGATGAATAATAAAACGGAAGAAGAAAGAGTAAAACGAAAGGATATACAAGAGGAGAGGATGCTTATGTATCAGACATAGAAGATGGAATCAAAAGATCATCATCTGATACCACAGATACAGAATCATTAATGGACAAGAATGTATCATGATCTAGATATGGCTTCAGTAACTATCCGTTCACTACAAATGGTTGTGCGTCACATGACAACCCAGATATGACAATACTCCCATTGTCATGCACTGCTCTCACAATGAACGGTCCTGACCACTTGCTTTTCAATCTTCCTGGAAACAGCTTCAACTTAGCATCAAATAACCAAACTTTCTGATCAGGGGAGAAATTCTTCCTTCGAATGTGATTATCATGCCAGCGCTACTCTTTCTCCTTATTCATGAGTGATTTATCATATGCAAAGTCTCGGAATTCCAATAATCTATTCAAATCCAACATCTTGTTCTTTCCTGCTTTCTCATAATCAAGATTGCATACACGGAGTTCCCATAAAGATTTGTGAATTAATTCCACTGGTAGATGGCAAGGCTTTCCATACACCAATCTGTAGGGAGACATACCCAAAGGAGACTTGTACGTCGTCTGATAAGCCCATAGAACCGAATCAAGCATCTGGGACCAATTCTTCCTATCTGGGCGTACAAGTTTTTGCAATATCATCCTGGTCTCCCTATTTGAAATTTCTACAAAGCCATTAGTCTGAGGGTGGTAAGGAGACGCAACTCTGTGCTCAATGGCATACTCCTTTACAAGCTTCTTTACTTCTCTATTAATGAAATGGCTTCCCTCCATCAGAAATCAGTATTTTGGGAATCCCGAACCGCACAATAATATGGTCCTTGAGAAAGGAACACACTGTACGACTATCTGCAGCTTAGGTGGGGATAGCCTCCACCCATCGACTAACATAATCCACGGCGAGCAGGATGTACTGAAATCTCTGACTGATAGGAAATGGGCCCATAAGGTCTATGCCCCAAGCATCAAAAACATTAGAAATCTGTATATATCTTAGGGGCATCGTATCTTTGGAACCAATGGTTCCTCCCATTTTCTGACAGTCAGTGCAACCTTGAACATATTCTGTAGCATCCTTAAACAATGTGGGCCACCATAGGCCACTCTGTAAAACCTTTACTGCTATGTGTTTCCCCGAATGATGCCCACCAGATTCTAGTTTGTGATAGTGCTCAAGTACACTGGTGTATTCCTCCTAAGAAATACACCTTTACCAGATACAATCCTCACCCTCGCGAAATAGGTACGGATCCTCCCACTGGTAATAATGATTCTCTGACAGAAATCTGTCGACCTTGTACTTCGGCCAATCTTGTGGAACTTTCTTGGAGACAAGATAGTTCACAATATCAACATACCATGGGAGTGAGTCCACAGACAAAATGGCCTCGTCTGGAATGGTCTCGGAAATAGGGATCATGTTCTTCTCATAGGTCTATGTATCTGTGATACGGGAAAGGTGATCTGCCACAACATTTTTCACTCCGTTATCTCGAATCTCTAAATCAAATTCCTGGAGAAGAAGGATACATCTGATAAGGCATGGTTTGGCATCCTTCTTTGCTTGCAAATATCGTACAACAGTGTGATCTGTGTACACAATAACGTGTGAACCGATGAGGCAAGATCTGAACTTTTCTAGCCCAAACACAACTGCTAACATCTCCTTCTCTGTAACTGTATAATTCCGATGTGCTTCATCCAGAGTTTTGCTAGCGTAGTGTATAGCAAATGGTATCCCATCCCTTCATTTTCCTAAAACAGCTCCAACTGCGAAATCTGATGCATCCGTCATAATCTCAAAAGGAAGAGACCAATCTGGTGGATGTTAGACAGGAGCACTAGTTCTTTCATCTGATTGAATGCAAGGAGGACTTTCTCATCGACAACAAAAGCACTCTCCTTACACAGAAGCTCAGTCAAAGGTCTGGCGATCTTGCTGAAGTCCTTTATGAATCGCCTATAGAATCCTACGTGTCTCAGAAATGACCTCAACTGCTTCAAATTTTGTGGTGGCTCTAACTTTGAAATCACATCAATTTTAGCCGGGTCAACCTCCATACCATGTTTGGAGATGACATGGCCCAATACAATTCCCTTAGTCACCATAAAGTGACTCTTCTCCCACGAGAGCACTAGGTTTACCTCACAACAAATTTGAAGAACTCAATCTAAATAAGCAAGACATGTGTCAAAACTATCCTCGTAGACTGAGAAATCGCCCATGAAGACTTCAAGAAAATTGCCCATCATGTCGGCAAAAATGACCAACATACACCTTTTAAATATAGCGAGGGCATTACACAATTGATGAATCTACGTTTCATCATCTTTATTCTATCATTTTGGCCTTAAAAACCCTAGTAATGGTGTGTAAATAGGCTTAATTTAGGCATTTTAGCATTCATGCATCATTGTGTAAATATTGTATAAAATGCGGTTTTTAAAGCCAAAATTATAGAATAAAGAAAAGAAAAGAAAAAGAATAAAATATTGTAAATATTTTATGACCCGAAACCCTGAGACCTAGGCATCTTGATGACTAGGTCGACAAGGAATAAGTAGGGGGAGATAAGGGCTAAAATACAATAAAATTTCCTTCATTCTTTATTCATTTTGGTTCCACTTTTTATACCTCAAATAAAGAAACTTTGTACATGAAAGTTGTAGATAATTACATAAAGAAAAATACAAAATTGATTTCACTCAAAAGTAATATACAGTAAAAGTTATGATCTGAATAAAAATCTAGAAGCCCAACTTCCCAGACCTGTATCTCCCTAATAAAAACTCAAAATGTGTCAAACTCACTTTAATTGTATATAACTTTAAATAAGCTATTTAATGGTGGTGGTTTCACGTTTGGCGGAGCTACGGTTTGAAAGTTGAGTTTTGGACCCCTATTGTATACTTGTACAGATTAAAATATTAATTTTATTATTTATTCAATTTTTTTTATCATTTTATATTTTTATAATTTTGTAAATATTACTTATAATATATTTGTATATTAAAATGAGAATAAAAACACAAAGGAAACACAAAATAAAAATACTTGTATATAATATACATAGGTATAATACATGTATATATACCTATATAATTACTATTTATATTTTATTAAGTATACAAAATACCTCAAAAAATAAAATAAAAATATATTTAAGTGTATAAAAATATTTTATAAATTTATAAAATAATAAACAAAAATAAATAAATTAAATATACAAAATAAAAATAAAATATTAAAATATATAGATATAGATACCTATAAAGGGTGTAAATGGTAACTTGTAATTATTAATCTCGAAAAAATAAATAAAAAACACTATAAAATATTTTATAAAATTATAAATATTTTTTATTTAATAACCTAAAAATAATAAAATTGTTTACTATTTTAAAATAATTTTACAAAACATGTTTTCAGGCTTTTTCTTGGTTGGTCCATGTGGACCAACCAGGAGGGCTGGAGAGTTGACCTGCGGTCAACTCTGACCCCAGCATGTTCCTTGTCAGAAGTGTTTTTTTTGGCCATTTTCGTGATTTTTTCGAGGGAATACCTTTCACTATTTCGTGTCAAGTCCTTAACACTTTTCGCTCCTCGATCATTGGGCATACACGCCCTTGGCTTAGCTTGGTCTTTAGACCCTCGATGCGACCGCCATCCCTCGTTCTTCTCACCCTGTCCGCCATATTCTTCAAAAGCCCCATCCAGCTTCATTTTGAATTTGAACCCACGTCTACCCTCGTTTAGCCTCGCCTTGGAGCTCTGGATCCACTCCCGTGACAGGGGAGCCTCCAGCTCCGTCGCGCGAGGCTAGGCAAGGGTCGGAGCGGTCGTTCCACCATCTCTGGCGGCCATGCCACCGTGAGGTCCATCTCGGGTGTTACCAGCCTTCGAGCTCACGTTTCTTTACATTTTTTCGCAATTTTTAGCCACCCGTGGTCCTAAGTTTCTCCATGACCTTTTCCGTTCGCCTGTTACCCACTTAATCACATACGCCACCCCTTGCCGGAGCTCGCTCCGGTGAGGTTCCATCCCGCTACTGTCTGCTTCCATTACCTCACTGCGGGGTCGGGGCATTTTGCCCCCGACTCCCTAACTCTGTCTTGCAGGTTCACGCGCACTGAGAGGTGCTGGAGGTTCATTTTGCGGGGCGGCGGAGGTACGTGGGGTCGTGTTGCTCCGCCACCTCCGTCGTGTTGCTCCGGCGGCCGTCTACCCCTTTTGGAGCCACCAGAGGCTAGGGAAGGACTGCAGGAGCATGTTGGGCTATTTTGAAGCAAATAGGACCGCCGGAGAAGGAGTAGCTCACCGGAGGAACCTCGCAGAGGCGGGGTTCTTCCCTGTTCGTCCATCGGCCTTCTCCGCCGTCAGATCTTCAAGGCCCCCCTGATCCCACGACGTCCGTTGGATCATGTGTACCCAGCCACCATTGATCCCCATCCACGTGATCTAATCGCAGCCGTTTGTGTGAAGCGGCATCGGGCCCTCTAGGCGTGACACGTGTCTTAAGTAACATCCCCCTTGTCGTCCGATCCACCAAGGCCTTGGGTATTTTGCGCATTACACGCTGGCCCTTTTTGTATTTAATAAGCATTATTGAAACTTTCATCGGCTTTTTAAAACTTTTGTAGAATTTACAATCAGACCCCCAGAACTTCGTAATATTGCAAGTGGGTCCACGCTAGGTCACGTGCACATTACGCGTGATATTGGCGTTCTTGCATAGGACCCCTTGTGTATTTGGCTATTAGGATTGAACCTGATATTTTGTTAAATAGTTATGTATTTTGTGTGAAAATTGCACGCAAGCCCTTGAGTTTCTTGCTAATTACATTTATACCCTTGCTTGTGTGTAGTTTGTATTTATTGTATCTAATTATTTCATGCATCTATAAGTCCCTAAAAATTACCAAAAAATGTCATTGTGTGTCTGATATATTGCATTTTCACGCTATGTTTTTATTTTGCATATTTATTGCATTTAATATTTATAAAAATTCAAAAACACGCATTTTCAGTATTGTTTGCATTCTAAAATCCATAAAAATTATAAAATCACTACAGAAAATTCCCAAAAAAAATAAATTTTGCATATTTTGGTGTGTTCTAACTTCAATCCAAAGATCATTAAAAAAATACAATAGAAAACTCCTAAAAATTATAAAACCTCAAAAATCTTCCAAAAAATCTTAAAAATTCTACAAAAATCCTAAAAATACAATTTCAGTTTCTGAATTTTCTTTGATTTGTATCTTTCAATTAAAATTAGTTTGAGGATTTTTTAGCTTGATTAATATTTTTCATCCTCATTTTAATTCCAGTCAGCAACTTTATTCATTGTTTACTAGTATTTTTGACATTAAAAATACCAAAAAAATTCAGAAATATCTACAAAATTCACAAAAACATTAGAAAAAAATAAAAAAGCCAAAAACATTTCATTCCCTGATTTTTGAGTATTTTACTTATTTTTATAAATACTTTATCCCTCTCTTTCTTATTTTGTATATATATTCCTTTTAAAGAAAAAGAAAATATAAAAAAATATAAATTATAAAAAATTACAAAATCAGAAATTAAAACCCCAAAATAATAAAATACAAAATACAAAAATTAATTAATATATATATATAAATAAAACCTACAAAAAATAACATAAATAGGCAAATCATCGCATCCACATTTGTGCATTCACTTGCCCCGTTCTACCTGTCTGCTCCCTGTGTTCGACCTCTACACATACTTGCACCTATACACATCTTTGTTGTAGAGTTATAATAAATTTTAAATCCGTACATTTACTTTCATTGCTTGAATTACTTGTTGTGGGTTAATTGTTGTTTGAACCACAGATTTCGTGTGGTCGAATCAGCGACAGAGTTCCCGCCTTGTGTGGAACTCAAGATCATCGATTTTCGCGTTCAACAACAATCAAAAGGGCATCTGTCTAAAGGCGTAGGTTCCAAACAGACAAGTGAAAGTAGTTTTCTCCTGATCCTCAGGAGCGATAGCAACTTGGTTGTATCCCGAGTACCCATCCAAGAAGCAAAAGAACTCTTTATCTGCCAACCTCTCAATAATCCGATGAATAAAGGGCAGTGGAAAGTGATCCTTCTTGGTAGCTGAGTTCAGGCATCCGTAGTCTACACAGACAACCCACGAAGTAGGTACCCGGGTCAGAATCTCCTCACCATAATCATTCTTTACGATCATATTCCCGGATTTCTTCGGGACCACATGTAAAGGGTTGACCCACTTGGAATCCTAAATGGGATATATAAAGCCAGCATCACACAATTTTCTGATCTCCTTCATGACAACCTCCCTTAGATTTGGATTTAGACGGTGCTGAGATTCACGGGAGGGTTTACAATCATCCTCTAGGTAGATATGATGCGAGCATAACGCTGGATTAATCCCACGGAGATCCGAGATATTCCATCATATGGCCTTGCGATTTCTCTTAAGAACCTCTAGCATGCGAGATTCTTGTTCAGCAGTCAACTGCGAGCTGAGGATGATCAGAAACATTTGGGGGGACCCGTAAGGAAGGCATATTTCAACGTTGATGGTAAAACCTTGAGCTCGGGTGGGATCTGAATCGGCTATGCAATAACCTCTGCCACTGTACTGGTAGACAGTATGTGATATGTACTCTGTAGACCGTCCACCTTGGCTACTAACGGCTCAGCAAGTAAAACATCTGATAGATCTGCAATGAATGATCTCTGCTCAGAAAGGAGGGGCTCATCAGGTATTCAATATTCTTATCAATTAATGGCTCATATATCTCAGCAATAATCTCAGAAAGATGTCTCTCATCTGTGCATAAAACAGGAAATTCAACGGATGGATCAGATATCTGGACCTCAGAACTCTTAAAATGAGGTATATCATCAGTAATCTCAGAAAAGTGTGTCAATGGAATATCAGAAGGTACCTCTAGAAACTCAGATTGATCCTCAGAATTCAGCTCAAACTGCTCATCAACAATTATCTTAATTGGACCACCAAGGGAACTCATGTCGACTATGCTTTCCATAGAGTCCTTTTGGGAAAGGAACTCCTGGGTATCTATAAAATCAATGAAAAGATCTGTCTCTTTGAATTCAACAAGAAAATCACAATCATATGGCTCTGATATAACTTTCTCTGTATCATCTGTTGCCGGTGGCGGTGATGGTCTAGGATCAGAGATCGTCTCAATTTTCACCGTGTCACTGCGAGAGTGAAAGATGATATCTCCAGTACCATAATCAATAGCTGCTTCAGCCGTTCGGAGGAATGCTCGACCTAGTATGATCGGGGTATGGAGTAGCGGTGCGGGTGTGTCCATATCCATGATAACAAAATCAATAGGGAATTTCATTCCCTGCGCCGTTACAATAACGTCCTCTAAAATGCCTCTTGGCCTCCTAATCGATATATCAGCAAACTGAAGGATCATTCTAGTTGTTTTAAGAGGCCCTAATCGAAATTCAGTTAGTAAAGAGGAAGGCATGAGAGTAATGGAGGAACCGCTATCGAGAAGAGTACGATCAAATTCTTGATTGAAGATATGACAACGGATGTAAGGTGCTCCGTTGACTTTCTTTTTAGGCAGGAGGTTACTGATGTCACAAACTATAGCCATGGTCAAGATGTGTTTCTCCATTTCATTTCGTATGTTCTTCCTTGGTTGACGCTTTTGTGTACATGCCTCTTTCATTCCCCTTTTTACTGTAGGCATGTATTCCATGGACTTAAGGAGTGGTATCTTTAAAAAGATGTTCTGTAAGAACTCAATTACTCCAGGATCAGATAGGGTTGTTTTTAATTTTTGGATTTTCTTAGATTTGAGAGCAGAAGGAAATGGCTCGGAATCAGAATAAACATGCAAACGTTCATTTCCATTATTCAAAGTAGAATCCTCAAATACAAAAAAACAACCAGAAACAGTATGTACAGTGTTGTCCAAACTAGGTGAAGGAAAAACAAAATCTAAAACAGAACAGGATGCTGCTAGTGGTAAAGAGGAAGAATCTGCGACTGGTGTATTCTCCCTTGTTGATGGTGATCTACATCTTCCTGGTGGAGGTGGTGGTGAAGGCGGTGAAACTCCAGACTTGGGTGCTGCTACACTAGGCATTTTTTTCTTGACTGTCGATGAAGGAGATGATGTGGAAGATGATGCTCTCTTAGTGGATCGATCTCCCAACCCCAACTGATGTATAGGCGGATGCAATCTCCTACCACTCCTGAGATGAATGGCATCAGATAAACATGTAAAATCAAGGAACATACCTGTCTCGGGGTTGGGTGGGCTATTGGCTACCTTCTCCTTGCGTCTGAAGTTGTTAGGGTTGGCTTTGACATGTACTGGAATCAGTGTCTTTGTGGTGGTTAGGTCGTCGATCCGTTGAGTCAGCTCATTCATGTTCTTCATGAGCAATACAAGTTGGTTCAGTGTTGGATTGACTGAAGTGGCCTCGGGTTGCTCATTGACTGGCTATCGTTGAGGCTGATAGTACATAGATTGTTGGTACCCATACGGATTCTGATAATGAGGAGGATGAGGATGAGGATACCGTCCATGATATGCAATATGCTACTGAGTAGGATGAGGAAAATACATAGACTGTTGATGTGGTTGGCCTTGTCTCCAGTGTTGGAACTGTGGTGGAGACTAATAGTGAGGCTGGAACTGCTAGTGCTTGTACTGTTGTTGTCTGCCTCCCTGAAACTGGTGGGTAGGTCTCTGACCCTGCTATGAACCCAACTGGCCGTGCCCTAACAGACGAGGTTGGTTTTGCTCACGGTCGAACGAGATGTCGTTCACCTCCTGAATGACAGGTGGAGGTGGAGACTTCTACTCAGGATTGTAGGTTACTTCTTGTTGGTAAGGAACTATCTGATGTGAATGCTGCTGAACCAGATCAGGTGTCTGCACGTAGTAGACATTCTGAACTGTGGATGGTCCTCTGCTACTCTACTAGGTGGAAGAAGTCTGCTCCCTAGTAGAGATGTCAGTTGCTGCACTCACACTATGAACTGCACTGATCTTACTCACAAGAAGCTCCAAGTGCTTTGTTAACTCATCCAGCTTATCTAGGTTCTTTGGCCTCTGCTCGATCACTTAAAGCTTATCAAGCTCCTTGGATCGTTTCTCAATAATGTCCACTTTGGATAGGTGGTTTCCAATGATGGCCATGTCAGTGTTATCCACCTTATCCACTTCATGTGTTGTCGTCATATTGACAGCCTTGTGGGGTACTGCAGGGGAGGTGACGGGGTGCTTCTGAAAAGCACGTGAAGAAATAAGAGCTGTTGAACTCTCCGCCATCTCCTCAAAGATTTGATAAAGGACATCCTCGTCCTTGTTAAAGTGGCTCCCCCCACAAGTGGCATCTACCAGCTTCTGATTCTCTATTCTTAACCCCCAAAGAAATTTTGTACGAGGCTGATCTTTGGAATATCATGATGGAGGCACTTCTCCGTCACATCTTTGAATCTTTCCCACGCCTCATGAATAGGCTCTTGGGGCATCTGGTAGAAATTAGCAATCAAGGATCGCATTTGGTTGAGTCGTCCGAGCGGGTAATATTTGTTCAGAAATGTGGACCTCAACTCTTCCCAAGTAGTGACAACCGTCTCCAAGTGATTCAACTAATACAAGGCTTTGTCCATCAGATTGAATGGGAAAGGTGGTCATATGCACTACCTTTAATGGGACATTTGGGTAGTGTAAAGTTCCACAAATGCGATCGAACTGTTGGAGGTGTATGTAAGGCTCTTCATTAATGTTTCCATGAAATAGTAGGAGAAGAGGTAAAATAGTGGGCTTAAGCTCGAAATGCCCATGAATAATAGGGATTTGTATCCAAGAATTTGTTTGTCATGCCGCTGGATTATAAGCATCCTTTAATGTAGGCTTAGCCCCAGGTTCCATGTTAGGGTCTTCTCCCCCATTCCCACCTCTAGGGTTGTTTCTATCCTCCTCTCTCATATCTTCTCTTTCATGTCTCAGCTCGAGGATCATGTCTCTCAATGTGGCCTGAAAATTAGCATGCTCTGTTATATGGGCTTGAATTGACTGGATGGAGGCTAACAGGGTGATGTTGATCTCTCTCTGCTTCAACATGGTTCCCTTTCCCTTTGGTGGCATCAAGTGTTCGGTATCTGACTCTGAAAATGTGCACGACACTCGATTAATGCTCAGAATTGATGGAGTCTCAGATATTTATTCGAGATTAAAGCCAATCTCAAATAGTGGGTTTGTGGATGTCATGAAGGGTGAAGTGGAGAAAGAGGAATATTCAGGAAGTGAGTCTCCCCGAATATAAGGTGAACGGCTCGGAGTGTAGAATGAGTTCGCAGAGTCCGAATGAGAAATATTCTGGTCTGACATCTTCGAAATCATAGGCAGGATGCGAGAGCACGAAAGTCAACACAAGAGTGAAAGTGAATGAAGGTGCAAATTACGCAAATGGATCTCTATCGCTAGCAATCAAACACAATACAAACCCCCGATTCACCAACTCAATGCAATGTGAAGATCGTGAAGGTTCGGTCAATTATCTTGTCAATTTTTAAAGTTTGGTGAGAATACAATCTAATAGAGCAGCAAAAGTGAGCTGTTAGGAACCCAATGCTCCCAAGAAACTAGCCCAATCCCAAAGTTAGATCTTTCCCAGCCAGTATGAATTGCGGGCCATTTACCGGCTACCCGATCAATTCAATCTGCTAAGGACATCGCGGGCCGCATTACTGGCTACCGGAGAGATCCTCACTAGAGAACGACTAACCCCCAAAATCATTAGTGTAATGGGAGTTCGGGTGTGGTTCTATCCTAGTGTACGGGTCACTCTCTCGCTCAAGCAAACCAACCAATGAGGGGGTTACTCTTCCCAAAAGAATGATTTTTCCTTACATTTATTTTTAGGGTCGAATTTTCTTTAGCAGTCCTAATTTTTAGGTAGTTATCACTTGGTTTGAATATTTTCAAAGGTAAATTACAATTTAGGTCCCCATCTATAGGTCTGATCCCAGAATGGGTCCCCATCTTTAAATTGTAACGATTCGGGTCCCAGGACCATTTAGGAAATGGAAATTTTAGGGTTCATGACGAATATGCCCTTGTTGGGAAGGGAATGGGGGTTAGGTTCTAACTTTTAAACAAGGTCATACTCATCATTAGCCCAAAAAAGTTCCTTACATTAATGGCTCTGGGACCCGAATCGTTACAATTTAAAGTTCGGGACCCATTCTGGGATCGGACCCATAGATGAGGACCTAAATTGTAATTTACTCTATTTTCAATAAATCACCTATCGAGTGTCCAATTTCCTTTTTAACTTATGTGAGTGAAAACAAGGAAGGAGATCGGAAATGCCAATGTGCGATTAAACTCAATGATGCATGCAGGGGTTAAGAGATGCATACCTTGTCGCCAGCACTCTAAATGCAAGGTGATCCGTGTAGAATTTAAAAATAGAAAAATAAACTAACTTATATGCAAATGCAAGTGAACGTCATAATCAATAGCTCCTACTAGCGGGCAAGAACAGGTTAATTTGACTAAGTCCAATTACGCTCTATTCTATAGGTACATAAATTCTTGTTTAGGGTGTTTGGACCTAATTAATTACCTGACTCAAGCAAATTAATTAAATAAATCAATAGGTAGCTCAAAAAATCTGATGAAACAAAGAAAAATAAGGTGATGAAAACAAAACCAGTGAGGTCCCCCAAGTGCAACGGCACTTGGCGAAATAGACCACGCAGCAAATGATTGTCCATTTACAATGGTTCAAATGCTCAAAATAAATAAAACAAAGTCTATTATTTTGGCCTTCTTCAATTCTTCTTCTCCTCCTCTCACGCTATCCTACGGCTCAGTGAAGAATCAAGCCGCCTCCGCTTCGTTTGGGTGCTTTGGCTCTCCTAGGATCGCATCCTTCGCTCCGCGAGCCCTCGCAAGAAAAAGAAAAGAGAGAATGTATAAGAAACACAATTATCAAATATAAGAAGAAAAAATGAAATGAAACAACGAATATGAACAATGAAATAATGTGGCAAAATATAAACAGATATGTACAACCAAGAATAGCAGGTCAAAAGAGAAACCTAACTACCCTCGCCGCGCCTCCCCGGCAATGACACCATTTTGTTGCTACGCTTTGTGAGGGGTTTTAATTATATTAATTATGAACACTGTCGTTGCAATGCAATCAAGTGTCAAAAAACAAATAATTTTTTTCTTCTCAAGCTACAAAAATAATTACAAGAGAATAATGAAGCGAGAGAATTTTTTTTGCTACTTATTTACCTATATAGCGAATATGATCGAACTCAGGGAGGCTACAATTCCCGAGGATTATTCAAATCATTGAGAGAAATTCAATTAAGAGAAAAAGCAGGAATCTCAATGGCAAACTATCTTGATTTTTTGTGATTTTATTCTTTTTATTTTTTTTAATATTTTTTATTTCTATTTTTTATTTTCTGATTTTCAAATTTTTAGTGATTTTAATTTTGCAATTTTTTATTTTCAAAAATAAAGAACTATATGCACGAGTGAAGAAATAGGCTTACTACAGTAATTTTTTATTTTTTAAAATAGTCAGAAATGCTAGGAAAAATCAAGAGATTTTTTTTGGTTTTAAAGGATTTGAAATGTTTTTTGGAATTTTTGTAGAATTTTCAGATGTTTTTGTATTTTTATAAAAATCAAACAGTGGCAAAAATGATAAACAGTGCACAACCTGGAGTAATTTGCAACTTAAAAATATTTTAAGTGCCCAAAACTCCTAGAAAATATTTTTATCTAAACTATAGACAAATATCTACAAACAGGAAGTGAAATCATGATTTTGGTTTTTTAAGGAAATTTTATGATTTTCTAAGATTTTTGTTACTTTTCAAATTTTTTGGATTTTGAAAAGAATTAATGCATGAAATTTGCACAGAAATTAAAATACAATGAAAGGAATTAATCTATTTTTTTGGAATTTTTAGAACAATATTCAAATTTTTAGGAAGTTTTGAATTTTAGAAAGAGAAAAGGACACTATTTTTTATTTTTTAATAATAACATAGGAAAAAAATGCAATGAAAGGTTTATATACTGGAGAGACACAAATCAGGAGTCGAAATTAATTTTTTTGAGAATTTATTGAACATGAATCGCATTTATTCCAATGATAAAAAACATTGAAAATAAAGTCTGGAAAGAAGGGACTGAACTGCAATTATTTGAAGTTTTTTTAAAAAATTAATAGGAACTAAAATAGAAGGCAAAAGGTGTAAATTACCTAGTTGTGTATGCTACACACATGATTTGAATTTGGAGAGGGATTCTTTGTAATAACGAGAACTTCCAGGGTTAGCAATGCAATTTCCAATATTTTAATCTCCCTTAGGGTTATTTTGTTCTTTTGTTCAAGGAAACAAAAGGGACAGGGGGCCAAAGTGTGTCGTCGCCTTCTGTTCTCTTGTCCAATACACAGGAACTAAGTGCACCGCCGCCTCCTTTCTTCCTTCACGTCCAAGTCAACCAGCGGTCGCGGGGCTCTTCTCCTCCACGATGGCGGTCTGGACATGTTGTGGTCGCAGCGGGCTCGATGGGGTGATGTTGGCTTCTCCTAGGAGAACGGCGGCAGGTGTCGATGGTGGAGGTGATGGCGACGTGGGTTCCTACCACTCGCGCAAGCTATTGGGGCGTGTGGTGGCGACCCGCAACAGATGCGGTGGAGTTGCAGGTGGCTGGATGGAGGGTGTTGGCACTCAAGGCGGTCATCGGTGCGAGGTCGGGTGGTTGATGTAGGCAGGTGGAGTGATAGAGGAGTGGAGCGATGGTGAATGGGGGGCTCCCGACGGTCGCTGGAAGGAGCGATGACGGCGCGCTGGAGTCGACGAAGGGGCAGTACAGCCGACGCAGCGTGAAGGGTTCTAGAGTTGGTAGAGGGGGAGCCGCGGTGGCTACTGCAAGCGATCGGGGGCGCTTTACGCTCCAAGCGTAGATGGGCGGCGGGTGTGGCTGTGTTGTTTTTGTTTTTTTTATTTTTTGTAAAAATAGAACAGAGAGAATAATTTTTTTATTTCTTTTTTAAGAAAAATAGAAAGTTGTAACAGAAGAAAAAATTATTTATTTATTTTATTTTTTATTTATCCTACAAAACAAATGTTAGAATGAAAGAAAAACTTATTTTTGTTTTTTTATTTTTATTTATAAACAAATTAGGATGTGAGTATAATGACTCAATCCCAAAATTAAAACAGAAGACGTGAACGAGTGCGGTTCCACGGAAAATGGCAGATGGAACCGGATCTCCGACCACCGTGCGTGGTCGGAGGTGAGAGATCGTACGAGGTAGAAAAGAACTTGTAGAGATCAAGAACATGAGATGAAATATCGGATCGGGCGAACCAAATCATGATGGTGGATTGTAAGATCTAAATAAAAAAATGACGATGAAATAAAGAGGTGAAAAACAAAACTAAGATTAACCTGAGATAAAAAACAAGAGAAGAAAAATGTGGATCTCGCCTTAGGAGCGGAAAATACCTTGATCGCCTCGATGAAGGCCGACTCGCTATCACTGAACGACTCGAAGGCTCAGCACTTCTCTACGACAAGATAGCTCTCGGAAAAAAGGCTCATCTCACCAAAGATTGATCCAGTTGAAATGAGGGGGAAGTAGACATATAAATAGAAAACATAAGAATTCGAAATTCAAAAAAATGAAATGAGATAAAGAGATTAGGGAAAAATTAAAATGAGACAGAGATAAGAAAGAGATAAATGTTAAAAACATTTCATATGGTACATTATATACATAGTCAAAATGAGGAAATTAGTTTTTGTTTTAAAAATTTTCTTATTTTTTATTTTTGTATTAAATAATTAGTAAAAATATTTACAAATATTTACAAATACAATATGTGCAAGTACAGGGTAAAATTGCAGAAACCACCTTAGAAAATCGACTTTTCAACCGTAACTCCAAAATTATGAAATCGTAGCCATTTTCAAGATAATTTAATTTAGAATACAATGGAAGTGAGTTTGGTTCAATTTGAGTTCATATGGAGTCAGAATTTGGTTTTTCAATTATCGCTTAGTGGCTTTTTCCAAGTGCGTTTGCTTTTATTTAGTACATGATTTTATTTTGCAAACATTTTTATTAATTAGAATACATTTTTATTTACAACTTTTGTTTTGAAAATTATTTGGTTTGAGGTCGGTTGATGTACAAATGAAATAGTGTAAGTATACAAATGTACTCATCGCAGACATTTTTTGGGATTTTTTTAATTAAGGACCCTTATCTCCCCTTACTTTTTCCTGGTCAATCGAGTTAAGTGTTGACCTTCTCTCGGGGTTCAAGTCAGCTTGTATCTATTACATATATACAATCTTCCTTTTTTCTTTATTTTTTCTTTCTTTCTTTATTTATTTATCTTAGGTTAAAATGGCAATAAGTGTATAATATTTACACACATATGCAAGTTAGTAAGAATATGGAGTTAGTATTATATACAGGTGTTATATAAAAATTTTAAGCTAAAATAAATGAATAAAGATGATGAAATGCATATTCATCAATAATATTGCTATTTTGTCGTGTAGCGGTCTGACGTAGCCCAATGGGGTCATGTCAAAAGTTGACCGTCGATCAACAGCCCCCCCCCCCCCCCGCTCTAATTAGACGCAGACCTGTCAAACCCTGCGATTTCCTCCCTATTAGCGGCTGCACCATCCATCCATCGCGCTCGATCACTTCAGCAAAAATGATAATTGATCATTGTACATACACGCCAGCCCTTTAATCACTTGTATATACGCCAAACCCTGGTTTTAGCCGGTTAATAAGGGTGCCACATTGAGTCTATAAATAAAACACCTTTGCCTCCATCGATTCTTTGGCCACCATTTCGAGTCTAGGAGCCTTGATCTTGTGTCTAGTTGAGTTCCTCGTGGTAGGAGGTACTTCTTCACCGTCGGATCGAGCTCCAGGAGGACGGGGTGCACCCACAACCGTCGGCTCCGGCGACACTGCCTCCCTTGTTGACCGGGTATAAGGGTTGCCCTTTCTAATCATTTCTTTTACACGTATTTAGTCTTAGCTTTAATTTCCAGTTCTTAGATTAGGTTATAGGTATCTAGATTAGTGTAATCTGTTATTCTCATAGTTCGTTGGAGTTGAGCTCTAGCGAGCTCCTACGTGCGCCAACATCTGTTCTCTGCCGCTTCATCCATTTCCATCTCGATCCGCATTCCCTTATGATCGCCCCGCACATCCTCACTCACCAGATCGATACCCGACCTGGAGATCCGCTTCTCATTCTCCGTCGCTTACCGAAGAAGCTCCGCTTCGACCCATCTTCGCTCCGCGCCACCCAATAAAGACCCTCAGACCTCCCCTGTGTTGCTTAGAGTTTACTTTGCAGTTTTGGCGGCCGAAGGACCTGATTGGGGGTCGATTTAGCAAGAGATGAGGCACCTGGAGCTCCCTGCCTTTCCTAATGCCGCCCGGCCACGTTGGAGCTCTAGGCATCATTTGGAGCACACCAGTAGCTGTGGAACATCTCGTCGAAGGTGTCGATCCCAACGCCATTGCCAAAGACCCTCTGGAGGAGGAGGAATCATCGATCGAAGGAAGGGGATGGCACCGTTCCTCCTTGTTCTTCGCTAACAGCAGCCACCGTCCGATCTGGGGAGGAGCCCCAGTTTTGATCTCAACCGTTGGATGCACCTCAACTTCATCCGTCTGATCGTCATCCGCAATCTAATCGCAGCCATCCAGGCACGAAGGTGTACGAGCCATTAGATGAGCGACATGTGTATAAGTAGAATCATCCTTGTCGTTCATAAGTGCTTCTTTGGGGTAAATTACATATCCAGCCATGAACTTTTCTGTATTTATTATTTAATTTTGTAAACAAAATATAGCGTTTAAAAATAATTGGACATTTTGCTAATGGACCCTTGTACTTTATGTATTTGCACTTTGGTCCAATCCAGCTCAGCTCACGTGTTGTCCCACGTGAGCTAAGCAAATTGCAGGGACACCCCTGCATGTTTTTTATTTATATATAGTACTATAAATAAAATGAACATTGTATATTTTTGTGAAATTTGCTTGAAGGCCCCTGGACTTTTATTGATTTATATTTTGGTCCCTCCCATGGTGCATCACGTGTAGTCACACGTGATGGTCAAATTGCATAGAAGCCTTAACATGTTTTGTAATTGTGAAATGGTCTTTAAAAATTAAATAAATGTTTATTACAATGGCAAAAATTGCATCGAGCCCCATGTAGTTTATTTTATTTACATTTTCACCTCTGCTAGGATATATATTTTATGGCATTTTATCTATTTATTAAAAATACCTATTGAGATCCTAAAAATAAACACAAATAGGGAAAAATACATCGTACCTTATACTTTCATGCCTCATGTTTACTTAGAATTTTTGGGTATTTTAATTATTTATTAAAAATATAAATAGCCTATTTATTCCCTATTTAATTTATAATATACCAAAAAATATCAAAATGTCTTTAAAAATTCCAAAATATATATAATATATTTTATATTATTTTAATTGCAGACCAAAAATCACAAAAAATGGAAAAAAAAAGCTTAAAAATTTAAAACCACCAAAAAGTTTGATAAAAATCTAAAAAAAATCCTTTAAAAATCCAAAAATACAATTTTCTAATTTATAATTTTGTTTATATATGTATATACATTAAAATTGATTTGGATAATTTTATAGTTTATTTAATATTTTTAAAATCCAAAGTAATTTCAAGTATTTTATTTATCTCTTATTTGGGATATTGTTTACTTTAAAAATACATAAAAATAGCAATAAAAGCCTGGAAAATTACAAAAACATTAGTAAAATATGAAAACCCAAAAAACAATTAATTTTCTGAATTTTATCTGTATTTAATAGTATTTATAAATATACTACTCTATTTTATACATATAAATCCTTATATATGCTATAATATTTATATTAAAGAAAAAGTAATATAAAATATATAAAAAAGAAATATAAAAATAAAAAAAATAAAAAAATCAAATACAAATATGTATATATAACAAGAATAAAAAAAATAAAAACCCACAAAAAGATCTATTATAAATGAATGACTTGGTTTGTACATAAAAGCAAACCATAAGCTACATGTATTGCTCTTTGTGGTTCAACCTCAACATGCTTTTTCACTATGTATTTCGTGGTAGAGAAATGAAATTTTAACCTCACTTTTACTATGCATTGCCTATATTTCTATTGTGGGTTAATTGCTGGCTGACCAGGAAAGGTTGAGTGGTCAGCTCATCGATCGCGGTCTTGCCTTGTGAGACCGTGCGACCCTCCATTTTTCCCTGTTATCAGATGGCGTTGTTGCCGGGGAGCAATGAGCGTAGCCTAATTGTATGTCATTCTTTATATAGTCATTTATTTGATTCATTAATTTCTTATTGTAAATATTCAGTGATGTGTTTTTATTCAATTAATTATTTATTTATTGTTGTAAATATTTATTGAGCTCTTTGGGTTAATTTGATTATATATGCTACGACTTTATTGCGAGGGCCCACCACGCGAGGATGGCTTTCTAGGAAGCCGATGCAGCCATGCTTGGAGGAGGTTGGTCTTCTCTCTGTGACCAGCTGAAGAGGACACTAAGAAAGCAAGGAGAAGAGATTAGCTTAGAATTTAAAAAATATTATTTATTTGTGTAGTTTTTGGAGAAAGAGAGACAATTTTGGCATGTAAATTAACTCAGACTCTACTCTTCACAATGAGGTCCAATGCCCGGGTGTCTGTTCACCTGGGGGCCTCATCGTAGTTTTCTGTATTTCTTACCTTCTTTTATTTTGTTTTCCGTTGTTTTGAGATTTCCGACTTATTTTTATTTGTTTTGTGTGCATAGAGGCCCTATACTTAGGTTGCTTGATTTGGTAACTAGGTCCAAACCCTAATAAGAATGCATGTTCCTATAGTATCTTACGTTATGGACGTGTTGCTGGAGGTCGTATACAGCACGTACAGGACCTGTTGTGGCGGGCACCGATCGGCATCAGAGACCAGACTTTGGTCTCATTTATGAATAACTAACAACTGGTTCTTCATGATTAATAACACCTACTATTTAGGGCGATTTTATCGATTGCACACCGCCATGTAGATAGGTTTAAATTTTTTTTTTTGCATACCGCATGGAGAGAGCTGGGAAGCACTGTAAGTCCTCTAACTCAGCATGCATCATTAGGTTCAATGGTGAGTTTTCCATCATCGCTTTGACTTGCACGGTTTTTTTCGCTATCTCCCTCTGATTTTGAGCACCAAGGACTTAAATGAGAATCTACAAATACGTTAGGTGCTTGTATGAAAACAGACTCAAAAAATGGTGAAAACTAAAAATTAAAATAAGAGGACTGCTAAATAAACTTTGACTTTAATTAAAATCCGTATTGGACTATCATTGTTTTGGTTCATAAAGCCCTCATTGTTTTCAGGTACCTTCAGAGGGGACCAAAACCCCTCCCACGGGTGAGGCATGATCCGCTAAGGACTAGAGCCCGAATCTCAGTCTATAATTGCCTTGTATATCGCCTGGATTTTTGAAGTAATGGCGCTTCTATCGTACGTGACCGAGTAGGGCCTTGTCAACGATGGTGGTACGCCTTGTGTGGCACATCGACATGGTCTGAAGTACTGAGCATAGGCCACTCCTTCACAGGGATGTCTGTCTCATCAGTTTGCGACCGAGAAGGTTCTTGCACGCTTAGGTATGATTCTGTTGCGAGGGAGAATCGAAGTAGAGGTTTCATCTATCGGCTTCCTCTCTCTATTTCTTTGGCTGATTAGGGATCCAAGAAGGGTTACAAGGATATCAAAAAGTGCAGACTACAGGTTACAAAGGAGGAGGACAAGTACGGGATACTTTTCTAGCGATACTCTCTCTCCTATAGGGTTAACGTGCTAAGGACTTGTTATAAGATATGCCAGAAATAACAACTCTAACACTGAAAAGATAGTAAGTATACAAACTTTTACGTCTTCAGATGGCGTGAGTTGGTGAATCCAATTTTGTATTGTGTTTGTGTGGATCTAAATTAAGATTCAAATATCAAGTCCCGCGTGCGGAGTTTTTTCATATGTTTCTCCCTTTGATTCCCGCTCAATTTCAAGCCTTTCTACTATTTTACACTCCAATTTATTTCTTGTTCATCACCGTATCTTTCTTCCAGCATCTATCATCCTCTTGCTTCGCGATGTCGATCCATGGATGGTTTAGTCGGGACCCCGCCGACACCTACATCAATTCCATGGACTCGACCTCGTCAATAATTCGAGGCGATTCTCGAGAACCCGATCCGGACCTTGCGGGTCAATCTCCAGACTCCTTGTCCTTCTACCTACTTTTGACCACCCAATAAACCGGAACCACATTTGTCCCACCTTCGCCGTTATGGATGAAAGTTGATTACAGTCCATATCCTTTTTCATTCACAACACTCTGGGATTGGCCTTAATTCCATATTCATCTTGGCAGCTGAGATTCAATTGTAAGTGGTCTATTGGGATTCTCTCATCTTGCAGATAGAAGCCAACCCCAGTCCTCGATCCCAATCCAGAATTCATCTCCTCGGATTCAGACCCTGAAATGGCACCTCAAGAGGGAAGGGTCAGCAACCTCCCCAACCTGAGCAAGGATAGATGCCTGCTCAGAATCAAGTGAACGCACAATTGCTGGCCTCCATCCAGGCCATCCAACAGCAATTGATTGAGCAAGCCCTGGCCCAGACGGCATTCCAGGAAATGCTGAATGATGTTATGAATAGACCAGAAGGAGGAGGAGGCAGACCAGGAGGAGGAGGTAGTGGACTGGTAAGCGACCCGAGCGACTAAGGCAAAATGGTATCAAAGGTCGTTGTGACCTCAACCACTCGGATCGGACTCAACAAGAAAATTAAGACCACCAAAATAGAAATCAAGCAATAAATAAACAGAGTGGTCTCGCTAATTTATTTTACATGGTATAGCTACCAGGGTCAAACACAAGGAGCACGTGATGCTAACGCTACGAAGTAGTCAGGAATCCGAGAAAAATAAAGAAGTGGTAGTTTTATATTTTTTTCAATTTTCTTTTAAAATTTTTTTAATATAAGAAAAAGAATAAAGGAAATCAAAAATCAACACCTAAACAATTATTTAAAGCATTAAAATCACTCAAAAATTACAAATAAAAAATATGTTTACATTTTTAAAATATTCAAATGTTTTTGTGGATTTTATAGGGTTTTCTTATTTTTAGTTAATTTTCTAAAAATGAAATAAACTCAAAAATAACAAACAGTGTCCAGCTGGAATATAAAGGCAAGTTAAAATTACTTAAAATGCTTGTAAAATCCCAATAGTATTTTTATGATAAACTATAAAATAAAACCTAACTACAGCAACTGAAAACACATTTTTTTGATTTTTTTATGAATTTTTACTGATTTTCCAAGATTTTTACTCTTTTTTAATTTTTATGGTTTTTATAAATGGGAATAAAACAAAAATTGGATAGTAATAAAAACAACTCAAAACAAGCAAATATTTAATTTTTTAGAATTTTTCAAGGGTTTTTAATATTTTTAATGGATTTTCTAAAGCAAACAAAAACCATTTTGTGGTTTTTGAATTTTTAAAAATAGTAAACGAAAACAAAACAACACCAAAATTCACCAAAATTCCTACACCATGGAAGGAGTCAGGACAATTTTTGTTATTTATTAAATCAAAAATAAACTACAGAGCATACAGGGACCAATCTGCAAAGAAAATAAGTTCTGGAGCTAAATAATAACATGCGGAGAAAATCTAGGGCCCAAAATGCAATTTCTCCACAAATATTAGCACATGTCACAAATCTGCATGCATAGGGGTATACTTGCAAATACTAAAACTAAAAATTCAATCCATAACAGATACTAAGTCTAGGGAAAGTACTGCAAATAACCCAAAGTCCCATGTGATGAAGCACGTGAGTCTACACAAACAAGACTAACAAGCAAATATGGAAGTTGCAGGTGCTAATATGCAAAATGTCCTATTGTATACTTTTATTTTACAGACTAAAAGATAAACTGAAATAAACGCAAGGGGGCGGAGCAAATTACTCATGCAGCACGTGAGCTGCGCGTGGGTGGACTGGTGGCGGGCTATTGAGTGGATGCGAACGTGCGGCTCTAGTGCGGTCAGTTGCCAGATCCAACGGTCGTCAGACGTCAGCTACATGGGCGGTACGGGGGTCGTTAGATCTGACATCTAACGATCTGTCATCTGTTGGATATGGACGGTTGTGATGGTATCTGGGCGAGGAGGCCAATTCGACGGCAGAAGGAGCCTCTAGAAGAACTTCGCCTGGCGAGTTTCACCAGGGCACCGGCGCGGAGCTCTGATGAATGATCGGACGGTGGCAAACAAATCGTGGGGATTCTCCTCATTGGGTGAACATGTCATATGGGCTCGCTGACGGTCAGATCTCCGTGGCGATGGCTAGGACCTGGGCGAGCTCCGACGATGGTGGTCAAAGGCTATCTGGGTCGTCTCCATGCATGCTAAGACCTATAGGGCAAAACTCGTACTCGGAGCAAGAATCCGGTCAGGGTTATTTGACCTAAGACAAAGAGAAGCGGCGGCGAATGAGACGGGGGTCTCCGGCGAAGCGAGGGATGAGACCTGGGGCCTAATCTTGGCAATCTGAGCCAAGATTGGGATGATCAGATGGCGAGAGAAGATGGAGGGTGAGCGGATGTATCGATCGGAACGGGTAGATGTGGCTGACGAGGCTCCAACCAGGTGGTCGGAGCTGGCGGAGGTGCGATGGATGGCAAATGAAAGATCGAATCAGATAAGGGAGCTAAGGACTATGGAATGGTTAGCTGAGGGTCTTAGGTAGAATCCTGAGCTCCAAGGGGTGCGGTCGGTGGTGGTCGTTGCCTCAATTTCGCTACGACTGGAGGAGGAGGCTCGTCGCTGCAGCGTTCCGGCCACGAGAGGCGAGATTCGGTTGCACAGCTCCTTTCCGACGACCGAAGGCGGCCTCCGATTGCTGTCACCAAGGGGAAGCTCTCTAGGGTATCAAAAGGATGTGTGGTGCGAGCTCCTGTGCTGGGCAGGCGAATGAAGACTATATAGTGCGTCCAAGGAAGCTTGGAAGAATCGGGGCAAGCACGCGAACCGAGGTCGATCCATGCCTCCCTAGGGATCCACGAGGATCATGACGAGTCCGAAAAAGCCGTGTTAAGAATGTGTTTTTATCTTTATGTGTGAAAATAAATTATGTCGTTCGTTGTAGGCGGCGATCGGAAACAGTCAAGAAATAACCACAATTTTTAATCAAATTTAATAAAGTAGTTTTTATGTTTATTTTACTTGTGGCAAGTCCCAAGGTCGATCACAAGGAGGCAAAGGAACAAACCTAGAGTTGTGTCTATCAAATTTTGAGTTCGGTTTTCAAGGCAGTCTTTTTTTTTTTGGAATTTTTCAATGCAATGAGGATGCAAAATGCAAATTCGGCCTATTTTAGGGACTAAAATATCAAATACGTTCAAACTGTGTCCGAAAAATACGAAACTTGGCCGAGATGTAAAAAGTGATGAAATAAGTGCACTGTAATTTTTTGGAATTTTGGATGCAATATGAATTTTTTATAGATTTTTAAATGCAGACAAAATGATTTTCAATATTTAATTATAATAAATATTAAACCTACTTATTTTTGATAGAGAAAATTATCTAAGATCTATCACTAGGTGATGGATCTCAGAAAAATCCTAAATCTCAAAAATGTGGGGTCTAATACCTATTAAAAATTAAATAGTGAAATATGCAAAATGATTTTTACAGAGCAAAGTATGCATGCAAATGCAAAGGATTTTTGGGCACAATGTTAATCAAAGTAATCTCTACGATATTTGATTTTTGGGGAATTTTTAGAAATCACGTAATTAAATAAAATTTGAAGAGCACGGACTGGGCAAAATATGGTAATTTCCACAAAATAATTAATTATTAATGAACCATCAATCACAAAATGTCCACAGTAGCTCACAATGTAGAGAATTAAGAGATGAACAAAGTGCTATTTTTAAATAAATAAAATAATGTAAACTAGAGGTCTAAAATGCACGAGGAATGCAGGGGTACAGATGTAAATAAAATAAACAAAATATGAAAAAGAATGAACTGCGGGGGGACTAATTGCAATTACCTATGAAACTGGGGGTCCCTATGCAAATTCACCAGATGGTCACGTGCGCTGCACGTGCCTCTGGCTGGAGGGGCTCTGGCGTAAATATGGAATCCTTCGGGGGTGTCTTCGCAATTTGCCCAAGGGCACGTGCATAGCGCGTGACCCCTGGGCTGGCGTGCCGATGAAGTTTCCCACGCACGTGTGGAGCACGTGCGGGGGACCTCGGGCCTGGGGAGGCGCAATGGGGCACGTGCGGAGCACGTGCCTGGGTGGCACGTGCGTCGCACGTGCGGCTGATTTTGATTTTTTTTTATAAAACCGCATTAAAACGCCCAAAAATCAATGACACGTGGCGGCCTCTGGGGCTGCCACGTGTCAGCACTAGAAAATTCGAAGGAAAATCATTTTGTAAAATCAAAAAGAAATAGCAAATGACCTCGGATCGAAAAAGTTCCTTCACGAAAAATGCTCGTCTCGATGAGATCTACAACTTTCATGAAGACATCAAAGCCTAAATCGGTCAAATGTAAAAAGTGAATTTTTGGGGTATCCCATGTACATAGAATACCTTGATTTTTAGTTTTCTAATTTTTTTTGTCATTTTTAAACAAGATAAGAAAATCCGAAAAAATATGGGAAAAATCAAAGATGAATAAAAGACACCTTAATCTAATTTTTTTGGATTTTTATAAATTAAAAAAATATATACATAAAATACAAGGTCAAAAACCGCGAAAAATACAAAGTACAAAAGAGGCCCAAAACCCAACTTTCACATGCGAGCTCCGATTCATTGAACTTGGTCTTGTTTTGAAGATAATTGAATGTGCATTAGTTCAAAAGTGAGTAGGATCAAATCGGACACTGGATGGAGAAGATATGGGGCTTTTAGTCCGAAAATCCTAAAACTAGGGTTTGGGTTTTTGGTCCACTTAACAGGGTTAGTGATTTTTTTTGTATTTTTTATTCATTCTTGTTAGTGACGTGCACACAGTGGATGTGGGTTTGTGGCATTCGGAGTTAGCATGAAGGAGTCAAAAATAGGGGAAGTTAGGCTATTTACAGGTCATTTTTGGCTTGGATTTTTGGCTTCTTATTTTATGCAGAAATTAATGCTAAAATGCAATTCTTATGAAATCATGCCTGAATGCTAATTATGCAGAATAAATGCAGAAATATTGTTGATTTTGAGCGACTTGAGCTTAATTAATGAGACTTAGAATGGTGAATCCGAGATTCATCATCCCTATATACTTAAACCATGCTCGTCCCTGAGCATCAAAAAGAAATGCCATGAAGTGAAATGAGATTGGGTTCCATAACAAGATCATGAACTGAAGGTGAAAGTGAAACTAAACTTGACCTTTGGATTAATAATGTGTCGGAACTTCTGTAAGACTTAGAATTTTAAAATCAACAGCCCTCAAGTTCTACACATCATTGTCACAGTTTCGGCTCAGAAGTCATCTTAGATCAATCATCTTCACAAAGTATACCCTATGAACATTGAATAACCGACTCAAGTGTGTGAAGGTTTTTAACTCTTCCCATCCAGACTGCCAGACTACCATGCTCCTCTCCTCTCTAGTAACTCGTCCTCAGGGAGTCAGGTATTTCCTTCTAAGGTCTGTCGCGCTGTGTTCACAATCGAATGAGGGAGAAGATAGAAGAAGGGGAAAAGAGCTGGAGGGTGGCCAGTGTAGTCACCTCTCCTTATGAAGATGGCCAGTGTAGCCGAATCTCCACCAAGATCTGCAGGTTCTTGAAGCTTGGACCTTTTTGGTCGGATTTTTTTGGTAGAATGCTTCTTTGTATTTGGAATTTTTGGTGGTTCTGCATGGATCTTGTTATGCCCCTACGGATATAGAATCTTATTGTTCCGTACATTTTTTGGGGTCTTAGAAAAAATTGTGCCCAGCCATCCATCCCTTTTCCGAAGCTTTATTTCAACCCGTACTCCGGTCTTTAGATTTCCACGCTACCAGAAAAGAGACTCACACAATCTTCCAACATCCCATCTGGGTTGATCTAAGTGCATAGTGCGAGAGTGCGAATTAATTCCCTATTCCAGAGTTGTACCCGGAATGAAGAGACCAGGTTAGACACTAAGAGTCAAACGATGTACATTGTCATGTGGAACTTAAGGAATTAAGTCAAAAAGACCTGAAGCTCTTAAAATCCTATTTCTCGGTGAAGTTCCTTTAAAAATTAGGTGGATTAAGGTCAAGTTCAGGCCACTCTCGGTTTCGGCTCATAACTCGGTTCAGAACCCAATGACTTTTCACATATGCAAATGCATGTGATGTTGGGTGAAGTGCAGGTGTGTGCAATGCAGACACAATTTTTTTTTGTGATGATGATTTTTTTTATGCAAGGGACATTATTTTATGCAGAAAATGGAATAAGAAGCCTCTTTTTTTTCTTTCAAAAATTTTGGGCATGGTTAGTGTTAGTGGAAAAACTCTCCTTTTTTTTGCTTGTTTGTTTGTTTTTGTTTTGTTTTTTTAGGTTAGTACCCACCCCGTAAATACATATAGACTTACGCGAAAATACGAGATATGGGTAAAATATATACAAAGTATATATACAGACCCCCCTATACTTAGCGAGTGCTATGTCCTCAGAGCACAAGAAGCGTAAATAAGACATAGCTCGGGCTAAGCGTAAGGGAGTGAAAAAAAATGAAAAGAAAAATGAAGCGGTCAGGATATGCGAATGAAGAGAGTAAATACAGGTGGATGTCGGTTCCCCCTATACTTAGGCTCTGGACAACCTAAGTGTAAGAGAAGGATGGAGTGATTGGGAGAAGGAGTGTGATGAGAGAAATGGTATATACAAATGGCATCGGTCCCCCCCTATACTTAGGCCTTGGCCTAAGTAGAGGAAGAAGTTGTACAAGGAGACCGATGTGGTCGGGAGGGAGGGTGGGTAGCCGATGATTAAGGCGGTTTTCGGCTGATCTTTTTGTGAGCCTGTCGTGGGAGATCGTAGTGATGAGTCGGCGATGAGGCATATGATTCCCCACTCCAATCAGTGTCATCCTCAGAAAAATCATGATGGATAATAGATGAAGTATTTGAGTCAGATGAAAGATATCCATCATCAGAGTTATCCTCAGAGGAGTAGTATTTGAACGTGGGCATACTCCAAGTATTTTGGTCTTTTTGTTTCTTCGGTTGTTTCCTCAGAATTCGTTCCTTCTTGGGGTCAATCGGTTTGTCCTCAGATGAATACTCAGAAGCACCGGTCTCAATCAGCTCATATGAAAGAATTCCAGTGTACTTGAAGAATGCAGGAGCGTCAGCTTTGGATGAGTAGTAGTTAGGAATGGGAGTTGTGCAACGAGGATTGAATTTTGGATCCTTACGAAGATATGGCTTTAGGGCTGCCGAACAGACTTCACTCATGTAGACCATCTTTTCCAGACCTGATGAGGGATCATCAGCTGATTCCTCTTCCGAAAGGTCAAAGGTGACTCTCTTTTTATTTCGTCGTGAAGGTGTCGGTTCACTTGAGTATCCAGATGAATAGCCATTTAAATTCTCCTTGGTCGGTGCTCGGTCTGCGTGCTCGTTCTTAGTCTCTCGAATGTTTGAGCACTCTCGATTTGGGATGATTTGTTCAAGATATTCAGAGAATGTTGCTCCAGGGTGTGACCATGCATATGTCTCTGGATCGTAGTAGAAAGATTTGTCTATTTTGAGATCCGCTGGAATTGAAATACTGGGGAGAGTCTCTGCATGTTCTTTCTCAATTGATTCGATGTTGGCGCATTCCTGTGTCGAGTTGATGTAATCCATGTAGTCAGAGTAGGTTGACCCAGGGTGTGCCCATGCATAAGTCTCCGGATCATATGATTCATATACATGATTCTCCATGGTGAGAGCGGCTGGGAATGGAGCAGGGGGAGATTTTCTAAACCAATAGTCTCATCAACTGCTATCTCAGGTGTGGCTGCGGGATAGGGCTCTTCTACTGTTTCATGGTTACGGTTGTCGGGGACTTCGTGGGTTGCCTCAGAAGATCGTGGTTCCTCAAAGATAGGGTCGGATGTAAGTGCTTCCAATGCTGTGAAATTGATTTCCGGAGTCTCACAATCGATACTTGCCTTGGCCAATACCAAGAATGGCTTTCCGAGAATGATTGGAGACTGGGTGAATTCTCCTTGACGCTCAATATCAACGATCGTGAATTCTACCTTAAGCGGAGCACCTTGGAATTTCATGATGACAGAAATAATTCCTCTCGGCAGCTTTATTGATCGGTCCGCCAATTGAATAATCTCTCGTATCTTCCGAATCGGTCCGAGTTGGATTTCGTGAAAGACAGAGGTCGGGAGAATATTAATCGGTAAATCGTCATCAATCCGAGCATGGGTGAAAATTGTGTCTTTGATTTCACAGTCGAATCTGGGCAATCGCTTCACTATGCGGCTCTTGGTTTTTCTCCTCAACACCAAGGAAGAGGCCATTGACAAGATATGTCTTTCAGTCTTTGTTCGTATCCTGCCCGACTTTTTGTTCATTCATTTATCTGTTATAAATCTTTTAAGGTCGGGGAAGTATTCAATGGCCTGTATAAAGGGAAGTTCGAACATTAAGCGTTTTTCCAGTGCTTCCGTACATTCGGATCCAAATTCCTCAGATCGTCTTCAGTTTCAATTTTTATGAAATTTTCTGAATTTTCAATTTTTTTGTGATTTTCAAATATTTCCATTTTTTTGTATTTTCTGGGCGGTGTGGGGGTGTGGAGTGTTCTTCAGATGAAAAGGGGTTCTGGTGTTCAGGGTGAGGGTCAATGACATAGTTATTTTCAGAATCGTCCCTAGCTCCCTGAATATCCTCAGAATTTTCAATCTCAGATCCAATAATTTCCTCATTCATTTTACTATCCGAGCCACCATAGAATGCGATGAATCGATCGGTAAATTTTTGAAATCTCTCCTCTATTGAATTGAATCTTGTTTTTATCCTCAAAATATCATCCTCAAAATTCAATTCCTGATCAATCACAGGCACAGTCGGTGTGTGTTCGATAATTTCATCTTCCATTTTCTCGTTTGTGCTGAGAGGAGAATTTCTTGG
This sequence comes from Ottelia alismoides, assembly GCA_037367405.1. NCBI lineage: Eukaryota > Viridiplantae > Streptophyta > Magnoliopsida > Alismatales > Hydrocharitaceae > Ottelia > Ottelia alismoides. The sequence goes on along the minus strand of JAZKJV010005812.1, from coordinate 28,114 downwards.
AATATCCAATATATGATCATTAATTTCGGAAAATATCTCCTCAATAATCATGGAAGGCGGCTGCTCATATGATCCAGACATGTGGAGTCGGTCCAACGGGTGTTCAATTCTTTGAGTGGTCGGACCTTGATGTTGTGGAGTCAGCATGTAATCAGTCCAGTCCTCTATATGATTGTCATGTCTGAAAAGAGGGTTGTGATGGTCAATCCAAGATGATGATTGTTCATGTGTGTTCAAGGGGAGGGTCGATGGAAGAGGTGAAGAAGTGTTCAATTCGATCATGTAGTTACCATCTCCCATGAATGATGGATTGATATTCACCGAATATGAGGGGTGAATTGCATTATCGGTGTAGAGAGGATTGATATATGAGGAAGTGGAGACCTCAGTTGGTTGTTGATTTATTAGGTCCGAAAACAAAGGATTGTCATTCATGGAGCATATCGGATTGATCAAAAGAGATGGTGGTTGAGAGTCTCTTGGAGGAGGTGTTTTGGGTCTAACCGACACGAATTCGTTTTCATAATATAGCTCTGATGGGTTCTCGGTTATTTCTGAAAGAGTTGAGAGGAATGAGGGGTTGGGTCTATTTTTATAAAAGGGTTCCATAATGAGATTCGAATCAAGATAGGGAAGAGATGATTGCACGGGATAGTCAAGAGAAATCAAATGTGCGGCTATTGATCTTGAAATCGGTTCACGCACACCAATGCAAACACAATTCAAACCCCGGGTTCATCAACGCACACAGTGAAGCCGTAAGATTTCGGCTATTATCTTTTCAATTTTAGTTGGTGATAAATCAATCTTGGCAAAAAATTTAGCGAGCTGAGATTTAGGATTTAGGCTCTAGCCTTAAGTGTCGTCTCTCGCTCACTCAGTAAAATAAAATCATCCAAGGACGGGGTTGCTCTCCCGCAAAAATTCTTGATTTTATGAGTTTTTACGATCGGCTATATTTAGCAGTCCCAAATTTTATTAAGCGATCACTGAAGAAATTAAATGAGCACACAAATACACGTCTACCGTACAGTCCCAATTTCCTTTAGATTTATGTGATAAAATAAGAGGGAGGAATTCGGGAGAAGCCGATGCACGCGGAAAACTATGATGAATGCTCAGTTAGAAGACTTATAGTGCCTCTTCGCAATCTCCATGTGGGATGCAATACAGAATTGAAAAATTTATACTAAATGCGTGCAAGCCGATGAAAACCGCACCTAAGCAGAAAGTTCTATTAGCGGGAAGAATTGAGTTAAATTTGGCTAAGTTGAACGATCTAATGTGCGTCTTGATTAAAGTGAAGTGTGGCGTAAGATCCTACGAGCACAATCAAAAATAAAAAATGCTCTGAGAGCCGTATGTGCAGGTCTATCCTAATCGCCACTCAAGTCGGGCCCCACCCTCACCGGAGAGTGAAACAGGTCATGACACACCACAAATAGAGTTTAATGTCTTTTTACACACGCGAGAGTCCAAACGGACACCGCTATAAATGAGCAAAAAAATAAAATTTGCAGAAATTTAAAACCTAGACTCTACGCTCTCTCACGACTCGACTCGATCTTAAATTAATTGTGGTTTCTTCGGGTGTCAGTGAAGATGCGTCGGCTCCTAGAAAAACTGCTCCACGTGCGCCGGGTACCTCGCAAGAAAAATAAGAGAGAGAATGTAAGAGAGTGACTCAGAAAATAATCAAAAATAAAATAAATGAAATAAATGCTGAAAAATAAATACAAGAAATAAAATGGGATTTACAGTGAAAGAATCGGGGGTCAGACTACCCGAATTCGGAAAACCAAACAAAAATTTTCAAAACAAAAATCTAAGCCGTTTGCCTCCCCGGCAACGGTGCCATCTGACGAGTCCGAAAAAGTCGTGTTAAGAATGTGTTTTTAATCTTTATGTGTGAAAATAAATTATGTCGTTCGTTGTAGGCGGCGATCGGAAACAGTCAAGAAATAACCACAATTTTTAATCAAATTTAATCAAGTGGTTTTTATGTTTATTTTACTTGGGCAAGTCCCAAGGTCGATCACAAGGAGGCAAAGGAACAACCTAGAGTTGTATCAATCAAATTTTGAGTTCGGTTTTCAAGGCGGTCTTTTTTTTGGAATTTTTCAATGCAATGAGGGATGCAAAATGCAAATTCGGCCTATTTTAGGGACTAAAATATCAAATACATTCAAACTGTGTCCGAAAAATACGAAACTTGGCCGAGATGTAAAAAGTGATGAAATAAGTGCACTGTAATTTTTTTGGAATTTTTGGATGCAATATGAATTTTTTTATAGATTTTTAAATGCAGACAAAATGATTTTCAATATTTAATTATAATAAATATTAAACCTACTTATTTTTTAGAGATAAAATTATCTAAGATCTATCACTAGGATGGATCTCAGAAAAATCCTAAATCTCAAAAATGTGGGGTCTAATACCTTAAACAGTGAAATATGCAAAATGATTTTTACAGAGCAAAGTATGCATGCAAATGCAAAGATTTTTGGGCACAATGTTAATCAAAGTAATCTCTACGATATTTGATTTTTGGGGAATTTTTAGAATCACGGTTAATTAAATAAAATTTGAAGAGCACAGACTGGGCAAAATATGGTAATTTCCACAGAATAATTAATTATTAATGAACCGTCAATCACAAAAATGTCCACAGTAGCTCACAATGTAGAGAATTAAGAGATGAACAAAGTGCTATTTTTAAATAAATAAAATAATGTAAACTAGAGGTCTAAAATGCACGAGGAATGCAGGGGTACAGATGTAAATAAAATAAACAAAATATGAAAAAGAATGAACTGCGGGGGGCCTAATTGCAATTACCTATGAAACTAGGGGTCCCTATGCAAATTCACTAGATGGTCACGTGCGCTGCACGTGCCTCAGGCTGGAGGGGCTCTGGCGCAAATATGGAATCCTTCGGGGGTGTCTTCGCAATTTGCCCAAGGGCACGTGCATAGCGCGTGACCCTTGGGCTGGCGTGCCGATGAAGTTTCCCACGCACGTGCGGAGCACGTGCGGGGGACCTCGGGCCTGGGGAGGCGCAATGGGGCACGTGCGGAGCACGTGCGGCTGATTTTGATTTTTTTTATAAAACCGCATTAAAATGCCCAAAAATCAATGACACGTGGCGGCCTCTGGGGCTGCCACGTGTCAGCACCAGAAAATTCGAAGGAAAATCATTTTGTAAAATCAAAAAGAAATAGCAAACGACCTCGGATCGAAAAAGTTCCTTCACGAAAAATGCTCGTCTCGACGAGATCTACAACTTTTCTGAAGACATCAAAGCCTAAATCGGTCAAATGTAAAAAGTGAATTTTTGGGGTATCCCATGTACATAGAATACCTTGATTTTTAGTTTTCTAATTTTTTTTGTCATTTTTAAACAAGATAAGAAAATTCGGAAAAATATGGGAAAATCAAAGATGAATAAAAGACACCTTAATCTAATTTTTTGGATTTTTATAAATTAAAAAAATATATACATAAAATACAAGGTCAAAAACCGTGAAAAATACAAAGTACAAAAGAGGCCCAAAACCCAACTTTCACATACGAGCTCCGATTCACTTGAACTTGGTCTTGTTTTGAAGGTAATTGAATGTGCATTAGTTCAAAAGTGAGTAGGATCAAATCGGACACTGGATAGAGAAGATATGGGGCTTTTAGTCCGAAAATCATAAAACTAGGGTTTGGGTTTTTGGTCCACTTAACAGGGTTAGTGATTTTTTTGTATTTTTTTATTTATTCTTGTTAGTGACGTGCACACAGTGGATGTGGATTTGTGGCATTCGGAGTTAGCGTGAAGGAGTTAAAAATAGGGGAAGTTAGGCTATTTACAGGTCATTTTTGGCTTGGATTTTTGGCTTCTTATTTTATGCAGAAATTAATGCTAAAATGCAATTCTTATGAAATCATGCCTGAATGCTAATTATGCAGAATAAATGCAGAAATATTGTTGATTTTGAGGGACTTGAGCTTAATTAATGAGACTTAGAATGGTGAATCCGAGATTCATCAGATCACCGATCCACTTAGGAGATGCGGGCGGAAAATCAGAGCTAAAGGATGTAGGATCCGCTTAGGAGAATTGGGAGAAAATGGTGTGTGAGCCGGATCCGCGCACGAGAAGGTCCGGGAGGAGTAGTTGATCGGGGTCAACATCTCTCTTGGACCAATCAGAAAATAAGAATCCAGAAATGTTTAAAAAATCAATAAAAATAGCAATTGATTTTAAATTAAAAGTTGTTCAAAATGAAAAATATTTATTATTTTCTAAACTATTTTTTTGTAATTTTATTTATTTTTATGAAAAATAATTTATGGTATATGTAGTATATTATATTATATACAGGTATAAAATACCTATGTGTTTTGTACAATTATTTTTATTTTCTTATTTTTGCATAAATACCCCAATTATATATTTTATTTACCACATAATATTTGGAGTATAAAATAAATTTTATTTTATTTTATTATTCATTTACAAGTGTAAAATAAATAGGTAGTGATACATATATACATGTATTATGTACAAGGTGAGAGAGAGTTTGATATTATTTTATTTTTATTTTATTTTTAAATTTTTTGTTTTGATTTTAGAAATATATATAAGGGGATAAAAACATCTTTTTATTTTTATAAAAATAAATTATATACATATAGGTGATAAATATGTACAAGGTGGAGTGGCCCTATCTCTCTCTACTTATTTTATTTGGCGATCAGGCACATACTGAGCCCTCTCTTGAGTTCAGGTCACTCAATATTTATTCTAAATATTTCCTTCTTTTTCTTTTATTCTTTATTCTTCTATATTTGCACAAATACATGCTAATTATTAAATATTAACAAATGCATGCTTATTGCTAATTTATTGTATTTACAGCTATATATATGATGCTTTGCCAACATATTTAGCTAAAATAAAAGAATAAAGAGTGATGAATGAGGATTTATCATGGACCTTATGATAACCCAGATGAGGAAGAGCATAAATAAGGAAGGCTGAAAAATACGCTGAAAGAGATATACAATCCTGGAGACAGCCAGATGACCGAGTCGATCCGCATACCACCGGTGCATGCTCACTTTGAGCTAAAGACTCAGTTCCTTACTCTTCTTCCCTCTTTCCACAGGAATACCAATGAAGAGCCTTACATTCATCTCCAGCAATTTTCACACATCTGTCTTACTACCCACTACCCCAATGTCCCTTTGGACGTAGTGAAGATGATGATGTTCCCCTTCAGTCTACAAGACAAGGCCCTCTACTGGGTCAACCATTTGGAGAAGTTCGTGACGACTTGGGAGGAGCTGAAATCCACCTTCTTACACAAATTCTACCCTCTAGGTCGGTTCACCCAGATGCGAGCCAGGATTAGCAACTTCTCTCAGGGAGATCATGAGAGTGTTCACGAAGCCTAGGAAAGATTCACAGATCTGTAGGAGAAATACCCTCACCATGAAATTTCGAGGATCAGCTTGGTCCAACACTTCTTCGGGGGGGCTGAATGTGGAAAGCCAAAGGCTCGTTGACGCAGCCTGTGGGGGTCACATTTCAATAACGATGAAGACGTGGTTTGGCAGATTTTTTAAGAAATAAACGAAGGAGAAGCCGCCCTCTCTTCACCCAAGGCATACCAAAAGCAACCACATATCTTCCAGAAGCAAGTTCACATGGCAGCATCTCGTGAGGCGGAGAGAGATGAGAGCTCCAACCTTAGCATCATCGGTGCCATCTCTCGAAAGTTGATATCATTGAGAAACGATCGTAGTATCTCGAGAAACTCGCTGTGATCAAAAAGAGGACGCATAATCTCGATAAACTGGACCAGATCACCAAGCAGTTGGAATTGCTGGTGGGCACCATCAGCTCTGTCCAGTCGGCAACACCATCCGCAGAAGCTCAAGCTGAGAAGAAGGATGAGCCATCACCGCTACAACAGCCTCAGCCGAGCCAACAACCACCGGTCGTCCAGCACATATACTACGTGCAGGTGCCCGATCAGGGCCAGCCGCAGCAGCAGATGATCGTTTACCAGCCTGAATTCCTTCCATCATCCGATCCAGCCTTTCCGCCACCACCCTTGATCCAAGAAGTTAATGTGTATGGAGCAACGACGCACGGCTGGCCCATCCTACCGGACACCCCCAGGGCCAGCCACAAGCCAACATGCCATTCCACCAACCACAGGGTGGATGTTTTGGACAGTCCTCACAGCCACCGCCTCAGTATCGTTAGCCTCCGCAATACAGCAACCAATGGAGGTAGAATCAGCACTACCAACAACCGCACTATCGATAGCCATAGCCATACTACCAGTATGCAGCTGCACCACCTCAGTATCAGCAGTATCGTCCTCCCTCCTACCATCAGTATCAACTTCCTCCACCTCCTCAGCACCACCATCAGTCGTAGCCGCATCAGCAGCGTAGTCCGTACGTTGAACCTACCAAGGCGAGCTCTGTGAACCCAAACCTTGACTGCTTGGCCCAGCTCGTCAAAGGCCTTGCAGACATGGTGAAGAAGCTCGATGACCTTACCGCCACTAAAACTACCATTCTGATGCAGGTCGAAGCCAACCCCAATAGCTTCAAGAGAAAGGAGCAGGTAGAATGTGATGTCCAGTCCATGCCTGTAGAGATGAATAGTTGTACTATTACTTTATCTAATGTTGTAACTCTCAGGAGCGGTAGGGCCTTGCCTCCGCCTACCACCAACAAGGGGGAAAATAAAGCTTCAGATGAATCGTCATCTTCTACATCAACCGTGCCAGCTACAGGGGGTGAAGAAGAAGAAGGAGGAGGAGCCATTCCAGCTGCCATTCACCACCACCGCAAATAACAAAAAGAACAAAAAAAACCAGAAAAAGCAAAAAAGAACAAAAAGAAGATCGCCGCCGAAATGAAGTCATGCCAGCCATGGAGGAGCCTCCAGCAACAGTCGATCCTATGCTAGCCGACAGAGTGGAGGCCCTACTTTTTGCTTGTCCACCTGCAACTGAATATTCATACTGTACGCCTTTTTGTAATCCAGATGTACAAGATATTATGGACAAGGATTTTGTTGTAAATAAGAACACTGTTTCTGATTCCAACAATGTATATATTCCTTTTCTTGATGCAATAGAAAAAGCCAAAAAATGCAGAAATAAAAAGTGCATTATCTGATCATGGAGTTGTGGACATTATTAATAATTTGACTTTGAGATTCCTTTGATGAAGGCCATGGAGTACATGCCAACTGTGAAGAAAGGTTTGAAAGAGGCATGCATGAGCAAGCGTCGCCCAACACAAAATAATAGGTGTCGATAGGTTGAGAAGCGCGTTCTCACCATGGCCATTGTAGCAGCTATCAGTAACCTCCCACAGAAGAAGCAGGACAAAGGAGCACCTCTTATCAGTTGCGAGATTTTTAATCAAGTCTTCGAGCGTACTCTGCTTAGCAGCGGTTCTTCCATCAACCTTCTGCCCTCGTCCTTATTGCAAGAATTTAGGCTAGGTCCTCTCAAGCAAACACATATGATCCTTCAGTTCGTTGATCGATCCATCAAATGACCTACAGGTCTTTTGGAAGACGTTGTGCTGAAGGTACGGGAAATGCAATTCCCAGTATACTTTGTAGTACTTGATATGGACTCTCATGCACCCTTACTCCAGACTCCTATCATCCTTGGCCAGCCATTTCTGCGCACCTCAGAAGCCATGGTTGACCATGGGTCTGGCAAGACTACATTCAGCTCGGACAACCAAAGAATCACCATAGACATGATTGGTGAGCCCAAGATCGTAACTGATGAGGGACATGCAGCACCGCCCGAAGCAAGCTGTGACTTCATTGCAGAAATCAAAGACATACAGCTTTCTTTGAACGATCCATGGATATAGGAAACCCTCTCCTTAGAGGAGGACCCGGAAAGCACAGTCTACGCAAGCTCCAATGATATATGGGAGACAGAGTCCAATATGTTGATGCATCTTTTTGACTCATATGATTCATTCCAGCCCAAACACAATGAGCCTAGTGCAGAACTATTCGGTGCATAATCAGAATCTCAATAGAGCACTGAGGTCAGCAACTCTGCAAAAGTTCAGGCAACACATCCAACCACCAGTACAATTTCCGAAGTGACTGATAAGTTGGCCAGATTAGAACCGGAACTCAAACCACTTCCAGCAGGCTTGAAGTATGCTTTTCTTGTAGGCGCAAAAAACATGTATCCGGTCATCATCAGCAGCAGACTGACCCCGGAACAAGAATCCCAACTTCTCGAGATTCTAGAGAAAACCCGCAAGGCACTTGGTTGGCATGTATCAGATCTCCGTGGGATAAATCATGCATTGTGTTCACGCCACATTTACCTAGAAGAAGATGCCAAGTCGTCCCGCGAATTTAAAATAAGATTGAATCCAAATCTCAGGGACGTCGTCATGAAAGAAATCATGAAATGGTTTTACGCAGGCTTCATTTATCACATCTCCAATTCAAAATGGGTGAGCCCCTTGCACGTAGTTCTAAAGACGTTAGGGCTTACTATGGTTACCAATGACAGAGGAGAGGAGAAATCTACTCGGGTACCGACATCGTGACGCGTATGTGTTGACTACCACTGTCTTAACGCAACAACGAAGAAGGAATACTTCTCCTTGCCATTCATTGATCAGGTTTTGAAAAGACTAGCTGTCAAGGAATTCTTCTGTTTTTTGGATGGGTACTCCAGGTATAACCAAGTGGCAACCACCCCTGAAGACCAAGAGAAGACAACCTTCACTTGCCCGTTCAGCACCTATGCTTTCAGAAGAATGTCCTTTGGATTGTGTAATGCACTAGCGACATTCCAGAGATGCACGCTTGCAGTCTTCACTGAGATGGTAGGCAGTTTTCTCGAGGTGTTCATGGACGACTTTTCAGTCTATGGTGACAGTTTCGATTCGTGTCTTAAGCACCTGGACACAGTACTTCAGAAATTCTATGAAGTCAATCTAGTGTTATCATGGGAAAAGAGCCACTTCATGGTCACAGAAGGGATTGTGCTGGGTCACGTCGTTTCCAAACGTGGCATGGAAGTCGACCCGAAAAAGGTGGATGTGATTGCCAATCTTGAGCCACCTCAGACAGTTAAGAATGTGAGGTCATTCCAGGGGCATGTGGGATTTTATAGAAGGTTCATCCGTGATTTCAGCCGCATTGCCCAACCTCTTACAGAACTTCTATGTAAGGAGACTGAGTTTAATGTAGATCAACAGATTCTCCTTTCATTTAATCAGTTGAAGGAGCTAATCACTCAAGCTCCAGTCCTAAAGCCATCAGATTGGTCTCTTCCTTTTGAGATCATGACGGATGCATCCGACTTTGCAATTGGGGTTGTTCTAGGACAAAGAAAAGATAAGGCACCCTGTGCCATTCATTACGCCAGCAAAACATTAGATGAAGCTCAGATAAACTATATGGTGATAGATAAAAAGTTGCTGGTTGTGGTATTCACCCTCGAGAAGTTCAGATCATATCTGCTTGGATCAAAAGTCACCGTCTTCACCGATCACTCTGCTATCTGATATTTATAGCAGAAGAAGGATGCCAAACCCAGACTGATCAGATGGATCCTTCTCCTCCATGAATTCGATTTGGAAATCAAGGACAAGCCTGGAGTTTAGAATGCGGTAGTAGATCACCTCTCCAGAATTGAGCAGCAAGAGCCTCTGTTGAGTAGTACAACCATCACAGACACCTTTCCTAACGAGTCGATTCTGGTCGTAGATTCATTTCCTTGGTATGATGATATTGTCAACTACCTCGTTTGAGGGTTAGCTCTGCAAGATTGGACGAAGATTCGAAAAGACAAATTCTTATTAAAGATCCATTTCTACCAGTGGGAGGATCCTCTCTTATCTAGGGAAGGAGCATATTGTATTTGGCGCAGGTGTATTCCTCAGGAGGAATATCACAGTGTCCTTGAGCATTGTCACTCGCTCGAATCTGGTGGACACCACTCTGGAGACATACTTTAGTGTGGCTTCTAGTGGCCCACACTATTTAAGGATGCAACAGCTTTCGTCAAACGATGCACTGACTGTTAGAAATTAAAAGGCACCCTCACAATGAAAGACTCAATGCCCTTGAAGATCATCGAGATAGCAGACCCTTTCGATGCTTGGGGCATCGATTTCATGGGACCTTTCCCCACCAATCAGGGATATGAGCACATCCTTCTTGTCGTTGACTATGTGGGTCACTGGGTCGAAGCTACCCCCGCCCGAGCTGCTGGCAGTCGCACAGTATGTTGCTTTTTGAAAGAAAACATCATTTCATGGTTCGGGATTTCGAAGATACTAATATCAGACGGGGGCAGTCACTTCATAAATAGAGAGGTCAAGAAACTCACGAAGGAGTACAACATCGAGCATCGAGTCGCATCTCCTTTCAATCCCCAGACCAATGGCATGGCAGAATTGTCAAATAGAGAAATAAAGATGATCCTTCAGAAACTTGTCAAGCCGGATAGAAAGAACTGGTCCCAATTCTCATACTCCGTCCTATGGGCATACAAAACCGCTTACAAGTCTTCTTTGGGCATGTCACCCTATCGCTTGTATATGGGAAGCTGTGTCATCTACTTGTGGAATTAATTCACAGATCCTTATGGGCAATTAATATGTGCAATTTGGACTCACAGATAAGTGGTCAGAAAAGAAAGGATGATTTGAACATGCTCTTGGAATTTTGAGACTATGCACATTATAACACATTGATGTGCAAGGAGAAGGTGAAACGCTGGCATGACTGGCACATCAGACGAAAGACCTTCGAAGCTGGACAGAAGGTGTGGTTATTTGATGCAAAGTTGAAGATATTCCCGAGCAAATTGAAAAGCAAATGGATAGGGTCGTTTCAAGTTCGAGAAGTGCGTGACAATGGCAGCATTGCAATATTAGATTTATCTCCTGACACACAACCATATGTTGTCAATGGTCAGCTACTGAAGCTTTACCTTGAGCACGATACTTTCTTAGCCATTGTCGACTTAATCCAAGTACTGCGCTCCAATGATACATCCACAACACTGGCATCATAAAAAGATTCAGATAATGCTCCGCAAAAACTTTTCCTTTAATATTTTCTTCTTTTCATTTCTAGCTTTCGTTCTTCCTAAAAAATATTATTATTGATAATGATACTTAGGTTTATCACCCCTTTTTTGTCATTCTAAACTTAGGGCATACTTTTCCCTAAGTACAGGGGGTATACATGCCGACTACCTTCATTCTTTGATCCTCTCCATTGTCTCCTCTTCTCTCCTATAATTAGGGCTCTCTTACCCTAAGTATAGGGAGGAGACAGTCTGAGTATGATATGTTCATCCTCAACCTTGACCCTGCCTGCCTTGTGTACAGTCTGTTATACTTAGGACTATTTGATCCTAAGTATAGGGGGACGGTCAACTTCCCATTAATTCATTCATACCCTCGTTTCTTTATTTCTTAGACTTTTCTATACTCAATCCAAGTTATGTCTTCTCTTTTTCTCTTTGATCTATGAGGACATAGCTCGAGCTAAGTATAGAGGGTCGTATATACTATGTAGCCATAACTCATACATTTGTATTTTAAAATACTTATGGCTGAAAATAATGTTAAATTCATTGCGACCTTTTAAATAAAAAGATGCTCCTCAAACATCCTTTGTACACACTGACTAATAAGTCAGGCAAAAATACTTTTGCAAAATGTTTGAAAAATAGTTTGAAAATCTGCTTGAAAAATCTTTTGAAAAAACTATTTGGAAAATATTTTGCAAAATGTGTTCAACCTTTGTAAATATTTTGTTTGCTAAAATTTATTTTCTTTGCATGAAATAAAAATATTTGAAAAACGATTTGCAAATGGTTGGAAAAATGGTTGCAAAAATATTTTGAAAAATCTATGTATACTGTTTGAAAAACCTTTGTAAAATGATTTTCATATACGAGTAAATGTTTGTAAAAATCATTTGTGAAAATTAAATTGGACTATCGTTTTCAAAACTGTTGAAAAATGATTTTCAAACAAGTTTGAGGAGTATACATACCACACTCAAAAATCTTTAAAAATATATAAAAGTGATCAATTATCCCTTGTAAATCCTTAAGAATCAAAACTCTTGTAAATATAAGATACATCCCCGTATAAAGATACGCACCTATTATTAGCCAAAACCTTCTGTTTTTAAAAATCGCAAAAACATTTGCAAAACTAAAAATATCAAAAATATTTTTTATTTACACATCCTTCTGTGTATATACTGATTAATAAATCTGGTTAAAAATACTTTTGCAAAATGATTTGAAAAATGGTGTCACCTGTTTGGAAAACTTTTTGTGAAATATTTTCAACCTTTGTAAAAATGTTTTGATTTGCAAAAATTATTTTCTTTGTGTAAAATAAATGATTTGAAAACCTATTTGCAAATGATTTTGAAAATAGTTGTAAAAATATTTTGATAAATCTATGTATACTGTTGAAAAAGCTTTGCAAAATGGCTTTCAAATGTTTGTAAATATTTGCAAAAATTATCGTGTACTATAGTTTTCAAAATTGTTTGCAAACAAATTTGAGGAATAAATGCATTATAGAATGTGTATATAAATAAATAAAATTCTTTACCAGTTGTACAAAAATACTTAAACAAATCACATATTTTAAACCTATAAATTCTACAAAACTCTTAAGTCTTGTTAAGAGATAAAAAGAAGCACACCAGTGTAAATAGTTGTATATATTTTCTTGTGCCAAAAATGTTTTATTTGCAAAAATTCCGGTTATTTTCAAATTCTTTTCGAAAAATTGAATTATTTTTTGCATCATTATACATGTCATTTGCATACCATTCATATTCTTTCAAATTGAGCTTGATGATTGAACAAGTCCAATAAAGTCGAAGATTGTAGCTTGGTTGGACCTTACTGCACCGAACTGCACTGGAACCTTATGAGAACTAGGTTTAAGGTACTTTAGGTCCAGTGGGACTTAATTCTTTGAGACTCAGGGTTGGGTTCAAGTCACCTCAACTGATTAACTAGGATTTTTCGAGATGCACACATGACTCTCGTCGGTCGTGACCTAACTTGGACACTTTCACCTTTCACTTGGCTCAACTCAGTTGGAGTGGTGAGCGGGTTGGATTTGTTGGTCTGAGATGTACACGAGTGGAAACATTTGCCCTCGTCTAGTGAGGCAAGTGCACCCCAATCTGGTCTAGTTGCCATGAAGTCTAAAGACAGGAGAGTGTGGGTTGCATTAATGCTTTTAAAGAGGGATAATCTTCTGACTCAAGAGGAAAAACTCCTTATGTAAATGATGTTGTAAATAGTATGTTGAAAAAAACCTAAAAGAAGTGGACAGGCCTGTAAATAAAAATAAAATGCATGCCGGAGTATGTATATATGTTGTATAGAAAATAAGCAAGCTTGAGCGTCAAAGTTATTCCATGTGAGCCTGCAACTGGATGACTTGACTACACTGTCATGCATCCCAGGATAGGTAGCTACATTGTCTACCGTCCATTCTTTTCTTCACCCCCTCCTCTTGAGTTGGATGCCACTTGAACTTAGAAGGGAATACCCCGCTCCTCGAGGATAGAGTGCTGGATTGGGGAATCATCGGGTTGTCGTTCTGGAGAAGTCAGTTCCTTTGTCATTTCAGTTTGGGAGAGCCACTATCTCTTACACCGTACAAGTCAGCTTCATAGCCATAAGGGTTTGCGTATGATGCAGGCTAGTTTTGACCTGGCTATTGAGGTTGTTTGAACCAAGTTCTGTGACTCTTGAAGGTTGTTGTGTTTTAAATTTGATTCCCGACGAGGTTCCGCACACATTTTCACATCAAGGTCTAACCTGAGCTCCAAACTTTGATTTTGTTATTACAAGTTTAATTATTGAAATCAATTCCATTTTTTCTTTCTTTTTCTTTTCTTCCTTATTCTTTTCATACTTATTACATAAGTATTTGCTAGGGACTAGCAAAGGCAAGTATAAGGGGTAATGAGTCTCCATTTCATCACCTTTATTCTATCATTTTGTCTAAAACCCTAGCTAATGCATGTAAATAGCATTTATTTGTACAAATTAACATTCATTATTTATTGCATTAATTGTATATAAAACATGGTTTTTAATGCCAAAATTATAGAATAAAGAGAAGAAAAGAAAAAAGAATAAAATATCTAAGATATTTTATGACCATGAACTCTGAGACCAAGTCAAGATTTGAGTTGGTCGACAAGGAATAAAATAGGGGGAGATAATGGCCAAAAACATAATAAAAACCCAAACTCTTTTATTCATTATTTATGCATTTTGACACCTATTTTATTCTTTATTATTTATTCATCAAATAAATAAACTTTGTACATGAAAATTGTAGATAATAATGTAAATAAAAACATAAAATTGAGTTTGTATAAAAATAATACATAGTGTTCATTTTATACACAAAATAAGAAGCCAAAAACCCAACTTCCCAGACCCATATCTTTCAAATAAAAACTCAAAACATATTGAACTCTAATTGTATATAACTTTTCACGAGCTATTTAATGGTGGTGGTTTTATATTTTTTGGAGTTACTGTGTGAAAGTTAGGTTTTTCAGTTTATTATACAGATTAAAATATTCAGTTTATTCATTATTCATTACTTTTACAAATTTATATTTTTATATTTTGTAATTATTTATAACATATGTGCATATTGAAACTAAAAAAACCAAAAAAAATAAAATAAAATAAGTCTATGTGAAAATATATGCAAAATACTTATGTTATACATGTATATAAATAAGAGGGGGCCCTATTCTTTTATTCTTTATTCTTTTATATTTTTTGTAATATTGTAAATGTTATCTATATTCTATGAAAAATAAAAAATTAAAATTAATTCAATAAAATACATTAAAATAAAATATGTATATAAAACACAGGTAAAATACCTATAAATATACCTATAAAATATGCATATCTATTTATCTAAGAGTACAAATTACATCATAAAAATATAATAAAAATATATTTGTACACCCAAAAATAAGTTGTAAATATATAAAATAAAAGAATAAAATGATAAAATAAAATATAAAAAATAAAAATAAAAATGTATAAAATATAGGCAAATATACCTATAAATACACTATTAAAATTAACTACTAATAAAATACACCAAAAATAAATAAAAATCATAATAAAATATTACATTAAATAATAAACATTTTTTATTTTACATACTAAAAATATTAAAATCATTTACTATATTAAATAAATAAAATACGAATAATATTGGTATCGTGTCGTGTAGCGGGCTGACGAGGCCTAATAGGGTCGCGTCGAAAGTTTGCCCGCCGGTAAACAACCCCCAGCTCTTATTAGACGCAAACCTGTCAAACCCTACGATTTCCTCCCTTTTTTCCCGACCGCACCATCCATCCATCGTCGTCGATCCCTTCAGCAAAAATGATCATTGATCATTATACATACATGACATGCCCTTTAATCACTTATATATACGCCAAAATCCATGATTTTAGCCGGTCAATAAGGGAGCCACATTAAGTCTATAAATAAAACACATTCACCTCCATCGATTCTTTGGTCACTGTTTCGAGTCTAGGAGCCCTGATCTTGTGTCTAGTTGAGTTCCTCGTGACAGGAGGTACTTCTTCGTGGCTGGATCGAGCTCCAGGAGGATGGGGTGCACCCACGACCACCGGCTCCGACGACCCTACTCCCTGTCTAACCCCATATATAAGAGCTTCCCTTTTTATCATTTTTTTACTTGCATTTAGTCTTAGCTTTAATTTCCAATTCTTAAATTAGGTTCTAGGTATCTAGATTAGTGTAATCTGTGATTCACATAGTTCGTCGTAGTTGAGCTCCGGCGAGCTCCTCCGTGCGCCAACATCCGCTCTCCGCCGCTACATCCACTTCCATCTCAATCCTTGTTCATTTCTGATCGCCCTCACCCAGATTGATACCCAATCTGGAGATCCGCTTCTCCTTCTCTACCGCTCGCCGGAGAAGCTCTGCTTTGACCCATCTTCGCTCTGCGCCACCCAATAAAGACCCCCAGACCTCCCTTGTGTTGCTTGGAGTTCACTTTGTAGGTTTGGCGGCCAAAGGACCCGACTGGGGGTCGATTTAGCAGGAGATGAGGCACCTGGAGCTCCTTGCCTTTCCGACGTCGCCCGGCCACGTCGAAGCTCTAGGCGCTATTTGGAGCACACCAGCAGCTGTGGAACGTCTCGTCGGAGGTGTAGAGCCCAACGCCATCGCCAAATACCCTTTGGAGGAGGAGGAATCATCGATCGAAGGAAGGGGATGACACTATTCCTCCCAGTTCTTCACGAACAGCAGCCACCGTCCGATCTGGGGAGGCGCCCTGATCTCAACCGTTGGATGTGCCTCAGCTTCGACCATCTGATCATCATCTGCGATCTAATCGCAGCCATCCATGCATGAAGGGGTACCAGCCGTTGGATGAGCGACACGTGTATAAGTGGAATCATCCCCGTCATTCGCCAACACCTCTTTGGGGTAAATTGCATATCCAGCCCTGAACTTTCTGTATTTATTATTTAATTCTGTAAATAGAATATAGTGTTTAAAAATAATTGGACATTTTGCTAATGGACACCTGTACTTTATGTATTTGTACTTTGGTCCAGTCCAGCTCAGCTCATGCGTTGCCCCCCATGAGCTGGGCAAATTGCAAGGACACCCCTGCATATTTTTGTATTTATATATAGTCTTATAAAATGAAATGAGCATTGTATATTTTTATGAAATTTGCTTGAAGGCCCCTGAACTTTTATTGATTTTCATTTTGGTCCCTCCCAAGGTGCGTCACGTGTAGTCCCACGTGATGGTCAAATTGCATAGAAGCCCTGACGAGTTTTGTAATTGTGAAATGGTCTTTAAAAATTAAATAAATGTTCATTACATTGGCAAAAATTACATCAAGCCCCCTGTAGTTTATTTTATTTGCATTTTCGCCCCTACTAGGATATACATTTTGTGACATTTTTGTCTATTTATTAAAAATACCTATTGAGCTCCTAAAAATACACAAAAATAGGGAAAATACCTCATTCCTTATACTTTCACGCCTCGTGTTTACTTGGCATTTTTGGGTATTTTATTTATTTATTAAACTATAACGGAGCTCTTTATTCCCTATTTAATTTATAAAATACCAAAAAATATCAAAATATCTTTAAAAATTCCAAAAAATATATATATAGTATATTTTATCCCTTTTTATTTATAGACTAAAAATCACAAAAAATGGAAAAAAAAGCCTAAAAATTAAAACCCCAAAAACTTTAATAAAAATCTAAAAAGTCCTTTAAAAATTCAAAAATATGATTTTTTATTTTATAATTTTGGTTATATATATTTATTATTAAAATTTATTTGGATATTTTTGGAGTTTATTTATTGTTTTTAAAATCCATTCGGGTATTTTATTTATCCTTATTTGGGATATTTTTAACTTTAAAAATACATAAAAATTAGCATAAAAATCTAGAAAATTACAAAAACATCAAGAAAATATGAGAAATCCAAAAAAACAAATTTATTTTCTCAATTTTATCTGTATTTAATAGTATTTATAAATATACTACTCTATTATATATATAAATCCTTATATATGCTATAATGTTTATATAAAAGAAAAAGTAATATAAAAAATATATAAAAAATATATAAAAAAGAAATATAAAAATTGAAAAACTAAATACAAATATATATATAACAAGAATAAAAAATTAAAAATTTAAAAACCTATAAAATGATCTATATAAATGAATGACTTGGTTTGTACATAAAAGCAAACCATAAGCTGCATGTATTGCTCTTTGTGGTTCGACCTCTACGTGCTTTTTAACTATACATTTCATGGTAGAGAAATAAAATTTTAACCTCACTTTCATTATGCATTGCCTTTATTTCTATTGTGGGTTAATTGCTGACTGACCGGGAAAGGTTGAGTGGTTAGCTCATCGACCACGGTCTCACCTTGTGAGATTGTGCGACCCTCCATTTTTCCCTGTAGGAAAGAAAATTGAGAAGCAACAAGTTATGATCCATTATGATAATAAGACTCTTGATGAGGCACATTGAAACTAAACCATCACAAAGAAGGAGCTTCTAGCAATAGTCTTTGCCTTGTAGAAATTTAGACCATACTTATTATGGCCTCAAAAGTCATTGTCTACTCTGATCATTCGGCTCTACGACATCTCTTGGTTAAGAAGGATGCTAAGCTTAGACTCATTAAGTGGATCCTTTTGTTACAAGAATTTGATCTAGAAATTAAAGACAAAGTTAGAAAGTAGAATGTCATAGCCGATCACTTGTCCCGACTCACCTCCGAATCCCCCCACTCAGCATGTGCCATTGAGAGACTCATTCCCGGATGATGGACTATTAGTTGTTATTCACATACCATGGTATGGCAACATAGTAAATTACCTTATTGTAAATAAGATGCCAGAAGACTTGAACAAGCAGCATCGAGACACGTTGATCTCGGATTCTAAGTATTATGTGTGTGAAGATCCAATCCTCTTTAGGATATGTGCTGATTAGATTATCAGAAGATGCATACCTGAGGATGAAGTACAGAGTGTCTTCAACCTATGCCATAGCTTAGGATGTGATGGCCACTTTGCTGTAAAGAAAATAACCGCCAATGTATTTGGTCTACCTTACACAAGGATTCTCGTGAATTCACCATATCTTGTCAAAAAATGCCAAACTTTGGGAAATATATCCACGAAAAATATGATACCTCTAAACCCCATCTTGGATGTGGACATATTCAATATTTTGTATAGATTTTGTGGGACAGTTCAAGCCTTTCCAAGGATATCAATACATTTTGTTGGTTGTGGATTATGTGTCCAGATGGGTAGAAGCCATCCCGCACGAATCACCAATAATAAGGTTGTATCGGAATCTATCGAGAATCTTTACATGGTTTGGTATTCCACGAGCAATTATCTGTGTTGGAGGCTCTCACCTTACTAATTACCATTTTAGGAAACTAATGTCTAGTTATGATGTCACACATAAGATCTCAAAACCATATCATCCCAAGAAAAATGGACAAGCTAAAGTATCGAACAAGGAGATTAAGAAGATCTTTGCAGAAAACTGTACGACCCGATAGGAAAGACTGGTCCCAGAAATTAGCACATGCCTTATGGACCTATAGGACAACATACAAGTCACTTCTCAGCATGTCTCCCTTTTGATTGATTTATGGTAAAGCATACCACCTCCCTGTTGACTTAGAACAAAAAGCTATGTGGGCAATTAGAGAATGCAGCATGAACTTGGAGGCTATGGGAAAAAAGAGAAAATTACCAATGGTTGAATTAGAGGAATTTCAGATGGAGGCATATGAGAACTCCCATGTCTATAAGGAGAAAATAAATACCTGACATGATAAGCACATTTCTAGGAAAAGATTAGAGCCAAATAAAAAAGTATAGTTGTTCGATGCGCACATGAAACTCTTCCCAGGAAAGCTGCGATCTAAGTGGACATGTCCTTACATTTGTACAAACTGTATTTCTATATGGATTTGTTGAAATCCTTGACCCAACCTCTCAACGATCATTCACTATCAATGGGCAGCAACTAAAGCCCTGCCTTGAAAATATTCACTCTTCACTTGTTCCCAATCCTAGAATTTTGATCAACCCTTAGACGTGCCTTGCGTACTGCTGCAGACGTAAAACGTAGAACTTTGTGGCAGGCAACCCATACATCTTCTTACTCTTTAACCATCTCTTTTATATATCCTTCTTATTTCCCCTCTCTCATGCTTAACTTATCTCCTCTCGAGGAGTAAGTTACAAATAAGTACAGAGAAATATACAAAAATTTCCTTTACCTAATAACTAAAAAAACTGGCAAAAAGAAAATGAAGACATATTTCCCTTTCAATCACCCACCCACCCTTGTACATATTCATCCACGCATTTAAGCATGCTTTCAAGTTTTCAAAATGATTTTGGTGTCCATACCCGTTTGTGAAAATTATTTTCAAAATTATCATATCCATTATACAAAACATCCACTTTTGTGTGTTTTTAAAAAAAACTTTCCCAACCTGTTTTCTAACATGCCATCTACTATTTAACATGCATATAATTCACCATGAGGGCATGGTGCATCTCAAGCATGGGGTGGAGAGGGGGCAATCAGAAATTCACAAGTCTTCCAAACCATGTCTTCCCTAGTGTTTTCTACAAAAAAACTTATACACAATTTTTTTTCTACAACAACAACAACAAAGCCTTTTCCCACAATTAAGTAGGGTCGGCTACATGGATTCTTCGCCTCCATTCAGATCTATCTTGGGTCAATCTCGGACTTATATCCAAAAATCTAAGATCCCTTCGTATAGTCTCTTTCCAACACTTCTTGGGTCGTCCTCGCCCTCTCTTAGCCGGCTCAACATCCCAACACTCGCATCTCCTAACCGGTGCATCAGTTGACCTTCTTTGCAAATGACCAAACCATCTTAAGTGGTTTTCTCGCATCTTATCCTCGATCGGAGCTACACCAACTTTCTTTCTAATTGCATCATTCCGAATCCGATCTTTACGTGTATGTCCACACATCCATCTTAGCATTTTCATTTATGCTACAGCCATTCTCTGCACATGTCTATGGTTCACAGGCCAACATTCAGAACCATAAAGCATAGCAGGTCTCACGGCTGCTTTGTAAAACTTTCCTTTAATTTTTAAAGGAATTTTCTTATCACAAAGAACAGCGGAGGCTCCTTTCCACTTTAGCCAGCCTGCATTTATTCTATTAGTAACATCTCCATCAATTTCCCCATCATGTTGCAAAATAGATCCCAGATATCTAAAAGAATCTCTCTTCTGAATGTTATCGTCACCAATCTTCACCTCGATTCCTTCACCATTGCTTCCATCAAAGGTGCATTCCATATATTCCGTCTTAGCCCTACTTATACGAAAGCCTTTAGTCTCCAATGCATGTCTCCAAACCTCAAGCTTCTCATTTACTCCATCTCTAGTCTCGTCAATCAACACAATATCATCAGCAAATAACATACACCAAGGTAACTCATCCTGAATGTGACTTGTCAACTCGTCCATAATCAAAGTAAAAAGAAATGGACTCAAAGCTAAACCTTGATGTAAACCAATGTTGATATCAAAATAGTCAGTCTTCCCCGTCGGGGTCCTTACACAAGATAAAGCCCTATCATACATATCCTTTATGAGATTAATATATAGGACAGGTATTTGTCTCTTCTCCAAAACTCTCCATAGTATCTCTCGTGGGAGGAATCATAAGCCTTCTCCAAATCAATAAAGATCATATGGATATTCTTCCTTTTAGCTCTATCCCCTGTTGCCCCGGTAGCCTCCGTGGGGGAGGGAGGCTCACGGTGGCCTCCTGGTGGGAGGGAGGCCCGCGGTAGCCTCCGTGGGTGGGTGGGGGGAGGCCCACGGTAGCCTCCGTGAGGGGGTGGGGGGAGGGGATGAAGGCCCGCGGTGGCCTCCGGGGTGGGGGGAGGGAGGCCCGCGGTGGCCTCCAGTGGGGAGGGGAAGGGAGGCCTGCGGTAGCCTCCGTAGAAGGGTGGGGGGAGGCCCGCGGTGACCTCCGGGGGGGGGGGGGTGAGGGAGGCCTGCGGTGGCCTCCGGGGGAGGGGGAGAAGGAAGGCCCGCGGTGGCCTCTGGGGGGGGGGGGAAGGGAGCCCCACGGTGGACTCTGGGGGCCTCCGGGGGAGGGGGAGAAGGAAGTCACGCGGTGGCCTCCGGGGGAGAGTAAGGGAGGCCCGCGGTGGCCTCTGGGGGGGTGGCGGAGGGAGGCCCGCGGTGGCCTCCGGGGGAAGGGAGGCACGCGGTGTCCTCCAGGGAGGGATGGCCTCCTGCGGTAGCCTCCGAGGGGGAGGGGAAGGAAGGCCCGCGGTGGCCTCGAGGGGGTGGGGGGGAGGGAGGCTCGCGGTGTCCTCCGGGGGGAGGGGAAGGGAGGCCTGCGGTTGCCTCCGTGGATGGGTGGTGGGGGGGGGGGGGGGGGGAGGGAGGCTCGCGGTGGCCTCGGGGGGGGGGGGGGGGGGGGGTTGATGGAGGCATGTAGTGGCCTCCGAGGGAAGGGGGAAGGGAGGCCCGCGGTGGCCTCCGAGGGGGTGGGGAAGGGAGGCCCGCGGTGGCCTCCGGGGAGGAGGGGAGGGAGGCCCACGGTGGCCTCCAGGGGGGCAGAGGGAGGCCTGCGGTGTCCTCTAGGGGGGAGAAGGGAGGCCCGCGGTGGCCTCTGGGGGGGCAGGGAAGGGAGGCCCACGGTGTCCTCCGGGGGGAGGGAAGGGAGGCACGCTGTGGCCTCGGGGGGGGGGGAGGCCCACGGTGGCCTCCGGGGGAAGGGGGGAGGGGCGTGGTGGCCTCCGTGAGGGGGGAGGTAGGGGGGCCCGCAGTGGCCTCCGGGGGTGCCCGCGGTGGCCTTCGGGGGGGCGGGGAGGGGGGGAGGAGGAGGGAGGCCCGTGGTGGTCTCCGAGGGGTGGGGGTTGGGGAGGAGGGAGGCCCGCGGTAGCCTTCGGGGGGGAAGGGAGGCCCGCGGTGGCCTCCAGGGGGAGGGAGGCCCGCGGTGGCCTCTGGGAGGAGGGAAAAGGAGGAACGTGGTGGCCTCCGAGGGAGAGGGGAGGCTCGTGGTATCCTTCTGGGGGAGGAGGGAGGCCTGCGGTAGCCTCCGGGGGGGGAGGGAGGCCCACAGTGGAGGGAAGTCCGCGGTGGCCTCCGGGGGGGAAGGGAGGCCCGCGGTGGCCTCCAGGGGGAAGGGAGGCCCGTGGTGGCCTCTAGGGGGAAGGGAAGGGAGGTCCGCGATAGCCTCCAGGGGGGAGGCCCGCGGTATCCTTCGGGGGAGGAGGGAGGCCCGCGGTGGCTTCCGGAGGGAGGGGGAGGGAGGCCCGCGGTGGCCTCCGGGGTGGGGGGGCCCGCGGTGGCCTCCCGAGGGAGGGGAAGGGAGGCCCGCGGTAGCCTCCGTGGGGGTGGGGGGGAGGGAGGCCCGTGGTGGCCTCCGGGAGGGGGCGACGGGGGAGGCCCGCGGTAGCCTCCGTGGGGGAGGGAGGCTCATGGTGGCCTCCTGGTGGGAGGGAGGCCCGCGGTAGCCTCCGTGGGGGGTGGGGGGAGGGGAGGAAGGCCTGCGGTGGCCTCCGGGGTGGAGGGAGGGAGGCCTGCGGTGGCCTCCAGTGGGGAGGGGAAGGGAGGCCTGCGGTAGCCTTCGTAGAAGGGTGGGGGGAGGAGGGAGGCCCGCGGTGACCTCCGGGGGGGTGAGGGAGGCCTGCGGTGGCCTCCGGGGGAGTGGGAAGGAAGGCCCCCGTGGTGGCCTCTGGGGGGGGAGGGGAAGGGAGGCCCGCGGTTGACTCTGGGGGCCTCCGAAGGAGGGGGGGAAGGAAGGCCCGCGGTGGCCTCCGGGGGGAGAGGAAGCGAGGCCCGCGGTGGACTCTGGGGGGTGGCGGAGGGAGGCCCGCGGTGGAGGGAGGCCCGCAGTTGCCTCCGAGGAGGCGGGGAAGGGAGGCTCGTGGTGGCCTCCGGGGGAAGGGAGGCACGCGGTGTCCTCCAGGGGGAGGGGAAGAGAGGCCCGCGGTGGCCTCGAGGGGGGAGGGGGGGTGGCCTCCTGCGGTAGCCTCCGTAGGGGGGTGCGGGCGGAGGGAGGCCTACGGTGGCTCCCGGGGAGGAGGCCCGCGGTGGCCTCCAGGGGGGAGGGAGGCCCGCGGTGGCCTCTTGGGGGAGGGAGGTCCGCGGTGGCCTCCGGGGAGGAGGGGGGAGGCCCGCAGTGGCTTCCGGGGGGAGGGAGGTCCGTGGTGGCCTCCGAGGGGAAGGGGAGGCCCGCGGTAGCCTTCGGGGGGAGGAGGGAGGCCCACAGTGGCTTCCGGGGGGGAGGGAGGCCCGCGGTGGCCTCCGGGGTGCGGGGGAGGGAGGCCCGTGGTGGCCTCCGAAGGGAGGGGAAGGGAGGCCTGCAGTGGCCTCCAGGGGGAGGGAGGCCCGCGGTAGCTTCCGTGGGTGGGGGGGGGGGGGGAGGGAGGCCCGCGGTGGCCTCCAGGGGGAAGGGGGGAGGGGGGTGTGGTGGCCTCCGGGGAGGGGAGTGTGGCCTCCGGAGGGGAGGAGGGAGGCCCGAGGTGACCTCCAGGGGGGAGGGGAAAGGGGGAGGGGGCGTGGTGGCCTCCGTGAGGGGGAGAGGCGCGAGGGGGGCCTGCGGTGGCCTCCGAGGGTCGCCGCAGTGGCCTCCGGGGGGATGAGGGGGGGTCACGGTAGCCTCCGGGGGGCGGTGGCCTCCGAGGGGGAGGAGGGAGGCCCGCGGTGGCCTCCGGGGGGGGCGCCCGCGGTGGCCTTCGGGGGGGAGGGAGGCCCACGGTAGCCTCGGGGGAGGAGGGGAAGGGAGGCCCACGGTGGCATCCGTGGGGGGGAGGGGCAGGGTCGCGGTAGACTCCTAGGGGTGTGGGGGGGACGCCGGTGGCCTCCGGGGACGGGGGAGGCTGGGGGGGAAGCCCGTAGTGGCCTCCGGTGGGGGGGAGGGGGCGCGGTGGCCTCTGAAAGGGAGGGGAGGTGGGGGGCGCGGTGGCCTGGGGGGGGTGGCCTCCGGGGGGGAGGGGAAGGGAGGCCCGCGGTGGCCTCCGGGGGGGAGAGGGAAGGCCCGCGGCAGCCTCTGGGGGGGAGGGGAAGGGAGGCCCGCGGTGGCCTCCGGGAGGGAGGGGGAAGGCCCGCGGTAGCCTCCGGTGGGGAGGGGAAGGTATGCCCGCGGTGGCCTCCGGGGTGGAGGGGGAAGTCCCACGGTAGCCTCCGGGGGGTATGGGGGGGATGCCGATGGCCTCCGAGGAGGGGGGACAGGGGAGGTCGGGGGGGTTGGCCTACGGGGGTGCCCGCGGTGGCCTCCGAGGGGGTGGGGCTCGCAATGGCTCAGGTAGGGGGGTGGCCTCCGGGGGGAAGCGGGGGGCGCGCGGTGGTCTCCGGGGGGCCCATGGTGGCTAAGAGAGATGGGGCCCGCAATGGCCTCCTGGGGGTAGCCTCCAGGGGGTGGGGCCCGCGGTGGCCGAGGGGGTGGGGTCCGGGGAGGGGGAGGGAGGAGGCCCGCGATGGACTCCGGAGGGGGGCGTCGCCCCCCCCCCCCCCCCCCCTCCCCCTGAGGCCACAGCAGACCTTTCATGTTTAGAAATAGAAAATGATTTAGTGATAATGTTTCAAACTAAGAACTTGTACTTTTATCTGCTTGTTAACTACATATTAAGATATTTTTCAACCAACGAGGACCCGTAGAAAGTGAAACGAAAGAGAGCCAACACCCAAAGTGCAGGAGAACCTGCGAAGACAGTGATAGGAGCAATAAAAGCAAATCAATCAGATGTTGCTTCAACCCCTGGTTTAAACTGTTTGGAGCTCAAACAGAATTACAAGGCCATGGCTTTAGAGTCTTCCAATAAAGTGAGAACAAGAGATACAGAGACGAATCCAATTTAATGTCACATCTTCCAAGTTAGTCTGAAAGCATCTCTTCAACTTCGAAATTCTCCTGGGAACGAAGTAGTTAATAATCCTACGACTGAATCTTTGTTTTGTTGAAGGGTTGCCTATCAGACAGTCTTGTAATGCCATGTTGCATCTCCGTTTTGTTCAAATATCGCCCATCAGACAGTTCTTCTTCAATACCATCAATGCTAGAAAGGTTAAGTTCTTGATCGCCAAGTGGTTCATCCATTCTAATTCCCCGTAAAATTTGTTCTTCTTCCACAATGACCAGAAATTCCTGCAAATACAAGTTGATGGGTTTTCATGGAACTGTCCTCTACCTGGCCCCACCTCTTCAGGTTCTATGTAGCCCCTCTGAAATCCACGAACATGAGCTGAAAATTCAACTACATGAAATGTTGGCTCCATTTAAGAATAGTGAGTAAAGCCTCTTTGCAAGAGGACAATACAGAAAAAAATTACCTCCCGCTGGCCAACATTCTAGCCATCACTACAATAAAGTTTAGAACATGCGACAGTCATTTTCCGTCACCATTGACAGATTGACCATCCCCTCTGATCAGAGGCGATGGTCAAAAAACTGTCCCCATAGCCTGCGTCCCATTTTCTATACGAGAAGGTAGTTGACACCGTCCCCTATAATTATACATAGGGGACAGTCGTGACCGTCCCGTAAAGTCAATTAGAGGGGACGGTCAAAATCGTCCCTTAAAGTTTGTTAGAGGGGACGGTCATGACCGTCCCTCTTAGGTAGAGCAACGGGGACGGTCGGCTTTGTAACCGTCCCCAAAAGTTTGAGTAGCGGAGATGGTTATGACCGTCTCTTACGATAACAAAGGGACGATCGCGATGACCGTCCCCTTTGGTCCTCTGCTAAAAAAATTTCATTACCACATCTCATTACCCATGATTTGCTCTTCAATTTTCTCTGCAAAGAGTGACACTAAACATTGAGTACCTGTTACAATAATTATATCTTCATCACAAACAGTATGATCAACACAGAAAATAACATTCATATATACACGAAATGTTTGAAATGACGAATACGTTACAAGATTCAAATAAAAGTAGGGCAGCATAAACTACTCAAACAAAGTAACCTACTTTGCAAAGTAATTGTCCAAAATAATTATACAATATACTATACTATATCCTACCAACTAAACAAACTATCTATATATCCTAATCGTCATCCTCATCCGCATTATCATCGTCATCGTCGTCGTTGTCATCATCATTATCTTCTTCTTCTTCTTCTCCTTCATCGTCGTCGTCTAGCCTCGCAACTTGATTATCCACTTGTGTTGGCTAGCTAGTCGAAGTTGCACCTTGATGTGTCTGCATGAATGCATTAAAAATTGCCATTTACCGTCGCAAATCCTGAATCTCCATATTCATGCTAGACACTTGACTCTCTAATTCCCTCTTCGTTTGTGTCTTTTGAGAGGAAGATGAGGAGCCGCTCCCTACTCCATACCAATTCCGTAAGGTGGCACCATGACCACCACAAAGGACTCGACCTTGATGCTCCAAACCAGTCGCCTGAAGGAAGGTCATATCAGGAGTAAGAGACGGTTGACTCGTTCCACTGCTGTCTAGAGAGCCAGTGGTCGTGAGTCATATCATCTCCTCCTGAAAATTTATCTAAGTAAGTTCAAAATTCATTTAAATTATAAAAAAGATGCAAAATTGTTACGAAATAACTTACATGAATTGGACCATAGGCAGGATCTACCCAATGAACTTCCCCGCCCACATCGCGACTCTTAGACTTCTCAAAGACTTCCATCCGGCTGGGCACACGATTGTTCTCAACTGCCTAATGTGAAAAGATAATTAAAACTTACGATACCATTTTAATATATATTAATGGATGAAATTTAAATATAATTCATACAGTAGATTACTTACAAAGTCATCCTTCAGTTGATTTGTATTCCTTCTCCCCATTCTATGGGTAGACTTGAAACATTTCCTCCGATTTCGAGCATTACACCTTGAGATGCCCTATATAAAGGTAATGATTTCAATATGTATCATACCGCATGTCCAAATATATACCATCACCCTCCAGTGTTCAACGGGTACATTTGGAGGACAATTTGCCAAAAGTGTCTCTAATGGAAGCTCCGGGTCGAAGTACTGAATTTTTTTAAGAAAATTACTTACATACATAAATGATGAAAAATCAAGCTATTTTACTTGGCCTTCAGACGACCTCGATATTTACGCAGCAATTCCGCGCCATGTCTTAAAATTAGAGCATCTTTGGCCGGGTCACGATCACATGAAAAACTAGACTGTAAAGAAAAGGAAGCAAAAAAAATTAAGTTAAGTTTATAGGTTGAACAATAACTTTGTTTGATATTAGTTTTAAATACCTCCAAATCATGAAGAATGGCATCTTTTATTGATTGCTCCACTAAACGCAAGTCTGTAATGTGGATAGGAACCCTGGCTCTGCACACCTGCCCCAAGTAACTCTGAAACACAGCCAAGTTCTCCCCCACTGCAT
Organism: Ottelia alismoides; assembly: GCA_037367405.1. Lineage (NCBI taxonomy): Eukaryota > Viridiplantae > Streptophyta > Magnoliopsida > Alismatales > Hydrocharitaceae > Ottelia > Ottelia alismoides. The sequence goes on along the minus strand of JAZKJV010005812.1, from coordinate 41 downwards.
CACCTCCAACTATCCGCACTCTAAGTGTCTCATCGGGACGA